>OX457031.1:4673853-4983853 GCA_949752745.1 Protula sp. h YS-2021 | reverse complement strand
ATACATTAGATTAATATGTGTTTGATGCTTACGGCATATTTCAATATGCAGGGCTACACCTCTTTTATATATGTGGATTTCATTTAAGTAAATGACTTTTCCTTCAGTCCAGCCGTTGTCTTTCAATAAAGATGTTGTATGATACTTATAGACTGATGTGCTGTTGGTTCTTGCATGAGCTGATGACTCATACACCAGTATTCCTGATTGCACATTCTCTTTGTAATGAACAGCAAGCACGTTTCCAACATTTACATAATGATTGCCTTCCACAGCGAACCACTATCAAAGGAAAAAAGTAATGAAATAAGATATCAAATTGAACTTTAGAACAACGTTATTTTTTATGCCATCTACAGATCATATATTACTAAAATTGTAGTTTTGGTTTAAAATGCATGATTAGTTTTACATGTCAAATTGAAGCTGCTTAATTTTATTTTGCAGGTGTAATGTTTGAAAGTGTTAATGTTTAGTTTTTATAAATTGTATCGTTTTCGGCTTAAATGCAATATTGATAAGATGTGCATTGTTCGTATCTTATGAACGTATTTCAGGAATTTCATATATGACATGACTTTAGCTGCCATTGTTCGTTAAAATATTGGAAGTTTTGCAAGTTTTATTTTGCAGGTTTAATGTTTGAAAGTGTTAATGTTTAGTTTTTAGTTAATGTCTACTTTGAAAGTGTTAATGTTTAGTTTTTATAAATTGTATCGCTTTTTGGCTTAAATGCAATATTGATAAGATGTGCATTGTTCGTATCTTATGAGCGTTTTTCAGGAATTTCATATATGACATGACTTTAGCTGCCATTGTTCGTTAAAATATTTGAAGTTTTCCATCAACATGCAAGATTCGTTTCATATCAATTAATTTGCTTTTTTTTGTTTTTTTTTTTTTTGGTTTTTGTACAGGTGAAATTAAATTAAAATCTTGTTTAACACCTACATCCTGAAAAGTTTTCAGCTTATGAATTTTTGTGAAAAAGTATCAGTTCATGAATTCTCATCACTAAACACACTTTTTAATGTGATTTCACTACTTTGTTCAAAGTAGTAATCTGAGAAGTACAAAAAGAGGGTCGAAGCAACGTTCATCGAGACATGCGAACCACGTACAACTTCTATGCGAACAGCTGCATTCGATTCATGAACGGGAGTTGCCCGATACTGCTTTTTATCTACTATGGATTATTTGTAAATTAAATAATTTAAAGAGGCCCCTAACTCGGAGACTTAGGAGTACTTGCTACCAAACGTGTCTAAAAACTCGGTGAAAGCAGAGGTAATTTTGAGGTTAGATAAGAACCGCGAGAAGTGGCAATTTCGTTAGAAGGTGAATTTCGATTCGGCACGCCGCTTTTTCAATACAGGAAGGGATCTTTCCGAACTACACTTCGCCCTTGGTTGGAACGTGTTTACTATTTAAAACTTAGCACTTTGTGTTTGAGGGCATTTCAAAAAGCCATGGACATGCATGGTCCCAAATGGTACGTGACAGCGAACCGCCCCCCCCCATCCCCCGGAGGACATAGCCACTATGCGGTGCCGTTCCAAATAAATAAATGGCACACATGTAATTTATTTCTTTTCTAATTAGTGTTTAAGTGTAAGATGTATAACCTGCAAACTGTTTGCTCTTCCAGAAGAAATTTCTACTTTTGTCACCAGCTCGAAAGAGTCATTGCCTAGTATTTGCCAGAACGACACATATCCACTTCCGGTGGTGTGAGCATAAAATGAAATGTTGGTTATTCTGCCTGATATCGGTACCGCGAGGGTTGGGAACAAGTTGAAGTTGCTTCCTGAATCAACATTCATTGGGCCTGGAACATCTCTTGTGTCCGGCTTCATCAGCTGACATTTTTCTTTAAGAAAACAATAAAGTAAACAGTCACAAAAGCCAACACATTGTTTCTGTTTCTTCTGAATCAACACATGTTGTGTTAGTTATGACTGCTTATGTTGTCAAACTTTACTTAGGAAGTGATGGAACTTTATAATAGCCAACAGTCTGAATGTTAAGTGAAAAGGATTTCTACAAAATACAAAATGAAATTTCAGTTTTTAATAATTCGACTAAAAGACAATGCAAAAACTATTTGGTTTCAGTAATTTGTTGCCTGAACATCTCAAAGAATCATCATATTAACATGCAATTCGCAAACAACTAAATTACTGCAAGGGAAGGCTGTAACTGGTTAAACTTGGCGTTGGATAACGGATAGACCGAATCAATGTTTTAAACCTCCACCTCACCAATGCAGCTTATTGAAGATACAGTACAGGTGGAACAAGAGCCACACACTTTCTTTATTAAACATCTTTTCTTTCTTTAAGATGTGAATAAATAAAAGAAGAACGTAGAAAGAATAATTCAATGGTCGGTCGGAATTCTTCCTTTCTTCCAAATAATTCAGTTTTTTAACGTGTGACGTTGAGGTAACTCTGTTTGCTATATGCGTATTTCTATTTGTTATCGGTAAATTAAAGCAAAACATTGTGCATACATTTAAAACTGCAGTTTTATAGGGACAGCAATTTGTACAATAGTTTTATTAATTAACACGGAAAATATTTTATAAAGAAAAGCAATATTCTGAATGGAAAAATGCATATTACTGAGCAATAACTACATTAGCCAAAATCGAATAAAGCATCCTTTAATCTTTGACGGGACAAGTTACAAGGATTCTAACTGAGCTCTTTTTTCTTTAGTTTCACTGTAACGACGGTTTCCATGCATACAGTTCAATCAAACTTTCTTCTTTGACTGGTATTGTTATTAATATAAAAATATTGCAGTCTGTGAAAATATCGGACCTTTTTGGGCTATAACTGAAAAGCCATGATTATGACGGTTCATCTCAATTTCTTATTCAAAGTTCACAAGAAATGTATATTGCATATAATTTGCTGGCACAAACAAGGAATAGACAATAGGCATCGTCCTTGTAATAGTAATAATAGAATTGGTAAAGTGCTTTCTCTAATAGCTTTTGCATTACAGCCATCCAAACAAATCGTCTAAAAATAAAGACGGAAATATTTAAGTGCGAAAAATTTATTATTCAATAAATTGTTCCGCTGTACATAAATGCTTTCAGTAAAACTGTTGTTTACCTGTTTGCAGAGAAGTCCTTAAGTAGAAGCACATTGGAATAAAGATCCTCAAAAAGCGTCTAATATTGCTAAAAAACATGGCAACTTTCTCCTTAAAATCTGTCAAATTATGTGTTGAAAATTCCTCTGAAATTTTAGTATTTATTTCCTTTACTCCGTAGAATTATTTAGTCCTTTTATTTATTAATTTGTAGTGTCGACAATTTTCGATATAAAAACTTTACAGGTTATATCACAAATCTTCATTAATGTCAAAACAATAAAAATAATGTTTAATACCAAGAACCCTGTTGATGCCTGTAATGTTATTTCAATGCTGACACATTAAAGTATTGATATAAGAAATTTCTCTTTTTGAAAAAAAAACTATTTATGTTTATTTAATGTTTGCATCTCATCAGATATTCAGAATAATTCCTTATAGCAACAATTTTTTCGTATTAATAATAAATTATTAATTGAAAATATTGTAATTCTAATTAATTGATAATATTGAATAATATGTATTCCTTCATGTGTGTAAATTTAGTTACTGAATTGTTGTTCTTAGCATTTCGGTTCTGGATCTACCAAAGTAAAGAAAAATATAAACATACAGTGATTTAGCTTTCATAGTAATAATTAAATTATTGGTTTTATCTTACTGAATCACCCACATCCCGAACTACATTTATGTATATTAATAAAAGAATCGGTAAAGGAATCATTACAAAGTATAATTTTTTCTGATCTCACCTATTTAGCTTCCAATTGATAAAATTAAATCAATGCCAAAATGCATTGGAAATATATACAACTACGGCATTGTGTAAGATCCCAAGACTTATCTCGTTTTATGTTGAAGTAAAGTTATTATTGAAGTTATTTATAATAACAATGGACCTCAAGTTGCAAAGCTTTAACACTTCCGTGTACAGTCTATCGGCATTATGTTTGAATGTACACTGCTAAAAGGCTTTAGAAAAATCGCTTTATCTAGGGACTTGAAATAGATGAAAGCGAGAAAAGTAATTTCTCTACTTTGTACCATATCTTTTCTATATTATTTAAATATGTATGAAATAGCTGTTAGATGATTACGACTGATTACATGCAGCGTAATAAATATTTGCGCAAAGAACATTGGCAGTTAGCGTTAATATATTACAACAGGAAGTCTTTTTTACGGAACTCTGTTTATGTACATTAATAAAGAGATCGGTGATATAAGAAAGTTGAAATTTTGTTCTGATCTCATTCATTGAATTTTTTATTTATAAATTAAATGAACTTCATAGTTAAATATATTGTGCAAGCCCACAATATGTATCCCGTTTTAATGCTAAAGACAAGTTATTGTTAAACTTTTGTATAATAACAAGTGAACTCTGGTTGCAAAACGCTAACACTTCCGTGAACAGTCTTTCCGCGTTATATTTCAAACCTTAATGCCAAAGAAAAATATTATTTGATCTAAGCACTGGAGTAGAGTAAAAAAATATGTGTACTTTGTACCATATATTTTCCAAATTACTTAAATATTTATGAAATATCATGTTACTGATTACGACGAATCACAGACAGCGTGAAAAATATTTGAACAAAGTAAATAGCCAATGAATATTAACATATTACAACTGAAAGTCTTGTGAGGATTTTGAAAGCTTATGTGTGGGCCGCAAACTTATACTGCAAAAATTAAATGTTGACAAATGGTGTGCTCTCTTTGTCATCTTAATTTAATAGCGAGAGTAGACTGCCTGTGTTCTGTGATACCATACAACACCGGCCCATCACAACAGATATCGTTGGTTGTATCAGTGTGGCAAAACACACTCATTGGGTGAATTCATTGGCAAGAATGTCGGCCTAGTTTATACAACGATATCTAATAACAATAGCAATAACGACACCAAAATCCCATCAAAGTAAAACCGTCGCTCATTTTGTGTAAAAATAATCTTTGGTTGCGTTTTACCTTGAGATCTTTTAGTGGTAACATCAGAATAATTTGATGAGTTTTACATATATATCACAACGTTCAGCTGATATTGCTTCAAAAAGAAGGAATTCAAGCACATGTACTGAGATGCATTCATCTGAACTGTGTTCCTCCTGTTGTGTGCTTAAGTCAACAATTACTTTGTGTTTTCGAGCTCTGAATATATTATGGTACACTGTGATGAAGATGGTGCTGATAGCTTAGAATATGGGTATGGGCCGAGAGCATAACGGATGGATAAGATGCAACCTGTCGCCGTTACCTCCATTAGGATCTCTCAGAATTCCCACAAAGCGATAAAGATTTGTCCGCCAAAACAGAATAAAAAAAGTTCCGCTGATTTGCAGTCACATGGCAATTCTTGATCCCCGAAACCTTTCTGCAAAGGACAACAACTGACTGGCCTTTTTTGTCCCTCAGAGCAGATTGTCCCTAATACAGAGTTTAACACACCAAGGGGATTAACCACAAATGTCTTGTTCCTCATTCAAACTTTTCAACTGCTATCAGTGTGCGGTATCTTTTCTGGTATAATCAGACAACGCCGCCTACGTCCTCAGAAGTTTACTTGCTTTTTGTAACAGAACCATTGCGTCTCAGTAGTTGTATGTTTAAACTAAATTGCATTTATTTAAAAAAAACCTTTTCAACTGCTATCAGTGCGAGGTGTCTCTTCTGGTATGATCAGACAACGCTGTTATCTTCCTCAGTAATTTACTTGACTTCGGTAATTGGGCTTGTATTCTAAATCACTTAGTAATACAGCCAACACTATACACATCAGAGTGCATAACTCCTAAAAAAGGCGATCATGTGTTTATTAATGTAGAAAATAAAGACATCATCGAGGGTGTATGTAATGCATTCGTGAAGTTACTGGCAAAAATGGCTCTCTGCATTTTATTTAAAAATCATTTTGTCGCCTTCACAGTTCGTGCGTATACTTAGCTATTAAAAATACTACAATGACAGGACGCCATGTTTGTAAACAAATGTTACGTTGTTAATGTCCAAATATGTAAGTAATATCGTTCAAAGCGGATACAGTTGATACATTTCGACACATTGGCCCCAATGCTATTTTATGCTGCCATGGATTTGCCAAGTTTATTTATTCCAGTTGTCCTTTCAGCTATTATTCCTGAATGTGATTGAAGCACCGTAAGCACCGATTTTACTTTATAAAAATTCAGCTTTAGCATGCTCCGAGTGCCCTTATGTTTCAAAGAGCAGCAAAACCAGGGTTCGGTCCCATACCACGGAACAATATTTTTGTTTCATATGATAATTTTATGCAAAATGTCCAGTACTTTGATGTATAATTTATGCTTAAATTGAGCTAAATATTTGCGAGTGATGCAATGGTTTCAAACTCCAATAAGTAAAATACTCTCGGAATGGAATAATTTCCTACTCAAAATTCGAAGTGGGCCGCTCCTCCTATGTATCAGCATGAGAGGTTGTCCACAACAGGTATACCGTGAAACAAAACTTTAATGTTCTAGGCACAGTTATAAGGTCACAACAAAAAATTCCTTATCTTCATGTTGATGTTCAGCTTACTTTGCATTGCCTTAATTTATTATCATTTCTGCTGTATTTGACTGTAAAAACAATTCTCTTATTTTTTTTAATTTATATATTGATCCATACATATTTTAGAAAGTCCTTTTTCTTTCTCTGTTAAATACTGTGTATAAAATAGAACTTTCATATCCTGACTTTGAACAGGATACGAAATATAAATTCGCATTTCATTACGATGACGACATACATAAGCATGCCTATTGGACATAGAACTGTTGTGCGTATCCTGGAGAAGAGGAAATTTAGAGGTTATGACAGATGACTGTGTATGAAGTAAAGTTTGGGTAAAATTGCTTAAAATTTATCAGTAGAAATGCCTTATATTCCAGGTAATTTCAATAGGAAAAAACATGAATAAATACAGACTTACGAAGTAGCTGCACATCATTACCTATAGTTATGTTCTCTTTGTGTTATTGTAGAACGGCGACTACAAAGACGAGAGAGACCTCAGACACCAGAGAGACCCCAGACACCAGAGACACCTCAGACACCAGAGAGACCACAGACACCAGAGAGACCCCAGACACCAGAGAGACCACAGACACCAGAGAGACCCCAGACACCAGAGAGACCACAGACACCAGAGAGACCCCAGACAGCAGAGAGAACACAGACACCAGAGAGAAACCAGACACCAGAGAGACCACAGACAAAAGAGAGACCCCAGACACCAGAGACACCTCAGACACCAGAGAGACCACAGACACCAGAGAGACCCCAGACACCAGAGAGACCACAGACACCAGAGAGACCCCAGACACCAGAGAGACCACAGACACCAGAGAGACCCCAGACAGCAGAGAGAACACAGACACCAGAGAGAAACCAGACACCAGAGAGACCACAGACAAAAGAGAGACCCCAGACACCAGAGAGACCACAGACACCAGAGAGACCTCAGACACCATAGAGACCTCAGACACCAGAGAGACCCCAGACACCAGAGAGACCACAGACACCAGAGAGACCACAGACACCAGAGAGACCCCAGACACCAGAGAGCCCACAGACACCAGAGAGACCTCAGACACCAGAGAGACCTCAGACACCAGAGAGACAAAAGAGACCACTGATTTAGGGGAATCAAGTGTTGATCCAAAATTGGTATTGGAGGATGGGAGCCACAGAAAGGTGAAAACCTGCGTTGAGCAGAAATTTTTTTCGGAGTTAGACAGCTTTTATTGTGTTTGTTTTTATGCAGGATGGGGAATCATGACCAACAAATTCCTTCAAACACTTTTGCACATTATTGCCTATCGTCGGCAAGTCTAGGCAAGCTCCGAACCCGCTCGTCCCATATAAGATGAATTCGTCCACTTTTATATCTTTCAAAGAAACTTCGTAATGCTGGTAAAGGACAAGGACAACACGTCCTGGGCAATCTATCTAAAGAGATCGGTCGACGCATGTCGCTGTGAAGCCAAATGCAATAAAGGTTTCTGTGTAACACTTTAAAAAAAACTCAGGGTTAAAGCTATATTATTATATATTCATTTTCATTAATTGTTTTACAACTATCAATGCTATTATTTCAATGCAAAAACAAATACTTTTTACAAATTTTCTGGATGGAATTTACCATACTGAAATAAGCCACTAAGGGAATAATAAAGAAAGGCTGCAAACTTGATCATTCTTGTGATTTCAGATATATTACAAATATATTAGGTGCAGCTTTGCACTGGCGCACCGATGTGTTTTCTCGTTGAAACAATGAGTATCTATAGCCACGCAGTGTAAACAAAACATACAAAATGCGTTATTCAGGAAAAGAGAACAATTGTTAAAGATTGATAATTCTGTCGAGATGGACACCATTTAAATTATCTTAACTATCATAATAAATGATTAAATAGCCAGTGTGCAAACCAACCCAGTTCAAGTATTCACTTCTTAAAATGATATATATATATATATATATATATATATATATATATATATATATATATATATATATATATATATATATATATATATATATATATATATATATATATATATATATATATATATATATATATATATATATATATATATATATAGGCTTCTTGATGAATGCTTTCCGACTCTATAACTGATGATTCAGAAATAAATTTACTATACCATGCACTTTTTTTGTTTGTTGCACATTTTACCTTGTGCTCTTGTTTGTTTTCTCGTTTAAGCTTTTGTCAAAACACAATATGAGCTTTCAGGATATATATTCATGCAAAATAAAGACAATATATAAATCGGGTTGTTTACAATAATGTTACATTTCTAGCAATAATAATGCATTAATAACATTAATAACATTAATAACATTAATAACACATCAGGTTATCTTATATTACATAGATAAACATGATGTTATTGGGCAATGTTTTGTGCACCATATACAAAGGTTTAATATAAAAAGTATCTATATCATGGTGTTTTTATTAAAACATTATAAATTTTTGTCATCCCTAACAAATGTCATTCCTGACAAGTGATACCTGCCCTTGTAAACAATCAATTGGTTTTTCTAATGAAGCCATTTATTCATTTTGATACACGTTCAAAGTGTCATATGTAGCGGGAGTCGATTTTATTTCCGATTCAGCCTGAATGGACTCGTACACGGAACTCTGGCCGTTATCAAAGTTCTGATGGCAGGTCCTTAGGGTAGAATCTAGACTGCTCAACGTCACCTCTTTTCTGCTCATCTCTGTTTCTTTGGCCATTGGCGTTGCATTTTGAGTTCTAGAAAGTGTAATAAATTGTAATAGTCAGCGAAAGGTACATCAAACTTGATACATACTTGTGGCAGTTTAAAATATTGACTTGTATCCTTTAAAAGTTAAGAGAGCTATTTATACATTTTAACTTTAAATTTAGAAAAACAGGTGAAAAATATTAATCCATTTTTATATGTGCTAAAATTTCACCTCTTCAAGAGTAAAGCTATAACTGCGACTATTGCAACAGCAGCAAATAGCAATACTGATAACGCAACCACGGCAGCTATCCAGCCTACAACTTTTAGACCCAATACTCAGTATTAACAAATTTTAAAAAGGACTAGATGTGATTATTGTTCATTAATTAAACTGAGATACGAAAGCTCAATTAGCAATGTAAGAAGACAATAACTTACAGGCTCACCAAGCCTACTCCTCAAACGAAAATATACGTTTTCTGTTTGAAATATAAGATGATTCATGTTAAAACTATATTCATATTTTCTTTTCCGGTTAGAATAATTACTAAATTAAAATATTTTTAGCTCAACTTTGGCTTCCAAATCGAAATTTGAAGGAAGTAGTTAATATTTATCTATATGATAAATAATGTTATGATACGAAAATGTTCCTATGAAAAATAATCATGCTATTAAATGAATTACTATTATTATCTTGCATTGCCATACTCCTTTGTTATTATTGTCATCATTAATATTATGCGTGTTATAACTATTATGTTTACGTTTGTGGCTACGATACAAATGACGAAAATGGGAATAATGCACAAATACCTGAACCAGATCGATGGTCGACATAGTTCTCTGTAAAATACAATAAATGTATAGTCACTTTGGAAGATTATTGCTTAGGCGCTAAACAATGAAAAATTCTTAGTGACCAGATTTCATAGGCTTGCTTGGATATATGATACACTTTTCACGTCGCAATGACACAGGATGATAATTTTACATTACTTACATAAATGAAAGCTAAACGATTACGTTAAACAGAAGGCAAAATCAAAATTATTACATCTATATTGATAAATTCATTCCATAAAAGTAATTGCACGTAGGCCTACCTTTAACTTGCAATGAGCTAACGGAACACGTGACGCCATGCCAGTTCTTGTCACATCCATTAGGACACTCTCCAGTCACTGGGTTGCAGCTTGAGTTACTCTTACAGTGACACGTATGAGCGCAGGTTCTTCCAAATTTTGAATGACCACATTCTGAAATATACAAACGTTTAGTTAGTACATATGTATCTGTATACATGACCATTTTACATACAGTTTTGATACAGATTTACTAATTCCTTTAATCTGAAGACAATTTACTTACAATTGAAACCGTTTATAATTAGGTTATATAAACAGATTATACAATTTATAACAGGTTAAAAAATTTTAGTCCGGTTTACCAGCTACAATATTCTATAAGGTACAATAACCGCTGTGTCAATAACAAATAACAAATAATAAGGAGTAATACTACAATGGTGCAATAATGAAAGTATTGCACCATTGTAGTATTATTTCTCCTTTAATGCTCTTGCTCGGTTTGTGACAATTTATTTACTTTTCTGGTGTGCAATAGGTCAAAATTTCCAGTTTACTCTGCATTGAATTTTTTTATCCTTGCTTAGACATAATATATATTACGTATGCTACAATTGGCTGCTGTGTCATAATCATAGCCTTCACGGCATCCCATCCCACAAGCGCCATCTCGCGGGGAACACATGTCGCCATCGATGCAATTACCGGAACATCTCCGGGAACAATTGTAACCGTACGTTCCAGAAGCACACCCTAAAATTGTCATTCATAATTTTTATTTTTTTACTTCTTTGTTATTACAATTAATATATATTTTTCTTACTATTACTATTATTCTTATCAGTATTATTATTGTTATTTTTATTATTATTATTATTATTATTATTATTATTAGTATTAGTATAAGTATTATTATTATCAGTATTATTATTTGAATGTTTAATTGATTTAATTTAGTTCAATTACTTTAATTCAGTTATGTACACCTATGAAAAGATGTTGAAATCCATTCTCTTACTACGCTTTTTGTAAGGTGCATATGCTTTAAAATATTCAGCAGTTTTGCAACAAAAAGAGAAATATGAACACTCTGATTTTGTGTCAGTGTATTAATTTAACTTTGGCGCATATGTTTGTAATAATAAATACACTTTGATCATGTTAAACTAAATAAGTACTCTGTAAACAGGTGTTAGTTTCGTAGAAGCCATCCTGGCATCCATTGTCACAATGCCCTGTTGCTATGTTACAAGCTCTGCTACCACGGCAATTGCCACTGCATGACTGTGAACAGTTTTCACCATACTTGCCATCTTCGCAGCCTACAATAGCAAAAGATTTTATTTTATATTTTATAAATGTTTCGGGTGCAGTTTATAACTTAGTTTTTTGTACCTTAAGTACAGTTAAACGGGAACAATTACTTGTGGAATTTAAAGATTGTATTTGGAGAAATCACCTTTTAGAGTCGACTTGACGTATTCAAAACAGAAAATCCGAGCCATAGAATATTAGATCGCATTTAAATGTTTAATTATTTTAGCACAGAAATTACTGTGCTTCAGTATTCAAAAATTATGTATTTATTTAAAGCAAACACTTTGAATTGGTCAATGTTATTATTACTTTGTAAGCAGAGTGGCGGGTAATACCCGCCAGCGCAGCCTCCAGTACAGGTCCCAGTAACGTGATTGCAGTGTCCTTCTTGTTGGCAATTTGTCGAGCATCGACTAGTGCAATCACTCCCATATGTTCCTGAATCGCACTCTTACACCAAAGAAATATAATGTTGATGAGTACGTATATTAAGATATTACTGTAAAACGGTACACAAACTTTTAAAAGTATTGTGTAACTAATTTTTTACTTTGCCTTTCAACAAGCACCGTCACATTTTGTCACATTTTGAGGATGTGACGTAACTGTACCCTGCCTCACAAGAACCATCGGCCAAAGACTTCATCATTGATGCAGGTTGCTGAGCATGTTTGAAAACAGTTGAAGCCATAGGCACCCGCAGCGCATGCGAAATGTTTTACTTTGAATTAAGAGTTAAAAATCTTTCCTTAAATCCCTGAAGAATCTAAAACCTAAATCATGGACAGAGTTACAGTCTTTGTCCTGAAAACAAATCCCCTTATGCACAAAATAATCACTAATATTTAATACTTACCCAAACGCCAAGGAAATTAAAATCCACAATGAGACCAAAATCCATTACAGATTTAATTACATTGATCTATGTTGTTATCAATTCTTTGAGCATATCCAATAAATCCACGAAACTCGTTTTTCTTCTCCTCAACAAGCTCAAATTATTAAATTATTAAATTAAGCTCGTATTATTAAATTTTGATGCTAAGCAAACATTTCAAATCTGAAACAAAAGCTTTTTTCAAAATACAATATGAGCTAAAACACAGAAGATCTCTAGTGTGATCCATGTTGGCTCACAAGCCGTCATCGGAGGGACAGCCCCTAACAAGAAGACACACGTCCTTGAACGAGAATGTGTGACATCATCGCATACTGGTATATTTAATGTTATTTCAAAGGGGAGGTTTAAAACTTTGGCTCCATTTTACCAAACATTTAACAGGAGAAATGACATACATTAAATAAGGAAGTGTTTTAATACTTCCTGCATATTTCAATATGCAGGGCTACATCTCTTTTAGCACTGCGTTTTTCAGGTAGATAAATGATTTTTTTCTTCAGTGTTTTTCCTCCTAATATGTGTTTTAATACTTACGGCATATTTCAATATGCAGGGCTACTCCTCTGTTATCACTGCGTTTTTCAGGTAGGTAAATGACTTTTCCTTCAGTCCAACCGTTGTCTTTCAACAAATGTGTTGCATAAAACTCATATATTGATGTGCCGTTGGTTCTCTCATAATATGTTGAGTCATACGCCAGGATTCCTGATTGTGCATTCTCTTTGTAATGAACAGCAAGCACGTTCCCCACATTTACATAATGATTGCCTTCCACAGCGACCCACTGTCACAAAAATACAGAAATAACATATCAGATTGAACCTCAGCACACTGCTGTCATATATACATATATATATATATATATATATATATATATATATATATATATATATATATATATATATATATATATATATATATATATATATATATATTTATATATATATGACATATTCTTTCAGTCGTCCACAATGTTACATATTCAGCTCAAAGTTGCTCACAGACACTGCTTAATTTTATTGGTTTTCGCTACTTTGAAAGTGCTAACTGTGTCGTTTTTGGCTTAAATGCAATATTAATAAGATGTGCATTGTTCGTATCTTATGAACGTATTTCAGGAATTTCAGATAGGACATGACTTTAGTTGCCATTATTTTCTAAAGTAGTGGAAGCTTTGCATCAAAATGCAAGATTCATTTCATATCAATTAATTTTTTTATGTTTTTGTACAGGTGAAATTAACAAAAAATATTGACAGAGACATGCGAACAGCTACATTTGATCCATGAATGGGAATTGCCCTATACATTTTTTATCAACTGTAGATTATTTATGAAGTAAAAAGGCCCCTAACTCGGAGACGGGGAAGCACTTGCTACCATACTTGTCTAAAAGGCCCGCACGGAGTGTCAGTTTCATTAAAGGCGTGTTTCGCTTTTTCAATATATGAAGGTTCCTTCCGAACTACACTTTGTGCTTGGATAAAACATCTTTAAAAGTTAGCACTGTGCGTTTAGGGGTCGTTTTGAAAAGCCATTGACATGCATGGTCTCGAGTTGGTACGTGACAGCGACCCATTCCTCTCCCTGGGGGACTTATCCACTATGCGGCACCGTTGCAAATAAATAAAAGGCGCACTTAGAATTAATTTATTTTCTTATAAGTGTAAGATATACGACCTGCAAACTGTTTGCTCTTCTAGAAGAAATTTCTGCTTTTGTCACCAGTTGGAAAGAATCATTGCCTAGTATTTTCCAGAACGACACATATGCACTTCCGGTCGTGTGAGCATAAAAGGTAATGTTCTTTAATCTGCCTGACATCGGCGCAGCGAGGGTTGGGAACAAGTTGAGCTTGGTTCCGGAATTAGTATTCATTGGACCTGGAGCATCTCTTGTGTCCGGCTTCATCACCTGACATTCCTCTACAAGAGAACAATAAAGTGACCACTCACAAAAGCCAATACGTTGTTTCTGTTTCTTCTCAACATACGCTTTGTTGGTTATGACTGCGTAGCTTTTACTTAGGAAACGATGGGACTTTATATTAGCCAAAAGTTTGAATGTTAAGTAAACAGGATTTCTGCAAAATACAAAATGTAATTTCAATCCTTAATAATTCAACTAAAACACAATGAAAAAATTATTTAGTTTCAGTGATTTGTTGCCTGAAGATCTCATAGAGTCAAAATTTTTACATACATTTTGCAAACAACTAAGTAATAGTGAAGGGAAAGCTGAAACTAGTTAAACTTGGCGCTGGATAACGGGTATACCGAATTAATGTTATAAACCTCCACCTCACCAATGCGGCTTATTGAAGATACGCTATACGTGGAACAAGAGCCACACACTTTTCTTTATTCAACATCTTTCTATAACATGTTAACAAATAAAAGAAGCATGTAGAAAGATAATTCAATGATCGGTCGAAATTCTGCATTTTTTCCAATTTTCCTAAATTATTCAGTTTTTAACGGGTGACGTTGAGGTAACTCTGTTTGCTATATGCGTATTTCTATTTGTTATCGGTAAATTAAAGCAAAACATTGTGCACACATTTAAAAACAGCAGTTTTATAGGGACAGTAATTTGTACAATAGTTTTATTAATTAACACGGAAAATATTTTTATAAAAAAACAATATTCTGAATAGAAAAATGCATATCAATGTGCAGTAGCTACATTAGCCAAAAATCGAATAAAGTATTCTTTAATCTTTGACTGGACAAGTTAAAAGGATTCTTACTGAGCTCTTTTTTCTTTCATTTTACTGTAACGACGGTTTTCATACAGTTCAATCTAAGTTTCTTCTTTGGCTGATCTTATTATTAATATAAAAAATATAGCAGTCTGTGAAAATATCGGACCTTTTTGGGCTAAAACTGAAAAGCCATGATTATGACTGTTCATCTCATTTTTTTATTCAGAGGTCAAAGGAAGTGTATATTGCCTATCATTTGCTGGCACGAACAAGGAATAGACAATAGGCGTCGTCCTTGTGATAATAATTATATCACTAGAATTTGTAAAGTGCTTTCTCTGATAACTTTTGCATTACAGCCATCCAAAACAAATCGTCTAAAAATAAAGACGAAAATGTTTAAGTGCGAAAATTTATAATTCAATAATTTGTTCCGCTGTACATAAATGCTTTTATTGGAACTGTTGTTTACCTGTTTGCAGAGAAGTCCTTAAGTAGAAGCACATTGGAATAAAGATCCTCAAAAAGCGTCTAATATTCCTAAAAAACATGGCAACTTTCTCCTTAAAATCCGTCAAATTATGTGTTGAAAATTCCTCTGAAATTTTAATATTTATTTTCTTTGCTCCGTAGAATTATTTAGTCCTTTTATTTCTTAATTTGTGGTGTCTATAATTTTCAATATAAAAACTTTATAGGTTATATCACAAATCTTCATTTTTGATCTGAACATTAAAATGCGTTTAATGACATCAACAAAACACAAATCCTAATACTAGTTCCTTTATTAACATCAGCAATAATGTTTAATACCAAGAACCTTGTTGATGCCTGTAATGTTATTTTAATGCTGAATCATTAAAGGATTGATATAAGAAATTTCTCTTTAGAAAAAAAATTATGTTTATTTATCTCATCAGATATTCAGAATAATTCCTTATAGCAATAATTTTTTTGTATTAATAATAAATTATTAATTGAAACTGTTATAATTCTAATTAATTGATAATATTGAATAATATGTATTCCTTCATGTGTGTAAATTTAGTTAATGAATTGTTCTTATTAGCATTTCAGTTCTGGATGAACGAAAGTAAGTTTTCCTATTAATAATGAAATAATGGATACAGTTTATTGGATTAATTCTATATGAAACTCTCTTTATGTACATTACTAAAGAGATCGGTGATATCATAAAAAGTTGAAAATTTTGTTTTGATCTGATTCATTGAATTTTGATTTATAAAGTAAATGAACGTCATAGTTAAATATATTCTGCAAGACCGTAATGTGTATCCCGTTTTATGCTGAAGTGAAGTTATTATTAAACTTCTTTATAATAACAAGTGAACTCTGGTTGCGAATTATAACACTTCCGTGAACAGTCTTTCCGCGTTATAGTTCAGTCTATAATGCCAAAGAAAAATATTTTATCTAAGCACTGGAGTAAAGAAATATGTGTATTTTGTACCATACATTTTCCATATTACTTAAATATTTATGAAATATCAGGTGACTGATTACGACGGATCACATACAGAGTGAAAAATATTTGCACAAAATACATAGGCAATGAATATTAACATATTACAACTGAAAGTCTTGTGAGGCTTTTGAAAGCTTAAGTGTGGGCCGCAAACTTATAACGCAAAAATAAATGGTGACAAATGGTGTGCTCTCTTTGTCATCTTAATTTAATAGCGAGAGTAGACTGCCTGTGTTCTGTGATACCATACAACACCGGCCCATCACAGCAGATATCGTCGGTTGTATCAGTGTGGCAAAACACACTCATTGGGTGAATTCATTGGCAAGAACGTCGGCCTAGTTTATACAACGATATCTAATAACAATAGCAATAACGACACCAAAATCCCATCAAAGTAAAACCGTCGCTCATTTTGTGTAAAAATAATCTTTGGTTGCGTTTTACCTTGAGATCTTTTAGTGGTAACATCAGAATAATTTGATGAGTTATACATATATATCACAACGTTCAGCTGCTATTGCTTCAAAAAGAAGGAATTCAAGCACATGTACTGCGATGCATTCATCTGAACTGTGTTCCTCCTGTTGTGTGCTTAAGTCAACAATTACTTTGTGTTTTCGAGCTCTGAATATATTATGGTACACTGTGATGAAGATGGGGCTGATAGCTTAGAATATGGGTATGGGCCGAGAGCATAACGGATGGATAAGATGCAACCTGTCGCCGTTACCTCCATTAGGATCTCTCAGAATTCCCACAAAGCGATAAAGATTTGTCCGCCAAAACAGACTAAAAAAGTTCCGCTGATTTGAAGTCACATGGCAATTCTTGATCCCCGAAACCTTTCTGCAAAGGACAACAACTGACTGGCTTTTTTTTGTCCCTCAGAGCAGATTGTCCCTAATACAGAGTTTAACACACCAAGGGGGTTAACCACAAATGTCTTGTTACTCATTCAAACTTTTCAACTGCTATAAGTGTGCGGTATCTTTTCTGGAATAATCAGACAACGCCGCCTACGTCCTCAGAAATTTACTTGCTTTTCTTAACAGAACCATTGCGTCTCAGTAGTTGTATGTTTAAACTAAATTGCATTTATTTGAAAAAAAACCTTTTCAACTGCTATCAGTGCGAGGTGTCTCTTCTGGTATGATCAGACAACGCTGTTATCTTCCTCAGTAATTTACTTGACTTCGGTAATTGGGCTTGTATTCTTAATCACTTAGTAATACAGCCAACACAATACATACCAGAGTGCATAACTCCTAAAAAAGGCGATCATGTGTTTATTAATGTAGAAAATAAAGACATCATCGAGGGTGTATGTAATGCATTCGTGAAGTTACTGGCAAAAATGGCTCTCTGCATTTTATTTAAAAATCATTTTTGTCGCCTTCACAGTTCGTGCGTATACTTAGCTATTAAAAATACTACAATGACAGGACGCCATGTTTGTAAACAAATGTTACGTTGTTAATGTCCAAATATGTAAGTAATATCGTTCAAAGCGGATACAGTTGATACATTTCGACACATTGGTCCCAATGCTATTTTATGCTGCCATGGATTTGCCAAGTTTATTTATTCCAGTTGTCCTTTCAGCTATTATTCCTGAATGTGATTGAAGCACCGTAAGCACCGATTTTACTTTATAAAAATTCCGCTTTAGCATGTTCCGAGTACCCTTATGTTTCAAAGAGCAGCAAAACCAGAGTTCGGTCCCATACCACGGAACAATATTTTTGTTTCATGTGATAATTTTATGCAAAATGTCCAGCACTTTGATGTATAATTTATGCTTAAATTGAGCTAAATATTTGGGAGTGATGCAATGGTTTCAAACTCCAATAAGTAAAATACTCTCGGAATGGAATAATTTCCTACTCAAAATTCGAAGTGGGCCGCTCCTCCTATGCATCAGCATGAGAGGTTGTCCACAACAGGTATACCGTGAAACAAAACTTTAATGTTCTAGGCACAGTTAAAAGGTCACAACAAAAAAATCCTTATCTTCATGTTGATGTTCAGCTTACTTTGCATTTGCCTTAATTTATTATCATTTCTGCTGTATTTGACTGTAAAAACAATTCTCTTATTTTTTTAATTTATATATTGATCCATACATATTCTAGAAAGTCCTTTTTCTTTCTCTGTTAAATACTGTGTATAAAATAGAACTTTCATATCCTGACTTTGAACAGGATACGAAATATAAATTCGCATTTCATTACGATGACGACATACATAAGCATGCCTATTGGACAGAGAACTGTTGTGCGTATCCTGGAGAAGAGGAAATTTAGAGGTTATGAGAGACGACTGTGTATGAAGTAAAGTTTGGGTAAAATTTATCAGTAGAAATGCCTTATATTCCAGGTAATTTCAATAGGAAAAAACATGAATAAATACAGACTTACGAAGTAGCTGCACATCATTACCTATACTTATGTTCTCTTTGTGTTATTGTAGAACGGCGACCACAAAGACGGGAGAGACCTCAGACACCAGAGAGAAACCAGACACCAGAGAGACCCCAGACACCAGAGAGACCACAGACAAAAGAGAGACCCCAGACACCAGAGAGACCACAGACACCAGAGATACCTCAGACACCATAGAGACCTCAGACACCAAAGAGACCCCAGACAACAGAGAGACCACAGACACCAGAGAGACCACAGACAAAAGAGAGACCCCAGACACCAGAGAGACCACAGACACCAGAGAGACCACAGGCACCAGAGAGACCTCAGACACCAGAGAGACCTCAGACACCAGAGAGACCACAGAGACCACTGATTTAGGGGAATCAAGTGTTGATCCAAAATTGGTATTGGAGGATGGGAGCCACAGAAAGGTGAAAACCTGCGTTGAGCAGACAATTTTTTTTCGGAGTTAGACAGCTTTTATTGTGTTTGTTTTTATGCAGGGTGGGGAATCATGACCAACAAATCCCTCCAAACAGTTTTGCACATTATTGCCTATCGTCGGCAAGTCTAGGCAAGCTCCGAACCCGCTCGTCCCATATAAGATGAATTCGTCCACTTTTATATCTTTCAAAGAAACTTAGTAATGCTGGTAAAGGACAAGGACAACACGTCCTGGGCAATCTATCTAGAGAGACATGTCGCTGTGAAGCCAAATGCAATAAAGGTTTCTGTGTAACACTCAGGGTTAAAGCTATATTATTATATATTCATTTTCATTAATTGTTTTACAACTATCAATGCTATTATTTTAATGCAAAAACAAATACTTTTTACAAATTTTCTGGATGGAATTTACCGTTCTGAAATAAGCCACTAAGGGAATAATAAAGAAAAGCTGCAAACTTGATCATTCTTGTGATTTCAGATATATTACAAATATATTAGGTGCAGCTATGCACTGGTGCACCGATGTGTTTTCTCGTTGAAACAATGAGTATCTATAGCCACGCAGTGTAAACAAAACATACAAAATGCGTTATTCAGGAAAAGAGAACAATTGTTAAAGATTGATAATTCTGTCGAGATGGACACCATTTAAATTAAATTTAAATTACTTGATGAATGCTTTCCGACTCTATAACTGATGATTCAGAAATAAATTTACTATACCATGCACTTTTTTGTTTGTTGCACATTTTACCTTGTGCTCTTGTTTGTTTTCTCGTTTAAGCTTTTGTCAAAACACAATATGAGCTTTCAGGATATATATTCATGCAAAATAATGACAATATATAAATCGGGTTGTTTACAATAATGTTACATTTCTAGCAATAATAATGCATTAATAACATTAATAACACTTCAGGTTATCTTATATTACATAGATAAACATGATGTTATTGGGCAATGTTTTGTGCACCATATACAAAGGTTTAATATAAAAAATATCTATATCATGGTGTTTTTATTAAAACATTATAAATTTTTGTCATCCCTAACAAATGTCATTCCTGACAAGTGATACCTGCCCTTGTAAACAATCAATTGGTTTTTCTAATGAAGCCATTTATTCATTTTGATACACATTCAAAGTGTCATATGTAGCGGGAGTCGATTTTATTTCCGATTCAGCCTGAATGGACTCGTACTCGGAACTCTGGCTGTTATCAAAGTTCTGATGGCAGGTCCTTAGGGTAGAATCTAGACTGCTCAACGTCACCTCTTTTCTGCTCATCTCTGTTTCTTTGGCCATTGGCGTTGCATTTTGAGTTCTAGAAAGTGTAATAAATTGCAATAGTCAGCGAAAGGTACATCAAACTTGATACATACTTGTGGCAGTTTAAAATATTGACTTGTAACCTTTAAAAGTTAAGAGAGCTATTTATGCATTTTAACTTTAAATTTAGAAAAACAGGTGAAAAATATTAATACATTTTTATATGTGCTAAAATTTCACCTCTTCAAGAGTAAAGCTATAACTGCGACTGTTGCAACAGCAGCAAATAGCAATACTGATAACGCAACCACTGCAGCTATCCAGCCTACAACTTTTATACCCAATACTTAGTATTAACAAATTTAAAAAAGGACTAGATGTGATTATTGTTCATTAATTAAACTGAGATACGAAAGCTCAATTAGCAATGTAAGAAGACAATAACTTACAGGCACACCAAGCCTACTCCTCAAACGAAAATATACGTTTTCTGTTTGAAATATAAGATGATTCTTGTTAAAACTATATTCATATTTTCTTTTCTGGTTAGAATAATTACTAAATTAAAATATTCTTAGCTCAATTTTGGTTTCCAAATCGAAATTTGAAGGAAGTAGTTAATATTTATCTATATGATAAATAATGTTATGATACGAAAATGTTCCTATGAAAAATAATCATGCTATTAAATGAATTACTATTATTATCTTGCATTGCCATACTCCTTTGTTATTATTGTCATCATTAATATTATGCGTGTTATAACTATTATGTTTACGTTTGTGGCTACGATACAAATGACGAAAATGGGAATAATGCACAAATACCTGAACCAGATCGATGGTCGACATAGTTCTCTGTAAAATACAATAAATGTATAGTCACTTTGGAAGATTATTGCTTAGGCGCTAAACAATGAAAAATTCTTAGTGACCAGATTTCAGAGGCTTGCTTGGATATATGATACACTTTTCACGTTACAATGAAACAGGATGATAATTTTACATTACTTACATAAATGAAAGCTCAACGATTACGTTAAACAGAAGGCAAAATTAAAATTATTACATCTATGTTGATAAATTCATTCTATAAAAGTAATTGCACGTAGGCCTACCTTTAACTTGCACTGAGCTAACGGAACACGTGACGCCATGCCAGTTCTTGTCACATCCATTAGGACACTCTCCAGTCACTGGGTTGCAGCTTGAGTTGCTCTTACAGTGACACGTATGAGCGCAGGTTCTTCCAAATTTTGAATGACCACATTCTGAAATATACAAACGTTTAGTTAGTACATATGTATCTGTATACATGACCATTTTACATACAGTTTTGATACAGATTTACTAATTCCTTTAATCTGAAGACAATTTACTTACAATTGAAACCGTTTATAATTAGGTTATATAAACAGATTATACAATTTATAACAGGTTAAAAATTTTTAGTCCGGTTTACCAGCTACAATATTCTATAAGGTACAATAACCGCTGTGTCAATAACAAATAACAAATAATAAGGAGTAATACTACAATGGTGCAATAATGAAAGTATTGCATCATTGTAGTATTATTTCTCCTTTAATGCTCTTGCTCGGTTTGTGACAATTTATTTACTTTTCTGGTGTGCAATAGGTCAAAATTTCCAGTTTACTCTGCATTGAATTTTGTTATCCTTGCTTAGCCATAATATACATTACGTATGCTACAATTGGCTGCTGTGTCATAATCATAGCCTTCACGGCATCCCATCTCACAAGCGCCATCTCGCGGGGAACACATGTCGCCATCGATGCAATTACCGGAACATCTCCGGGAACAATTGTAACCGTACGTTCCAGAAGCACACCCTAAAATTGTCATTTATAATTTTTATTTTTTTACTTCTTTGTTATTACAATTAATATATATTTTTCTTACTATTACTATTATTATAATCAGTATTATTATTATTATTAGTATTATTATTAGCATTAGTATTAGTATTAGTATTATTATTATTAGTATTATTATTTGAATGTTTAATTGATTTAATTTAGTTCAATTACTTTAATTCAGTTATGTACACCTATGAAAAGATGTTGAAATCCATTCTCTTACTACGCTTTTTGTAAGGTGCATATGCTTTAAAATATTCAGCAGTTTTGCAAGAAAAAAGAAGAAATATGAACACTCTGATTTTGTGTCAGTGTATTAATTAAACTTTGGCGCATATGTTTGTAATAATAAATACACTTTGATCATGTTAAACTAATAAGTACTCTGTAAACAGGTGTTAGTTTCGTAGAAGCCATCCTGGCATCCATTGTCACAATGCCCTGTTGTTATGTTACAAGCTCTGCTACCACGGCAATTGCCACTGCACGACTGTGAACAGTTTTCACCATACTTGTCATGTTCGCAGCCTACAACAGCAAAAGATTTTATTTTATATTTCATAAATGTTTCGGCTGCAGTTTATAATTTACTTTTATGTTCTTTAAGTACAGTTAAGGGAGAACAATTACTTGTGGGATTTAAAGATTGTAATTGGAGAAATCACATTTTAAAGTCGGCTTGACGTATTCAAAACGGAAAAGCTGAGGCATAGAATATTACATCGCATTTAAATGTTTTTATTATTTTAGTACAGAAGTCACTATGTTTCAGTGTTCAAAAATTATGCATTTATTTAAAGCAAATCTCGAAATAATTGGGCAATGCCATTATTACTTTGTAAGCAGAGTGGTGGGTAGTACCCGCTAGCGCAGCCTCCAGTACAGGCCCCAGTCACGTGATCGCAGTGTCCTTCTTCTTGGCAATTTGAATTGCACTCTTAGACCAAAAAATATAATTTTGATAAGTACCTTTATTAAAATATTACTGGAAAACGATACAAAAACTTTTAAAAATATTGTTCAACTAATTTTTTACTTTGCTTTTAGGCAAGCACCGTCACATTTTGTCACATTTTGAGGATACGACGTAACTGTACCCTGCCTTGCAGCCATTCTCACAAGAACCATCGGCCATAGAACAGACTTCATCATTGATGCAGCTTGCTGAGCATGTATGAAAACAGTTGGAGCCGTAGGCACACACAGCGCATGCGAAATGTTTTACTTTGAATCAAGAGTTAAAAATCCTTCCTTAAATCCCTTAAGAATTTGAAACCTAAATCAGGGACAGGGTTACACTCTTTTTCCTGAAAAACAAATCCCCATATGCACAAAATAATCACAGTCTAATCCCTTTAAACTAACTGTAACCTCAAACCTGTTCAAATGATTGATCCTAACCCAAATGCCAAGGAATTAAAATCCACTATGAGACCAAAATCCATTACAGATTTAATAACATTGATCTGTGTTGTTGTTGGACCAAATAACATAAGCTTGTAAACCAACGGTACAAAGATGCTATGCGCTAGAATCATAGCCGGTTTTGCATGCGTTTCTCGCGTGAGTATGATTCACCTTCAATACAGTTATCGGAACAGCTCTGTGAGCAACCTTCCCCATCCCGTTTTGCCATTTTAGATTGTCAATTCTTTGAGCATGTGCAATAAATCCACAAAACTCTTTTTTTCTTCTCCTCAACAAGCTCAAATTCATATTTTTTAATTTTTATGCCAAGCAAACATTTCAAATCTGAAAAAAAGCATTTTCTAAAACACAATTTGAGCTAAAACACAGATCTCTAGTGTGATCCATGTTGGTTCACAAGCCTTCACTGGACTAACAGACCCTAACATAGGACACACGTCCTTGAAAGAGAAAGTATGACATCATCATATACTGATATATTTAATGTTCTTTCAAAGGGAAAGTTTACAACTTGGGCTCCATGTAACAAAACACTTAACAGGAGAAATGGCATATATAAGTAAAGATGTGTTATAATACTTACGGCATATTTCAATATGCAGGGCTACACCTCTTTTATATTTGTGTTTTTCAGGTAGGTAAATGACTTTTCCTTCAGTCCAACCGTAGTCTTCCAACAAAGGCGCTGTATAAACATCATACACTGCTGTGCCGTTGGTTCTGTCAAGATGTGCTAACTCATACACCAAGATTCCAGATTGTACATTCTCTTTGTAATGAACACCAAGCACGTTTCCAACATTTACATAATGATTGCCTTCCACAGCGAACCACTATCAAAGGAAAAAATACCGAAATACATATCAAATTGAACCTTAGCACACTGTTGTCCTCTTGTGCTATTTATCAATCATATATATATATATATATATATATATATATATATATATATATATACACATATATAAATATATATATATATATATATATATATATATATATATATATATATATATATATATATATATATATATATATAGATCTGCAACCAGTCACAGAGGGACCATGCCTTATACATAGCACTTAGGGACAACATTTGGAAAAAAAATAATCTATGTTTTTTAGCTTGTTATCGAGTGGTAACACACAAATTTAATTTTAAAACAGAATATATTATATTCACTATGTTATAGAATCATTTGTTTTTTGTTTACTGTGTAGTTTCATAACGTTTAAACACGCTAAGAATTAAGGAGACCTACTTTTGGTCTCCTTAAATTTTTGGTCTCCCTAATAATGTGGTTTTTAGCAAAAATGGTCCCCGTATTGCTAGAATTACACTTATTTGTAAATTTTTGTGATTTTGTACAAGTGAAATTAAAAATCTTGTTTACACCCACAACCTAAAAAAGTTTCAGGTTGCGAATTTTGTGAAAATGTTTGAATTCATGAATTCTCATCAATAAACATACTTTTAATGGTTTTTCATTACTTTGCAAACAGATACATTTAATTCATGAACGTTAATTGCCCGATAATTTTTTATCCACTATAGATTATTTATAAATGAAAGAGTTCCCTAACTCGGAGACTTGCTACCAAACGTGTCTAAAAACTCGGACAAAACAGAAGTAATTTAGAGGTTAGATGAGGGCCGCATAGAGTGCCAATTTCATTAAAAGGGGGATTTCCATGAAAAACCCTGAATGCCTCGCAATAGCCACTATCAACTGTCAGTTAATCAAGAATAAGAGTGATACTATTCTGAACTATATAATTGAACACGAACTATCCATATGCTTTATCACTGAAACTTGGCGGAAAGAAGACGGTGTTTTAGTGCTGAAATCTGCAACACCCCCGGGCTTTGAAGTTTTTAACAAACCTCGAAAACACACTAGAGGGGGTGGTATTGAGGCCATATTTACGACCAGCTCCAAGTGTTCTGAACTGCAAAATGATAATTGATATGAACCATACGCCATTTGAACACCAACGGATCCAGACTATTTTAAATGGCACCAAAATACATTTTGTGTGATTCATCGAATACCACCGTCGTCTAAAAACGGAATTAGTATGATGTCGTTTCTCCACGAATTTGCCAACCTTCTTGAAGCACTTGTCATACAGACAGAAAAATTAAAATTTTTGGGAGACTTTAACATCCACTGGGACGATATTAGCGACACAGAAACTAAATAATTTGCTAATCTGAACTCTTTTGGTCTCACTCAACATGTAAACCAGCCCACCCACAACAGAGGCCATAACATAGATTTTATTCTATACCGTGTTGACGATAATCTATTATCTGAAACATTAATCTGAGAGTCTATTTCTGATCACAATGCGATCAAAGCTTATCTGAGGATACAAAAGCCAATACTATTGGAAACGTTAAGACAAGGCATTTTAAATTCCGACCGAGTTAAAGCCCCAAGCAACCATATTGATGACTTGGTAAACCAGTATAACCAAATTTTGGCGGAACTTCTAGATAAGTATGCATCTCTTAAAACATCAAGGGTAACTATTAAACCGCAGGTTCCATGGTACACCCCCGAAATTAACGAGGCCACAAAATTGCTCCGAAAGCTTGAAAATCATTGGCGAAACAGCAAGACGCAAACAAACACATACCTCTTCAATTCGGCTCGTGCTAAAGTAGTTAATCTCATGGGTAAAGCCAAAAAAACATTTCATACTAATATAATTATTAAAAGTGGCAGTGACCAAAAACAACTCTTTAAAATTATTAATGAGCTTCTCTGCAAAACACGCGAATCGCCGTTGCCTGAAGATAAAACAAGCGAAGAACTTGCTGATGAATTCAATCCGTATACTGTTACTAAGATGGAACAGATACTTAATGACCTAAAGTTCAAAGAGGTATTTCAAGCACCGTTACCAGAACCAAAGCCATCCATTTTGTTCAACCATTTTCAAAATGTGATAATAGACCAGCTGATACGGCATTTCTGCAAAACAGCTGTGGTTAGTGGGTCCAGGGCACAAGACACATTGATAGCTTTACCGATATCTTAAACATACTCCTACCTACAATCTTAAACATAACCAGCCTCTCTCTATTGTCAGGAACTTTTCCGGAACCACTGAGAAAGGCAGTTGTAAAACCACACCTGAAGAAACCAAACTTGGACAGGAACAACTTTAAATACTACCGACCAGTGTCGAATATTCCCTTTTTATCTTAAAAAAATTGAAAAGTCGGCAATATCAGAATTGGACAACCACGTGCCCCACAATAGTCTTCAAGAGCCATGTCAATCGGCATACAGGGCCGACTATAGTACTGAAACGGCTTTAGTACGCATTCAAAATGACATACTGAATGATTTTGACAACTGCCGTGATGCGGTACTGGTTTTAAAAGACCTCTCCCCGGCGTTTGACACTATTGACCACAGATTTTAATTGATCGTCTCGGGAACCGCGTTGGGGTCAAGGACTCAGCCCTTGACTGGTTTCGTAGTTGCCACAATAACAGAAAGCAGCGGGTCTCTGTATATCTTACCGGTAGGAGACATCATCAGGAAACACGGTTTTCGATCAAAGATATATGCTACGATATCGAGTATATGTATCTTTCAACATACAGAACAACTCTGATCTCAGTGAAGTAGCTAGACGCATAGAGCTATGTGTATCAGAGAATAAGAACTGGATGACCCTAAACCTGTTAAAGCTGAATGCCGAGAAGACTGAAGTCATGATAGTGACACCCCCTCACTGTCTGGAAAGGGTCGAAAACAAAATAATAGTTACTGATGGTTCTGCTGTGTATCCCTCAGATAGTGCCCGAGTTATTGGTGGAATTTTTGACCGTAGTGTGTATCTACACAGCCATATTTCGAATGTTTCTAAGACGTGTACATATCACCAGAACATGGCTGCACGAGTAATATTTCAATCATAAAAATTTGAAAGTGTAACACGAATCCTATATTCCCTACACTGGCTACCAGTTCAGCAAAGGATAATTTTTAAAATATCAGCACTAGCTTTTAAATCCACACACAATATCCCCTCCATACATCCTGGAACTGCTTTCAATTTACAAACCGACGCGCGCATTACAATGCAGGTCCGCTGGACTCATTCTCAGCATGCCAAAATACTACACGGAACGATATGACAAGCGATGTTTCTCTCAGTCCTGTTGAATGACTTACCAAAACACATCGGTCGGGAGACATCATTCGTCAATTGCAAAAAACAACTGAAGACCCATCTTTTCAGAACAGTATTTTATAGTTTTTCTAGTCAAAGTGCTTGTAAATATTCCTAGTCATCATAGCTAGTCAGTCTTCGCGTAAATTATGTTTTTAGTTGTTTAATTGTATTTTATCTCAAAAATGTAATGGCGTCGTTGAATATTTGTTTTTAAATGGATACTGGCACCTTAAATCTTCTTACAGTTACAGTTACAATATTGATACAGCACGAAACTTTTTCAATATAGGAAGGGATCTTTGCGAACTACACTTGGTTAAAACGTGTTTGCTATTTAAAACTTAGCACTATGTTTTTAAGGATCATTTTAAAAAGCCATGGATATGCATGGTTGCGAGATGGTACGTGACAGCAACCCTCCCCCCCCCCCGCTCTCCCTCCTCCCCGGGAGGGCATACAAACTATGCGGTACAGTTGCAAATAAATAAATGGCACACATGTAATTACTTTCTATTCTAAGTAGATATAAGTGTAAGATATATAACCTGCAAACTGTTTGCTCTTCTAGAAGAAATTTCTACTTTTGTCACCAGCTCGAAAGAGTCATTGCCTAATATTTGCCAGAACGACACATATCCACTTCCGGTGGTGTGAGCATAAAATGAAATGTTGGTTAATCTGCCTGATAATGGTACAGTGAGGGTTGGGAACAAATTGAGGTAGTTTCCAGAATCAACATTCATTGGGCCTGGAACATCTCTTGTGTCCGGCTTCATCAGGTGACATTTTTCTATAAGAAAAGAATAAAGCAAACCGTCACAAAAGCCAACACGTTGTTTCTATTTCTTCTGAATCAACACATGGGAAGGTTGAAACTGGTTAAACTTGGCGTTGGTTAACGGAAAGACCGAATCAATGTTATAAACCTCCAGCTCACCAATGCGGCTAATTTTAAGATACACTATACGTGAAACAAGAGCCACACCCTTTTCTTTATTAAACATCTTTCTATAAGATGTAAATAAATAAAAGAAGCACGTAGAAAGAAAATTCAATGATCGGTCGAAATTCTGCATTTTTTTCCAATTTTCCCAAATAATTCAATTTTTTAACGAGTGACGTTGAGGTAACTCTGTTTGCTATATGCGTATTTCTATTTGTTATCCATAAATTAAAGCAAAACATTGTGCACATATTTAAAAAAACTGCAGTTTTATAGGAACAGCAATTTGTACAATAGTTTTATAAGTTAACACGGAAAATATTTTTATAATAAAAGCAATATTTTGAATAAAAAATACATATTAATGTAAATTAACTACATTAGACAAAAATCGAATAAAGCATTCTTTAATCTTTCACGGAGCAAGTTACAAGGATTCTTACTGAGTTCTTTTTTCTTTAGTTTTACTGTAACGACGGTTTCCATTTTGGCAGATCTTATCATTAATGTAAAAAATATAGCAGTCTGTGAAAATATCGGACCTTTTTGGGCTATAATTGATTATGGTTATGACGGTTCATCTCAATTTTTGATTCAGAGTTCAAAAGAAGTCTATATTGCCTATCATTTGCTGGCACGAACAAGGAATAGAGAATAGGCGTCGTCCTTGTAATAATAATAATATCACTAGAATTGGCAAAGTGCTCTCTTCTTTTGCATTACAGCCATCCAAACAAATCGTCTAAAAATAAAGACGGAAAATGTTCAAGTGCAAGAATTTTATAATTTAATAATTTGTTCCGCTGTACATAAATGCTTTCAGTGGAACTGTTGTTTACCTCTTTGCAGAGAAGTCCTTACGTAGAAGCACATTGGAATAAAGATCCTCAAAAACCGTCCGACATCGCTCAAAAACATGGAAACAATCTCCTTAAAATCCTTCCAATTTTGTGTTGACAATTCCTCTGAAATTTTAGTATTTATTTCCTCCTAGAATTATTCAGTCCATTTATTTCTTAATTTGTAGTGTCGAAAATTTTCGATATGAAACATTATCAGTTATATCACAAATCTTCATAAATGCCAAAAAATATTTATTTGTTATCATTAATTAGACACTATTCAACGATATTATAATAGTATAATATCATTATTTGCATTTTTGATCTGCATTTTCGACATTAAAATGCGTTTAATGACATTAACTAAACAAATATCCTAACATTTGTTACTTTATTGACATAAGCAATAATGTTTAATACCAAGAAGCCTGTTGACCCCTGTAATATTATTTTACTGCTGAATCATTGAAGTATTCGTATAAGACATTTCTCTCTTTGTAAAAAACAAATTATGTTTATTGATGGCCACACACATCTGCATTTCATCAGATATTCAGAATTATTCCTTGTGTAAATTAAGTTATTGAATTGTTATTTTCATTTCAGTTCTGCATGAACGAAAGTAAGTTTTCATATTATGTATACAGTTTATTGGATTAATTATATACTAAACTCTTTATGTACATTAACAAAGAGATCGGTGATATCATAAAAAAGTTGAAAATTTTGTTTTGATCTCATTTATTGAATTTTTGATTTATAAATTAAATGAACGTCATAGTTAAATATATTGTGCAAGACCGCAATGTGTATCCCGTTTTATGCTGAAGTGAAGCTATTATTAAACTTCTTTATAATAACAAGTGAACTCTAGTTGCAAAACTATAACACTTCCGTGAACAGTCTTTCCGCGTTATAGTTCAATCTATAATGCTAAAGAGAAATATTTTATCTAAGCACTGGAGTAGAGTAAAGAAATACATTTACTTTGTACCATATATATTCTATATTACTTGAATATTTATGAAACAGGTGACAGATTACGACGGATTACATACAGCGTGAAACATATTTGCACAAAGTACATAGGCAATGAGCATTAACATATAACAACTGAAAGTCTTGTGAGGCTTTTGAAAGCTTATGTGTGGGCCGCAAACTTATAATGCAAAAATTAAATGTTGACAAATCGTGTGCTCTCTTTGTCATCTTAATTTAATAGCGAGAGTAGACTGCCTGTGTTCTGTGATACCATACAACACCGGCCCATCACAGCAGATATCGTCGGTTGTATCAGTGTGGCAAAACGCACTTTGATGTATAATTTATGCTTAAATTGAGCTAAATATTTGCGAGTGATGCAATGGTTTAAAACTCCAATAAGTAAAATACTCTCGGAATGGAATAATTTCCTACTCAAAATTCGAAGTGGGCCGCTCCTCCTATGCATCAGCATGAGAGGTTGTCCACAACAGGTATACCGTGAAACAAAACTTTAATGTTCTAGGCACAGTTATAAGGTCACAACAAAAAATTCCTTATCTTCATGTTGATGTTCAGCTTACTTTGCATTGCCTTAATTTATTATCATTTCTGCTGTATTTGACTGTAAAAACAATTCTCTTATTTTTTTAATTTATATATTGATCCATATATATTCTAGAAAGTCCTTTTTCTTTCTCTGTTAAATATTGTGTATAAAATAGAACTTTCATATCCTGACTTTGAACAGGATACGAAATATAAATTCGCATTTCATTACGATGACGACATACATAAGCATGCCTATTGGACATAGAACTGTTGTGCGTATCCTGGAGAAGAGGAAATTTAGAGGTTATGACAGACGACTGTGTATGAAGTAAAGTTTGGGTAAAATTGCTTAAAATTTATCAGTAGAAATGCCTTATATTCCAGGTAATTTCAATAGGAAAAAACATGAATAAATACAGACTTACGAAGTAGCTGCACATCATTACCTATAGTTATGTTCTCTTTGTGTTATTGTAGAACGGCGACCACAAAGACGAGAGAGACCTCAGACACCAGAGAGACCCCAGACACCAGAGACACCTCAGACACCAGAGAGACCACAGACACCAGAGAGACCCCAGACACCAGAGAGACCCCAGACACCAGAGAGACCACAGACACCAGAGAGACCCCAGACACCAGAGAGAACACAGACACCAGAGAGAAACCAGACACCCGAGAGACCCCAGACACCATGGAGACCACAGACAAAAGAGAGACCCCAGACACCAGAGAGACCACAGACACCAGAGAGACCTCAGACACCATAGAGACCTCAGACACCAGAGAGACCCCAGAAAACAGAGAGACCACAGACACCAGAGAGACCCCAGACACCAGAGAGACCACAGACACCAGAGAGACCACAGACACCAGAGAGACCCCAGACACCAGAGAGCCCACAGACACCAGAGAGACCTCAGACACCAGAGAGACCTCAGACACCAGAGAGACCAAAGAGACCACTGATTTAGGGGAATCAAGTGTTGATCCAAAATTGGTATTGGAGGATGGGAGCCACAGAAAGGTGAAAACCTGCGTTGAGCAGAAATTTTTTTTCGGAGTTAGACAGCTTTTATTGTGTTTGTTTTTATGCAGGATGGGGAATCATGACCAACAAATTCCTTCAAACACTTTTGCACATTATTGCCTATCGTCGGCAAGTCTAGGCAAGCTCCGAACCCGCTCGTCCCATATAAGATGAATTCGTCCACTTTTATATCTTTCAAAGAAACTTCGTAATGCTGGTAAAGGACAAGGACAACACGTCCTGGGCAATCTATCTAAAGAGATCGGTCGACGCATGTCGCTGTGAAGCCAAATGCAATAAAGGTTTCTGTGTAACACTTTAAAAAAAAACTCAGGGTTAAAGCTATATTATTATATATTCATTTTCATTAATTGTTTTACAACTATCAATGCTATTATTTTAATGCAAAAACAAATACTTTTTACAAATTTTCTGGATGGAATTTACCATACTGAAATAAGCCACTAAGGGAATAATAAAGAAAGGCTGCAAACTTGATCATTCTTGTGATTTCAGATATATTACAAATATATTAGGTGCAGCTTTGCACTGGTGCACCGATGTGTTTTCTCGTTGAAACAATGAGTATCTATAGCCACGCAGTGTAAACAAAACATACAAAATGCGTTATTCAGGAAAAGAGAACAATTGTTAAAGATTGATAATTCTGTCGAGATGGACACCATTTAAATTATCTTAACTATCATAATAAATGATTAAATAGCCAGTGTGCAAACCAACCCAGTTCAAGTATTCACTTCTTAAAATGATATATATATATATATATATATATATATATATATATATATATATATATATATATATATATATATATATATATATATATATATATATATATATATATATATATATATATATATAGGCTTCTTGATGAATGCTTTCCGACTCTATAACTGATGATTCAGAAATAAATTTACTATACCATGCACTTTTTTTGTTTGTTGCACATTTTACCTTGTGCTCTTGTTTGTTTTCTCGTTTAAGCTTTTGTCAAAACACAATATGAGCTTTCAGGATATATATTCATGCAAAATAAAGACAATATATAAATCGGTTTGTTTACAATAATGTTACATTTCTAGCAATAATAATGCATTAATAACATTAATAACACATCAGATTATCTTATATTACATAGATAAACATGATGTTATTGGGCAATGTTTTGTGCACCATATACAAAGGTTTAATATAAAAATATCTATATCATGGTGTTTTTATTAAAACATTATACATTTTTGTCATCCCTAACAAATGTCATTCCTGACAAGTGATACCTGCCCTTGTAAACAATCAATTGGTTTTTCTAATGAAGCCATTTATTCATTTTGATACACATTCAAAGTGTCGTATGTAGCGGGAGTCGATTTTATTTCCGATTCAGCCTGAATGGACTCGTACTCGGAACTCTGGCTGTTATCAAAGTTCTGATGGCAGGTCCTTAGGGTAGAATCTAGACTGCTCAACGTCACCTCTTTTCTGCTCATCTCTGTTTCTTTGGCCATTGGCGTTGCATTTTGAGTTCTAGAAAGTGTAATAAATTGCAATAGTCAGCGAAGGTACATCAAACTTGATACATACTTGTGGCAGTTTAAAATATTGACTTGTAACCTTTAAAAGTTAAGAGAGCTATTTATGCATTTTAACTTTAAATTTAGAAAAACAGGTGAAAAATATTAATACATTTTTATATGTGCTAAAATTTCACCTCTTCAAGAGTAAAGCTATAACTGCGACTGTTGCAACAGCAGCAAATAGCAATACTGATAACGCAACCACTGTAGCTATCCAGCCTACAACTTTTATACCCAATACTTAGTATTAACAAATTTAAAAAAGGACTAGATGTGATTATTGTTCATTAATTAAACTGAGATACGAAAGCTCAATTAGCAATGTAAGAAGACAATAACTTACAGGCACACCAAGCCTACTCCTCAAACGAAAATATACGTTTTCTGTTTGAAATATAAGATGATTCTTGTTAAAACTATATTCATATTTTCTTTTCTGGTTAGAATAATTACTAAATTAAAATATTCTTAGCTCAACTTTGGCTTCCAAATCGAAATTTGAAGGAAGTAGTTAATATTTATCTATATGATAAATAATGTTATGATACGAAAATGTTCCTATGAAAAATAATCATGCTATTAAATGAATTACTATTATTATCTTGCATTGCCATACTCCTTTGTTATTATTGTCAACATTAATATTATGCGTGTTATAACTATTATGTTTACGTTTGTGGCTACGATACAAATGACGAAAATGGGAATAATGCACAAATACCTGAACCAGATCGATGGTCGACATAGTTCTCTGTAAAATACAATAAATGTATAGTCACTTTGGAAGATTATTGCTTAGGCGCTAAACAATGAAAAATTCTTAGTGACCAGATTTCAGAGGCTTGCTTGGATATATGATACACTTTTCACGTTACAATGAAACAGGATGATAATTTTACATTACTTACATAAATGAAAGCTCAACGATTACGTTAAACAGAAGGCAAAATTAAAATTATTACATCTATATTGATAAATTCATTCTATAAAAGTAATTGCACGTAGGCCTACCTTTAACTTGCACTGAGCTAACGGAACACGTGACGCCATGCCAGTTCTTGTCACATCCATTAGGACACTCTCCAGTCACTGGGTTGCAGCTTGAGTTGCTCTTACAGTGACACGTATGAGCGCAGGTTCTTCCAAATTTTGAATGACCACATTCTGAAATATACAAACGTTTAGTTAGTACATATGTATCTGTATACATGACCATTTTACATACAGTTTTGATACAGATTTACTAATTCCTTTAATCTGAAGACAATTTACTTACAATTAAAACCGTTTATAATTAGGTTATATAAACAGATTATGCAATTTATAACAGGTTAAAAATTTTTAGTCCGGTTTACCAGCTACAATATTCTATAAGGTACAATAACCGCTGTGTCAATAACAAATAACAAATAATAAGGAGTAATACTACAATGGTGCAATAATGAAAGTATTGCACCATTGTAGTATTATTTCTCCTTTAATGCTCTTGCTCGGTTTGTGACAATTTATTTACTTTTCTGGTGTGCAATAGGTCAAAATTTCCAGTTTACTCTGCATTGAATTTTGTTATCCTTGCTTAGCCATAATATATATTACGTATGCTACAATTGGCTGCTGTGTCATAATCATAGCCTTCACGGCATCCCATCTCACAAGCGCCATCTCGCGGGGAACACATGTAGCCATCGATGCAATTACCGGAACATCTCCGGGAACAATTGTAACCGTACGTTCCAAAAGCACACCCTAAAATTGTCATTTATAATTTTTATTTTTTTACTTCTTTGTTATTACAATAAATATATATTTTTCTTACTATTACTATTATTATAATCAGTATTATTATTGTTATTATTATTAGTATTAGTATTAGTATTAGTATTAGTATTATTAGTATTATTATTTGAATGTTTAATTGATTTAATTTAGTTCAATAACTTTAATTCAGTTATGTACACCTATGAAAAGATGTTGAAATCCATTCTCTTACTACGCTTTTTGTAAGGTGCATATGCTTTAAAATATTCAGCAGTTTTGCAAGAAAAAAGAAGAAATATGAACACTCTGATTTTGTGTCAGTGTATTAATTAAACTTTGGCGCATATGTTTGTAATAATAAATACACTATGATCATGTTAAACTAATAAGTACTCTGTAAACAGGTGTTAGTTTCGTAGAAGCCATCCTGGCATCCATTGTCACAATGCCCTGTTGTTATGTTACAAGCTCTGCTACCACGGCAATTGCCACTGCACGACTGTGAACAGTTTTCATCATACTTGTCATGTTCGCAGCCTACAACAGCAAAAGATTTTATTTTATATTTCATAAATGTTTCGGCTGCAGTTTATAATTTACTTTTATGTTCTTTAAGTACAGTTAAGGGAGAACAATTACTTGTGGGATTTAAAGATTGTAATTGGAGAAATCACATTTTAAAGTCGGCTTGACGTATTCAAAACGGAAAAGCTGAGGCATAGAATATTACATCGCATTTAAATGTTTTTATTATTTTAGTACAGAAGTCACTATGTTTCAGTGTTCAAAAATTATGCATTTATTTAAAGCAAATCTCGAAATAATTGGGCAATGCCATTATTACTTTGTAAGCAGAGTGGTGGGTAATACCCGCTAGCGCAGCCTCCAGTACAGGCCCCAGTCACGTGATCGCAGTGTCCTTCTTCTTGGCAATTTGAATTGCACTCTTAGACCAAAAAATATAATTTTGATAAGTACCTTTATTAAAATATTACTGGAAAACGATACAAAAACTTTTAAAAATATTGTTCAACTAATTTTTTACTTTGCTTTTAGGCAAGCACAGTCACATTTTGTCACATTTTGAGGATACGACGTAACTGTACCCTGCCTTGCAGCCATTCTCACAAGAACCATCGGCCATAGAACAGACTTAATCATTGATGCAGCTTGCTGAGCATGTATGAAAACAATTGGAGCCGTAGGCACCCACAGCGCATGCGAAATGTTTTACTTTGAATCAAGAGTTAAAAATCCTTCCTTAAACCCCTTAAGAATTTGAAACCTAAATCAGGGACAGGGTTACACTCTTTTTCCTGAAAAACAAATCCTCATATGCACAAAATAATCACAGTCTAATCCCTTTAAACTAACTGTAACCTCAAACCTGTTCAAATGATTGATCCTAACCCAAATGCCAAGGAATTAAAATCCACAATGAGACCAAAATCCATTACAGATTTAATAACATTGATCTGTGTTGTTGTTGGACCAAATAACATAAGCTTGTAAACCAACGGTACAAAGATGCTATGCGCTAGAATCATATCCGGTTTTGCATGCGTTTCTCGCGTGAGTATGATTCACCTTTAATACAGTTATCGGAACAGCTCTGTGAGCAACCTTGTCCATCCCGTTTTGCCATTTTAGATTGTCAATTCTTTGAGCATGTGCAATAAATCCACAAAACCCTTTTTTTCTTCTCCTCAACAAACTCAAATTCATATTTTTTAATTTTTATGCCAAGCAAACATTTCAAATCTGAAAAAAGCATTTTCTAAAACACAATTTGAGCTAAAACACAGATCTCTAGTGTGATCCATGTTGGTTCACAAGCCTTCACTGGACTAACAGACCCTAACATAGGACACACGTCCTTGAAAGAGAAAGTATGACATCATCATATACTGATATATTTAATGTTCTTTCAAAGGGAAAGTTTACAACTTGGGCTCCATGTAACAAAACACTGAACAGGAGAAATGGAATATATAAGTAAAGATGTGTTGTAATACTTACGGCATATTTCAATATGCAGGGCTACACCTCTTTTATATCTGTGTTTTTCAGGTAGGTAAATGACTTTTCCTTCAGTCCAACCGTAGTCTTCCAACAAAGGTGCTGTATAAACATCATACACTGCTGTGCCGTTGGTTCTGTCAAGATGTGCTAACTCATACACCAAGATTCCAGATTGTACATTCTCTTTGTAATGAACACCAAGCACGTTTCCAACATTTACATAATGATTGCCTTCCACAGCGAACCACTATCAAAGGAAAAAATACCGAAATACATATCAAATTGAACCTTAGCACACTGTTGCCCTCTTGTGCTATTTATCAATCATTTATATATATATATATATATATATATATATATATATGTATATATATATATACACATATATATATATATAAATATATATATATACCGTTTCCCTCTTATACTATTTACCTATATACTGTTTTCTTCTTATACTATATATATATATATATATATATATATATATATATATATATATATATATATATATATATATATATATATATATATATAGATCTGCAACCAGTCACAGAGGGACCATGCCTTATATATAGCACTTAGGGACAACATTTGGAAAAAAAATAATATATGTTTTTTAGCTTGTTATCGAGTGGTAACACACAAATTTAATTTTAAAACAGAATATATTATATTCACTATGTTATAGAATCTTTTGTTTTTTGTTTACTGTGTAGTTTCATAACGTTTAAACACGCTAAGAATTAAGGAGACCTACTTTTGGTCTCCATAAATTTTTTGTCTCCCTAATACTGTGGTTTTTAGCAAAAATGGTCCCCGTATTGCTGGAATTAAACTTATTTGTAACTTTTTGTGATTTTGTACAAGTGAAATTAAAAATCTTGTTTAACACCCACAACCTAAAAAAGTTTCAGGTTACGAATTTTGTGAAAATGTTTGAATTCATGAATTCTCATCAATAAACATTCTTTTAATGGTTTTTCATTACTTTGCGAACAGATACATTTAATTCATGAACGTTAATTGCCCGATAATTTTTTATCCACTATAGATTATTTATAAATGAAAGAGTTCCCTAACTAGGAGACTTGCTACCAAACGTGTCTAAAAACTCGGACAAAACAGAAGTAATTTAGAGGTTAGATGAGGACTGCATGGAGTGCCAATTTCATTAAAAGGGGGATTTCCAGGAAAAACCCTGAATGCCTCGCAATAGCCACTATCATCTGTCAGTTAATCAAGAATAAGAGTGATACTATTCTGAACTATATAATTGAACACGAACTATCCATATGCTTTTTCACTGAAACTTGGCGGAAAGAGGACGGTGTTTTAGTGTTGAAATCTGCAACACCCCCGGGCTTTGACGTTTTTAACAAACCTCGAAAACACACTAGAGGGGGTGGTATTGAGGCCATATTTACGACCAGCTCCAAGTGTTCTGAACTGCAAAATAATTATTGATATGAACTATACGCCATTTGAACACCAACGGATCCAGACTATTTTAAATGGCACCAAAATACATTTTGTGTGATTTATCGAATACCACCGTCGTCTAAAAACGGAATTAGTATGATGTCGTTTCTCCACGAATTTGCCAACCTTCTTGAAGCACTTGTCATACAGACAGAAAAATTAAAATTTTTGGGAGACTTTAACATCCACTGGGACGATATTAGCAATACAGAAACTAAATAATTTGCTAATCTGAACTCTTTTGGTCTCACTCAACATGTAAACCAGCCCACCCACAACAGAGGCAATAAAATAGATTTTATTCTATACCGTGTTGACGATAATCTATTATCTAAAACATTAATCTGAGAGTCTATTTCTGATCACAATGCCATCAAAGCTTATCTGAGGATACAAAAGCCAATACCATTGGAAACGTTAAGACAAGATATTTTAAATTGAGACCGAGTTAAGGCCCCAAGCAACCATATTGATGACTTGGTAAACCAGTATAACCAAATTTTGGCGGAACTTCTAGATAAGTATGCGTCTCTTAAAACATCAAGGGTAACTATTAAACCGCAGGTTCCATGGTACACCCCCGAAATTAACGAGGCCACAAAATTGCTCCGAAAGCTTGAAAATCATTGGCGAAAAAGCAAGACGCAAACAAACACATACCTCTTCAATTCGGCTCATGCTAAAGTAGTTAATCTCATGGGTAAAGCCAAAAAAACATTTCATACTAATATAATTATTCAAAGTGGCAGTGACCAAAAACAACTCTTTAAAATTATTAATGAGCTTCTCTGCAAAACACGCGAATCGCCGTTGCCTGAAGATCAAAAACAAGCGAAGAACTTGCTGATGAATTCAATCCGTATACTGTTACTAAGATGATACAGATACTTAATGACCTAAAGTTCAAAGAGGTATTTCAAGCACCGTTACCAGAACCAAAGCCATCCATTTTGTTCAACCATTTTCAAAATGTGATAATAGACCAGCTGATACGGCATTTCTGCAAAACAGCTGTGGTTAGTGGGTCCAGGACACAAGACACATTGCTAGCTTTACCGATATCTTAGACATACTCCTACCTACAATCTTAAACATAACCAGCCTCTCTCTATCGTCAGGAACTTTTCCGGAACCACTGAGAAAGGCAGTTGTAAAACCATACCTGAAGAAACCAAACATGGACAGGAACAACTTTAAATATTACCGGCCAGTGTCGAATATTCCCTTTTTATCTTAAAAAATTGAAAAGTCGGCAATATCAGAATTGGACAACCACGTGTCCCACAATAGTCTTCAAGAGCCATGTCAGTCGGCATACAGGGCCGACTATAGTACTGAAACGGCTTTAGTACGCATTCAAAATGACATACTGAATGATTTTGACAACTGCCGTGATGCGGTACTGGTTTTAAAAAGCCTCTCCCCGGCGTTTGACACTATTGACCACAGATTTTAATTGATCGTCTCGGGAACCGCGTTGGGGTCAAGGACTCAGCCCTTGACTGGTTTAGTAGTTGCCACAATAACAGAAAGCAGCGGGTCTCTGTATATCTTACCGGTAGGAGACATCATCAGGAAACACGGTTTTCGATCCAAGATATATGCTACGATATCCAGTATATGTATCTTTCAACATACAGAACAACTCTGATCTCAGTGAAGTAGCTAGACGCATAGAGCTATGTGTATTAGAGAATAAGAACTGGATGACCCTTAACCTGTTAAAGCTGAATGCCGAGAAGACTGAAGTCTTGATAGTGACACCCCCTCACTGTCTGGAAAGGGTCGAAAACATAATAATAGCTACTGATGGTTCTGCTGTGTATCCCTCAGATAGTGCCCGAGTTATTGGTGGAATTTTTGACCATACTATGTATCTACATAGCCATATTTCGAATGTTTCTAAGACGTGTACATATCACCAGAAATTTTTCAATCATAAAAATTTGAAAGTGTAACACGAATCCTATATTCCCTACACTGGCTACCAGTTCAGCAAAGGATAATTTTTAAAATATCAGCACTAGCTTTTAAATCCACACACAATATCCCTTCCATACATCCTGGAACTGCTTTCAATTTACAAACCGACGCGTTACAATGCAGGTCCGCTGGACTCATTCTCAGCATGCCAAAATACTACACGGAACGATATGACAAGCGATGTTTTTCTCAGTCCTGTGGAATGACTTACCAAAACACATCGGTGGGGAGACATCATTCGTCAATTGCAAAAAACAACTGAAGACCCATCTTTTCAGAACAGCATTTTATAGTTTTTCTAGTCAAAGTGCTTGTAAATATTCCTAGTCACCATAGCTAGTCAGTCTTCGCGTAAATTATGTTTTTAGTTGTTTAATTGTATTTTATCTCAAAAATGTAATGGCGTCGTTGAATATTTGTTTTTAAATGGATACTGGCACCTTAAATCTTCTTACAGTTACAGTTACAATATTGATTCAGCACGGAACTTTTTCAATATAGGAAGGGATCTTTGCGAACTGCACTTTGCGCTTGGTTAAAACGTGTTTGCTATTTAAAACTTAGCACTGTGTGTTTAAGGATCATTTTAAAAAGCCATGGATATGCATGGTTGCGAGATGGTACGTGACAGCAACCCTCCTCGCTCCCCGCTCTCCCTCCTCCCCGGGAGGGCATACAAACTATGCGGTACAGTTGCAAAAAAAATAAATGGCACACATGTAATTAATTTCTATTCTAAGTAGATATAAATGTAAGATATATAACCTGCAAACTGTTTGCTCTTCTAGAAGAAATTTCTACTTTTGTCACCAGCTCGAAAGAGTCATTGCCTAATATTTGCCAGAACGACACATATCCACTTCCGGTGGTGTGAGCATAAAATGAAATGTTGGTTAATCTGCCTGATATCGGTACAGTGAGGGTTGGGAACAAATTGAGGTAGTTTCCAGAATCAACATTCATTGGGCCTGGAACATCTCTTGTGTCCGGCTTCATCAGGTGACAGTTTTCTATAAGAAAAGAATAAAGCAAACCGTCACAAAAGCCAACACGTTGTTTCTGTTTCTTCTGAATGGACACATGGGAAGGTTGAAACTGGTTAAACTTGGCGTTGGTTAACGGAAAGACCGAATCAATGTTATAAACCTCCACCTCACCAATGCGGCTAATTTTAAGATACACTATACGAGGAACAAGAGCCACACACTTTTCTTTATTAAACATCTTTCTATAAGATGTAAATAAATAAGAGAAGCACATAGAAAGAAAATTCAATGATCGGTCGAATTTCTGCATTTTTTCCAATTTTCCCAAATAATTCAATTTTTTAGCGAGTGACGTTGAGGTAACTCTATTTGCTATATGCGTATTTCTATTTGTTATCCATAAATTTAAGCAAAACATTGTGCACATATTTAAAAACTGCAGTTTTATAGGGACAGCAATTTGTACAATAGTTTTAGAAGTTAACACGGAAAATATTCTTATAATAAAAGCAATATTCTGAATAAAAAATACATATTAATGTACAGTAACTACATTAGCCAAAAATCGAATAAAGCATTCTTTAATCTTTCACGGAGCAAGTTACAAGGATTCTTACTGAGCTCTTTTTTCTTTAGTTTTACTGTAACGACGGTTTCCATTTTTGGCAGATCTTATCATTAATGTAAAAAATATAGCAGTCTGTGAAAATATCGGACCTTTTTGGGCTATAATTGATTATGGTTATGACGATTCATCTCAATTTTTGATTCAGAGTTCAAAAGAAGTCTATATTGCCTATCATTTCCTGGCACGAACAAGGAATAGAGAATAGGCGTCGTCCTTGTTATAATAATAATAATATCACCAGAATTGGCAAAGTGCTCTCTTCTTTTGCATTACAGCCATCCAAACAAATCGTCTAAAAATAAAGACGGAAAATGTTTAAGTGCAAGAATTTTATAATTTAATAATTTGTTCCGCTGTACATAAATGCTTTCAGTGGAACTGTTGTTTACCTGTTTGCAGAGAAGTCCTTACGTAGAAGCACATTGGAATAAAGATCCTCAAAAACCGTCCAACATTGCTCAAAAACATGGCAACTATCTCCTTAAAATCCTTCCAATTTTGTGTTGAAAATTCCTCTGAAATTTTAGTATTTATTTCCTCCTAGAATTATTCAGTCCATTTATTTCTTAATTTGTAGTGTCGAAAATTTTCGATATGAAACATTATCAGTTATATCACAAATCTTCATAAATGCCAAAAAATTATTTTTTGTTATCATTAATTAGACACTATTCAACGATATTATAATAGTATAAGATCATTATTTGCATTTATGATCTGCATTTTCGACATTAAAATGCGTTTAATGACATTAACAAAACAAATATCCTAACATTTGTTACTTTATTGACATAAGCAATAATGTTTAATACCAAGAAGCCTGTTGACCCCTGTGATATTATTTTACTGCTGAATCATTGAAGTATTCGTATAAGACATTTCTCTCTTTGTAAAAAAACTATTTATGTTTATTGATGGCCACACACATCTGCATTTCATCAGATATTCAGAATTATTCCTTATATTAACATTCATATTCTTCGTATTAATAATAGATTTTTAATTCATAATATTATAATTCTAATTAATTAATAATATTGAATAAAATGTATTCCCTCATGTGTGTAAATTTAGTTATTGAATTGTTATTTTCATTTCAGTTCTGGATGAACGAGAGTAAGTTTTCATATTATGTATAGAGTTTATTGGATTAATTATATACTAAACTCTTTATGTACATTAATAAAGAGATCGGTGATATCATAAAAAAGTTGAAAATTTTGTTCTGATCTCATTTATTGAATTTTTGATTTATAAATTAAATGAAAGTCATAGTTAAATATATTGTGCAAGACCGCAATACGTTTCTTGTTTTGTCCTGAAGTGAAGTTATTATTAAACTTCTTTATAATAACAAGTGAACTCTAGTTGCAAAACTATAACAATTCCGTGAACAGTCTTTCCGCGTTATAGTTCAATCTATAATGCTAAAGAGAAATATTTTATCTAAGCACTGGAGTAGAGTAAAGAATACATTTACTTTGCACCATATATATTCTATATTACTTGAATATTTATGAAATATCAGGTGACAGATTACGACGGATTACATACAGCGTAAAAAATATTTACACAAAGTACATAGGCAAGGAATATTAACATATTACAACTGAAAGTCTTGTGAGGCTTTTGAAAGCTTAAGTGTGGGCCGCAAACTTATAACGCAAAAATAAATGTTGACAAATGGTGTGCTCTCTTTGTGATCTTAATTTAATAGCAAGACTAGACTGCCTGTGTTCTGTGATACCATACAAAACCGGCCCATCACAGCAGATATCGTCGGTTGTATCAGTGTGGCAAAACACACTCATTGGGTCAATTCATTGGCAAGAACGTCGGCCTAGTTTATGCATCGATATCTAATAATAACGACACCAAAATCCCATCAAAGTAAAACCGTCGCTCATTTTGTGTAAAAATAATCTTTGGTTGCGTTTTACCTTGATATCTTTTAGTGGTAACATCAGAATAATTTTATGAGTTTTACATATATGTCACAACGTTCAGCTGCTATTGCTTCAAAAAGAAGGAATTCAAGCACATGTACTGAGATGCATTCATCTGAACTGTGTTCCTCCTGTTGTGTGCTTAAGTCAACAATTACTTTATGTTTTCTAGCTCTGAATAAATTATGATACACTGTGATGAGGATGGTGCTGATAGCTTAGAATATGGGTATGAGGCGAGAGCATAACGCATGGATACAATGCAACCTGTTGCTGTTACCTCCATTAGGATCTCTCAGAATTCCCATACCGAGATATAGATTTTTCCGCTAAAACAGAATAAAAAGGCTCCGCTGAATTGTCGTCATATGGGCAATTCCTGATGCCAGAATGGCACTGAAACCTTTCAGTAAAGGACAATAACTGACTGGCCTTTTTTGCCTCTCAGAGCAGGGTTTCCCTAAATACAGGGATTAACACACCAAGGGTATTAACCACAAACAAGCATGTCTTCGACCTTAAAACCTCTTGTTCCTCATTCATCTTAAATGTACAATATATATTTAACTAAGTTTCCTTAATTTTCAAAAAAAAAAGAAAAAGAAAAACTTTTTAACTGCTATCTTTTCTGGTATAATCAGACAACGCCGCCTACACCCTCAGAAAATTGCTTTTTGTAACAGAGCCATTGCGTCTAAGTAGTTGTATGTTTGAACTAAATTGCCCTAATTTAAAAAAAAACCTTTTCAACTGTCATCAGTGCGAGGTGTCTCTTCTGGTATGATCAGACAACGCCGTTATCTTCCTCAGTAATTTACTTGACTTCGGTAATTGGGCTTGTATTCTAAATCAGTTAGTAATACAGCCCTCACAATACACACTAGAGTACATAACTTCTTAAAAAGGCGATCAGGTGTTTATTAACAGTCTGTAGAAAATAAAGATATCATCGAGGGTGTATGTAATGCATTCGTGAAGTTACTGGCAAAAACGTCTCTCTTACACAGATAGGTGACCATAGCAACGAGATTTGTTCAGTACAATAACAACGACATTTGAAAACAGACTAATAGAAAATGCCCCTGATTCAGAACTGTCCATAATAGCGAGGTCTTTCAATAATAAGGTGAACAGCAGATTTACAACTTTATTTGCGTCATTTAAATATCTTGTATAATAATTACACGATCGGCTTAACTTCAGGTAAGAACTATTAAGTGACTAAAACTTCTTATCGGATTGATCAAAAACGTATCAGTTTACACATATTTCAAACTAACAATATTATAAAAATTTTACATTTGTATCTAAATTATTCTCTACAAAATCCCTTGTAGCTATATCTGTGTGTATTAGGGATATTAGTTCAATAACTGATTCCCAGGACTCTTCTCTCCCTCAAGCAACGTTCTCAAGCAGGGTGTTTTGCTGAGCTTTATGGTCCTTGGAAAGAAGTACATAAATCTGTTAGAATACTCGTGAATTCAAAGATGTCCTCTGGGGGATACTGATCACCGAATATCATAAACATAAGCATTATTAAGCATTACATAGGCATTATTACAAAGCTAAATGTCGAAAAGTTTAATGAATATTATCTGGTATATTGTTTGATGACATCTTGGCATTTTTAATGGAACATTGGTAACAAGATATTGGCACATAGAATCAGAATCGTTTCTGCATCACTAAGTCAGCTCTAATTGATATGTGGTCAATTCAGGTGGTCTTAATTGTCCCCCCAGAGGAGGGGATGGAAGCGGGAAGAGGGAGTGGGAGGGAGGCGGGAGAGGAGGGAAGCGGGACGGAGGGAAGCTGGATGAGGGATAGAAGGGGTTAGAGGTAGTGGAAGGAAAGCGAGAGGAAGACGGGAGGGGAGGGAATGGAAGCGGGAAGAGGGAATAGCAGAGAAGCGGGATAGGGAGGGAAGCGGGAGGGGAGGTGAGAGAAGGGGAAGGGGGAGTAAGAGGGAAGCGGGAGTGGAGGGGATGGAAGTGGGAAGAGGGAGTGGGAGGGAAGCGAATGATGGGAAGCGAGAGGGGAGGGAATGCAAGCGGGAAGAGGGAATAGCAGGGAAGTGGGAGGGGAAAGGAGAAGAGGGAGTGGCAGGAAAGCGGGAGAAGGAGGGAAGCGGGAGGTGAAGCGGGACGGGAGGGGAGGAAAGCGGAAGGGTGCAGGCAGGCGGGGGGGTGAAAGGAAGAGGGAGGGGTGTTGAATGGGAGGAGTATGTAACGGGAAGGGGAGCGAGAGGGTAGTGGTTAAGGATGGAGAGGCAGTATAGGATAGAAGCGGGAGGGTAGGGAAGCGGGAGACGGAGGGGGAGCGGAAAGGAAGGGGAGTAAAGCAGGAGGAAGGGGAGGCGGAACCGGGAGAGAAGAGGATCTTGAGGGGAGAAGAGGGGATTGAAGCGGGGGAGGGGGGTAGCGGGAATGAAGAGGAGACAATGAGGGTATTTACTTTCTAATGGCCTATCATTCAAAGTTAAGTGGTCACGCATACATGTATATGCAGGCCTAGGTGCAATTGTAAATATGAGCAAGGACAAGCTGTGTACCATGAAGGAACTATTGATTGTGTTGTGCAATCTTTCAGTGCATTATAGGTGATAAGTGTGTATAAAAGAACACAAAACGCTTGCGAAATGACATTTAATCAACATCACCCTGTCTGTTACGCCTTGTAATGACTGTACTCTAAATATAGTGATCTCGCTATATTTAGAACAGAGGTGAACACAGAAAAAGGCTATGAACCTGAAAGGGGGAAAGCATAGGTGTGCATTCAAGCACACGCGATTCTAATGTCTGTATCGAATTAGTGAAATAACACAAGCTGCCAAGGCTTGAGAATATCAAGTCTGCGTGAATGCATATAGAGTGTTGGTGTTCTGCTTAAGGACACACGTGGCTTTGTTAGGTTAATCATTGACAGTGAGCGGGGAATCAGCTGTTTTATGTTATGTCTTAATTTATAACACACGCTCATATGACTCAACGGTTTCCGGGGAGTGAATGTATACAAACAATCTGCCTCAGTACATCAACATAGTATCGGTGCATTTTGGAATGAAATTATCACAGAAAGAAGGACAATTAGAAAGATAGCGGAGGCATTGACAGATATAATTAAATGTCCAGTCGGGTTTTGTAGTCCCAAAGGATTTACTTTGTGATCATTCTTATGTGCTAATTGTGTAGAAAGGATGTCGGATCAGTCACAAGTAAGGTGCCCTAAATGCGGCGATACGCACAGTGTGCTACAAGAGCAGACTAAAGAAAAAAGCAGACTAAAGAAAAAACACACTCAAAAACAGGTAATTGTTGCATCTAATATCATACTGTTTGCATGTAAATAAAATAAGGGGCTAGAGTGTGCTGTATGGCTGTAAAATATTAAATAAAGGACGCCTCTTTAAAAAAATGCGAAAAATATCTTTACTCTGCCTCTTGATGCATCTTAAAAGTCGATGTCATGTAAACGCTTCTAAACTTAGCAACCATATCTTAGCAACCGTATCTTAGGTACTGTAAGATTCTATCATTTTGTTGCGATTACGTTAACCTTGGCTGTCATTCGGCTGCCACATATACACTTTCATTCATTTCTAAGATCTCTGTTCTTTAAAAAACTAGTTTAGTTTTATAGCACAGCTATAACATAACCGATTAAAACTGCCATAATTATTGGTTTTCAAATCATCTCAATGATCTTTAAAAAGATATAGTGGCTCTTCTTTTGCCTAAAAGGAAATAAAAATATATGGATATTAATGCTGTGTTTTCAACTTTGAAATTGCTATTAAAGTAGATATGATTCACAGCCTACATTTTCAATTACTTATGTGTGAAAATATGAGTGAATTTTTATATTCATATCCCAGAGAAGCAACAAACCTTGTATAAAATTTGTAGATTCTTTGGTATTACAGATTCGTTAGTACGTTTAACGTATTAATCTCTTGTAGAATAACCAGTCTTGTTGTTAAGTATTCAAAACCCCGTGAGTGTATCTCCGTCTGCTATAAAAGGGTACCCAGTACACTTTCTCAGGTTGATGCAAGGTTGATCTGATGTTGCGACGTCGAATCGTGGTGCTTTGGTTGTGAAGGCACTGTGACGAAGGTTGACCACACTGTGAATGTCGCTGTCTTGACGACGATTTTTCCGACTGACATTTGTAACCTTTACATAGCGATGGTTAGACGTTGTATAATCGACGTTTACTTAACTTCCGAAGTTAGACCTTCATAAACAACCAAACCCCTGTTGATTCGACATCGGATGTGACATCTATCCAACGTTGTTCCAACGTTATAATGTTTACAGAATATATAAAACATATATGTGCAGAAAAACCAGTTTAGATATTCCTTTTGCAGATGGGTTAACCGATTGTCAAGATTGCAAACAATCAGTACCACTTCTGTGTGAAAACTGTCAGAACTGTCAGCAAATGATGTGCGAGGATTGCAAGACACAATCAACCAGTGCATGTATGTCTGCCTTGATCAACAAACCATTCCAACAACAAAAACAAGTGAATTTGGAAAGCTGTCCCAACAGAATACGACTAATTAAGAAACAGCTGTGGTCATGTCAGGATAATAAATGTATCCAAATCTTTAACTATGATTTACAACTTCAACGCACATTATCTAAAGATCACTGGGACTTTATCAAAGACGTGGCAGAGATGCCTCATGGAAACCTTGTGATTGCCTGTGGAAACGGGTTGTATGAAATAACAGCAAGTGGCGAGGAAGTGTGTCAAATAGACAGTGACGCGTACGGCAGTGCGGATTTCTATAAAAACAGGCTTTATGCTTGTCCTTTTAGCCCATATCTATCTAATCAACCGACAGTTCGTGTATATGAATATAACGGTTTGTGGAATAAAGAGAACGAGTTAGAGCTACGATTTACAGGGGGTACTTTGGTCACAATAAGCGTTAGACATGACCAGATCATTGTTTGTAGTTATGATGATCACAAACTTATCACGATGTCATTGACAGGAGAAGTTCTGCAGACATATCGTAAAAAGGGATCAGTCAGCGCGGGCGAATTCAATTGGCCATATTTGTGTAACCAAGATGAAAATGGAATGCTTTTGATCGCGGATCGCTATAACCATCGGCTACAAACCGTGGACAAAGAGGGTCATTGGAACGTCGTTCAAATGCAGCCACGTTTAGAGCATCCGTGCGGGGCTGTTTATATTGACAATAAGTTGTTTGTTGGATCGCAGGGTGGGGGATACAGACTCTCCTTATACACTTAAACAATTTGTAAGCAAGTTAAAACACAGCAGACATGATAATCATTGCGCTGTGGTCGAAAGATATTTTGTGACATCAATGGTGAGATTCAGAGGTCTGACGATGGGGGGGGGAGGGGTGTTCGGGTGATAAGTAACACAGGTTGGTTTCTGAAGGCACAAGTGGAAAAGGGAAGGGTTGATCGGGATGCAAAATTGTGTTATTGATTTTTTACGTTAAACCAAAAACTCATAAACAATGGGAATTTTATCTTTAAATTATCTATATCTTTTTTTAGCATTTTTAATTAAATTATGGTAGTTTAAATACACATTAGCTGGACAAATTACTAAATATTGTCAGGCTGAATTCTACTAAATTCTAGCTTTTAGGATGTGATATTCAAAGCGCTTTAAAATTTAGAAACTTTAAAATTAGGTATGCATAAAACAAAGTAGATTAACAGCTTCCCCTTTGCCAATGTTGTCCACCTGTCCTAGCCATGCGCCGTATTATGAAAGCAGTGGTCATGAATTAATCCCCTAACAGGAACTGTATATTTTATGGTTGCATTCAAATTTGAAAAAAGTATCCTCTAAAATATGGTTTGAATAGTCTGTACAGCAGTAACGTCTCCTCGGGAAAGCTCTTTAAGAGGTTTCAAAATTTGAAATAAAATGGTAGTGACAGAGTAAAATCTACTTTCTGAAACGAACAGATAGCACGCATTCAAATTAGGAATTCCGCGCATGCACACTGTTTATACACTGTAGCGTAGCTTACTTACAATAAGCTCACAGCTCTCCCTGGGGTAGACTTTGTGCAAGGTTCTCTGGTCTTATTACTCGACAGTGAGTTCACGAAGCCACTTCAAGACGAAATTTCGAGGTCCTGTCTAAATCCCTGAGAGCCGCTTTAGCATTTCAAAAAACCGACGATAGACCGAGCTGCTACTGTATAGCATTATGTACCACCAGTACGGTAATCGTGAACAGGTAGCAATGTTTGGTGTGACTGAAGACATAGAAATCAATAACTTTACTCTACAATGAAAACTCAGCTCCTTCAATTTTCAGCAACTACGATAGGGCATTGGCAGGATTGCGAGTTTCTTAGCGTCTCGCCTGAGGGAGGTAACTCCCAAACAATACTTGCATCTGTGCCGTTGTGTCCAGTTTGTGGTCGATCTAACAGTAGAGTTTCAAAGGTTTTAAACGAGAGAATACTATTTGCTCTGCACAACAACTTTTACTTATTTTAAGCGCAGATTGTCACGACAAACATAAGGTCTGCGGCGCTGGTAATGGGTGCAGGTAAAAGATGGCAGCCTCTAGTCACAACTCTGCACGTCGGCAATTCAAGGATGGTGGTCGGTCGTCTAAACATCGCCTGACTATAAATACGCATCTAGGCACCCATGCCTGGTTGAGCATCTAGATGCGCCGCAGAGAGAATGCGTAAAAGAAAGAACTGACTGTTGGACCTTGGAATGTTAGAACATTGATTGGCAATGACAATGACAGAACTGCACAATTGCCAAGTCACTGAAAAACTATAAAATGAGACATTACATCTCCAGTTGAAACTGATTTATCAGAAGAAGGGCAATTTTAAGAAGCTGGCAAGGGGACCGCGCTTCTTTTTGATTTTGTAATCCACTACAGCATGCACTACAAAATAGAATCATTACCAAGAAGCATATAGAGCCTTATGACTCTGTCACTCATACTCAGAACACACTATGCAACACTAAGCATAGTGTGCGTGCCGACACTGATCCATACAGAGTCTTGTATGATGATCTGGATCATGGGATTAACTCTTCTCCCTTTACGGATAAGTTGACAATTCTTGGACATTCAATATCAGGGCAGGCACCCACAACCATATCTCGTCCAAGGTGCTAGGCAGTCAGGGAATTGGCAAAGCTGATTCCAATGGTCAACTTATCCTTTTTAAATGCACAGAACATCAGCTAGTCATTTCCAACAGACTGGCAGAGAAATACAACATGAATGCATCCAAGTTATAAAATTTGGCACTTACTGAATTTCGACACTGTAAGGCTGCAAGATACTAATGGTGTCAAGATGACTCGTGCCATTTGTTAGTCTGATCATCGCCTCATCAGAATGATCGCTTTGGCAGACGATTAGTTCCAAAGCAGAGAAAACAAAGCCAACCTAAGCCTAAAAAGTAGGTAGTAGGTCTTGGTTCCAATGTATAGGGCGCTTTGAAGTCGTGTTACGCGTGGCATTTGTTTACTTCATTAACATGCAGTACAACTGTGTACAAAATCCCTAACTGGGGACGATATGATGACGCAAGGGCAACACATGTGTAACGCTATGAGCTTCTTAGAGCTTCTTATGAGTTTGTGACGAGATCACATTTGAGGGAATAAAAGACCGCTGTTTTCCTTAGATATCACTTGGAATTAAGGATTATGGAAATATGGCAGGCGAAAGAAAGGAAAGAAATGAAATTTAAAATTTAAACACTAAATTGGAGCAAAATTTTCAAAGGAATTTTGCGGAGAAGTTTGAAATAAGTGAATGTCAAGTTCAGCGAGTGCTCAAAAGAAAACAAAATAGCATTTATGAAAAGTGCTGAGACAGAAAAGAAACGAGGGTGTTATGAGCACGAATACCATGATACAGATCAGGCAGTTTAGGAATCGTTTAAATTAGCTAGGTATAAAAACATCCCAATTTCACTCTGAGCAGGAACGGAAAAGTCAAAAGATAGTGAAGATTACTGTCAGAATGACCCACCCGTGGTCAGCCTTCAAGAAGCATTTCATTTTGGGGATCAGCTTTATTTTAAGACGCATTATTTGGCAAAAAAGTCTAAGATTTTATTCTCACACGCTGCAAATTAAAACCATGTTGCAGAGCACAGTTTTGCTGGCCAAGTCTTTATCAAAACAGTCAAAAGTTGAAAATGTATTGAGCGAAAATAATTTTTAAAGCCATGACATTGTACGACTTTGCTCGCAATTGTGGGGTATTCATTTTTAACTGATTGTGATTTAATTGATTTGCTCTATTGCCAAATTCATATGAGATATTTATGCGTTGTCCAATGTATCTTTTTTGCCTGAAAAGTTGCAATAATTTGTTTAAAGATCAGTAATTATTGTTATTTTACTCGGGTTTCCATTCTAAAAGCGAATGGGATCATTCAGACCCCTAAACACTCCTTAGAATACCCGACTCCTGATGATCCTAATTCCAGAGTTCTACTGTACTTACATTTCTTGTTTGAAACCAAATATCGTTCACAACCAAGGCAATAAAAATGCTCTTGTGTTAACTTGAATTATTTAAATAAAGTAACTGCATCTCTACATAATTGATTTATTTTATTATTTGTTCTTTTAAGCTCATTCAGAATTGTATTTTCCATAATGTAACGTAGTAACTTTTTAATGTATGGAACCATTCAAGTGTGTTATTTACAGAAACAGTTGGCAGCTAAACTGTTCTAGCTCGACATAGCAAAAATTTAATTCTAACTGAAAACAATGCATTTACCCTTTTCGAATCAAGGACATTTTGCGCAAGCATCCAGCCGCGAATAGGAAAAACTCAAAAGCTTTAAGGTGATGTTCGCGCTTAAAAAACTCACAGCCAAAGTTTGTGAAGGTGAGAAGTGTACCCTGTGCACTCAAGCCTAAAGTTGAGGAGGAATTAACACGCCTCGAAGCCGAAGGGAGTATTTCTCTGGTAAGCTTAGTGAATGGGCAAGTCCTATCGCCATGGTTCCTAAACGGAACGACTCTGTCTTGATATGTGGTGATTCGAAAACAAGGCTGAATCCTGCATTGAAGGATGAGCAATATCCACTTCTTTCAAAAGTCGAGGACATATTTGTTTCCCGGTTGGAAAGAAATTCTCGAAGGTCTAGAAGATCCTGGTTTAAAAGTCGACCCTGAGAAATGTGCTTTCTTCATGAAGCAGATAGAACTTTATGGTCACAGAATCTCAGCACAAGGCCTCCACAAAGAGGACAAGAAATAAAAGACGTAATCGACACACCTAGGTCCCAGAACGTCAAGCAGCTGAGAAGCTTCCTAGGGCTAGTGAATTGTTACCGCCGGTTTATACTAGTCGCTTCAAAGCTGCTCAGGCCATTATACGAGCTCACAGCAAAGGACAGCAAGTGGTGTAGATTTACAAGCACTAAAAGAGAGAAGTGTCGTTAGACCGAGCTTTGACTCACTACGATCCAAGTCTACCGTTACGGATCAAGATCGATGCATCGCCAGAGGGAATATCTCCTATTATTAGCCACACGATGCTGGATGGAACGGAAAGATCAGTCATGTTCCTCAGCAAGACACTCCGCCAAGTTGAGCGTTCGTATCATCAGCTATAGAAGGAAGCACGTGCAATTTTTAGGGATGCTATCTCCTACTTCCGTACATCTACAGTCGCCACTTCACGCTAGTTACGGAGTCAAAACCGTTGATATCAATATACAATCCGCAGAAAAATGTCGGCAATGACTGTCATGCGTCTGCACAATTACGCCGTATTCTTAAGCGGATTCAGTTACTCAATCAGATACCTCAGTACAGAATGAAACGGCAATTGTGACGCATTGACATGTCTCCCAGTACAGAGCAATACTGTAACAGTGAAACACGATGCAGCGAGGGTGTTTCAGATAAAACAGCAGGAAACACTAACAGCTTACTCAAATGATAGCCCCAGACACACCGAAAACGACCCAATCCTCAGCAGAGAATTTTCGTATATCCAAACCGAAAGATGGGTCAACGACGAAAACGAGGTCGCACCATATTACCCCAGGAGTACTGAATTATCGACGCAGTTATGGTAAAACAGAGTTGTTATTCCAAAGTTACGTCAATAGATGCTCTGTGAATTACGCGATAGTCACAAACGAATCGTTCACATGAAAGCCATAGCACGTTGATATTTCTGGTTTTCCAGCGTGAATGGGGTAATGGAAATAATGGCAAAATCTTGTGGTCAGTGTCTCCAGAAATATAAATCGCCACCAAAGAGTGAAGTTCAATCGTGCAAAAACTCAAGCTAGCCCTCTAGAGAGTACACATCGACAAAGTCGGGCCGTTTGAAAAAAAAATTATTCCATTGATCGGTACAGCAAGTGGCACGAAATGGAAATTATGCACTGCACAGTTTCTGAGGGAATTGTCAAAAACTGCGAACAACTTTGCCAGGTTTGGTGTGCCAGCCATTACTGTGAATGAAAATGCTAAATACTTCACCCCAGAGGTATTCGAGTCGTTTTGTAAGTTATTTTGCACAAAAAACGTCACGGAAGGTCCGTGCAAACCTTTCACCAACGGACAGGAAAAACATTTTAGGCAGCTGGAAACGAGCAATGAATAGCATGTTGCCGTCAAAATTGCTACATCTTTTTTATTCAAGCATCGCACCACCCCCCCCCCCACTCAACGACTGGGGAAACATGCTGACTATGAACAGAGCAATCAGAAGTGGACTGGACTTGATCAAACCATTGCTCAGCGAAAAGTAGAAATCGGATAAAATCAACAGAAAACTTAGAAGCTTCGAAGAAAGACAACCAGTATTTGTTAAGGATTATACAATGAACAAAAATGCTGCATGTCAGCCAGCAGAAATTTTTTAAAAGACTGGACCTCTATCGTATCACGTGAAAACATCAGAAGGTGCCATATGGAGAAGACATGCCGACCAAATCTTAGATTCTAATAGAAATGTTACTATCGAGGAAACAACACCCCTTATAGAAGAACATTTAATTAAAACACCGACAGATCCACAACAGGAAGTACCGCGCGAATCCCAAGAGCAAGGTCGATACGATATCCGGTCCGCCACATTACCAGAAAAACCAGTTATTGGAAGGTCTGCAAGTCAGCGATTAGTACCAAAAATAGGAGGAGCTATACCTTGGAACGCATTAAAACAAACCGTATTACTGTAGATCGACAACAGAAATCAAGCTCGAACGCTAGTTGTCACGTAATCTCTGCCCCCCCCCCCACCCACCTCACTGCCCCGCCCCCCCCCCCACACTTTACTCATCCACTGTAAAATTGTAAACAACAGCTAACTTTCATTTCATAATGTGCTTGCGATTCAAACTCCTTATGACCTCACTGCAATCGAGCTAAGCTCACACACCAGGCATAAATGTTAACCCAGATTGGCAAAAAACCTGCAAAGTTCTTTTTTTGCTATAATTAAAGCACCAAATTAAAGCCAGGTGAAATGTGTAATGTACTCTGTGATACAGTCACTCCCCTATGTGGGTCACCTCCAATTTCACTGTTCTTCAGTTCCAGAATAGATTAGCTAAAATGAAGACATGTTTCATTTAATCAAAATACACAATATATACTGTGATATCTGTGACGTATAACAGAACACTATCATCAGCCAAAGAATTGTTTTTAAATAAATATGACTCAACATACCTAATTCGAATGCCAACACAATCCCTAAAATAAACGACAAACGGGTTGATAAACGTACAAAACAAACTTAACCTGAACTGATTTATCCAAGAAAAAGTAAAAATGAAGATCACTAAACCATTTAAAAACAGGATGAGAAGCAAAATTATTTGTCTTTCTGCCCTTGCCGAAATTATGCAAATAGTGCTGAAAATTTCTTTTATTTATTTTCGCGTTTCTTTTAAGGGCAATACGTGAACCAAAATGTTGTCACAAGACTTCCCGACACATTTACAATTATAGACTCTTACATAAAGCCATATGTACAAGCATGTCTATCCTCGTGTTACCGTATTTCAAAGAGCGGACTTATTTCTAAAGCTATTGGTCTGTATAGATTCATACAATTTGTGTACGCATAATTAAGGAAGTAATATAGCTTTAAAACATAGTATAAGTTGTTATCGCATGGAGTTAATTTCGAAGTAGGAAATGATAATTGTTTTGGATATATGTTTAACTGTTTTGTATTTGATATTGTCGTGAATTTTAATTAAATTTAATGATCTATTGCTTCTTTTTATAATCACTAAGTCATTTTTCGACAACCACTAATGGATAAATTTGTGATATTAATGTGATATTAACTCAGGTGTCAATGTAAAAATTTACTGTTAGAAATTTTTGATTTTAGAATGAATAAATGATAGCAATCAAAGAGCCTAATTTATATCAAGATGTAAACAATGCAACAAAAAAGTAATATAATGAAAGCAGATATTTTTTATATCTGATATGAGCAAATAACTCCATGTTTAACTCTCAAGCTTTTGTTGCCAATAGTTTACTTTTCATATTAAGAATTACATGGACATGAAAAACTCTTGACTAAAAAACGAGAACACATGCATTCTTAAATAACATGGATGCAATAAAAAATGTATCTGCACTTTAGGATTTCATAGAATGTGGATGCAATAAAAATTGTGAGCATGTGTAGGATTTCATAGAAATTTTCTATTAACAAATTAAAGTATCGAAGTTAAAATGAATTTGTTCAATGGTGGACGTGTTTTGAGACTTTTGAGCTTTTCGAGCTTTTTGATGTATTTCTTCTTTCCTACTTCTCTGCAAAGAGGTAAACAAAGTTTCTATTAAAGGTATTTAGTATAGGAGAGGTTATTCAATGAAGGGTCAAAGTCAATCATATTCATTTTTTTTAAGTTTGGCAAACCTAATATTTGATGAGATTCGGTTCATTCAGAGCATTCTGAACGCATTTGCGATTAATGATTGTTTCTTTTTCCATACCATGTTTTGGTGCAGCTAATAATGCTACAAATGTTATGACACTACAATTTGCAAAAATTATTTTTGAGGCAGTCACAAAATAATAGTTTTGTTTGGTTTTTTGTGGAAATATTTCCGCGTCTGTGGACTTTATTTAAAAACTATTAACATTACAATAGGGCGATAACTGAAATCTTGTGTAAGTCCGTATGTAACGCTTTTTAAACTGCCATCAGTATTGCAATCAGTCAATACTGTTGATATTGTGGAACAAGAAATCTTTCCTGGATATTTTCGTTAAATTCCCTCTATCAAATGAATCTTGATATATAAAATCAACAATGACTTTCAGATAAAAAACCCTAAGCTACATGATAACCACGGTGTTCTGTTTTGTTTAAGTAACCATGGTTGTTTGGGATCTGTAGCATTGAAACACCCCAGCATTGAAACACCACATCATTGTATGGGTCCATCCAATGGCTGGGCTAAATCAATACAGAGGCTATTGAAACAGCACATACAGTTTCCCCCCATGAAACACGACTCAGTGAAGGAAAACACAACAAATAGGGACTTCGTCTGTAGCCTCAGTAAAGTTGGGTGATATTTTTTTCTTGTCAAAAATTGTTAATTGACGAAACAATGATAATATTTTTCAGTAAGTGTAGTCGTCTGCTCGGGACCTGACTAGTGGTACTGAGGTCCTGAAGTGGCACTGAGGACCCGACAAATTTTTCATATGAACTCCCCGCCCCCACCCCGCCCCCATCTTTAATTGTGTCTTAAAATCACTGCTTCTTCCGCCCCCCCTCCCTGCCACCCCGTTAGACGACGCCGTCAGGGGTGTCATCGGATCTTTTATCTTTCTATATTCCCACCGCCCCGCCCCCCCCAACACCCAATATATGTTTATCTCAATATCTTAGTTTTTTCCATAAAATATATATAAATACACATGTTAATTCACAAATTTTTCAAGAAGAAAAAAGATGCAAAATTTCTCTTTTTGGCATATATATATATATATATATATATATATATATATATATATATATATATATATATATATATATATATATATATATATATATATATATATATATATATACATATATATATATATAGCTCCCCCCCCCCTCACCGCTCCCACGCAGTAAAGACAAACTGCATTTTTTGGCCTTTCCCATCGGCTTTGTAATTAAAACCTTGAAGCGGCTTGATCAAGGCAGCAGTATGAGCAGCATTGTTTTTGTTTTGAGCGTTTCTTTCAGCTTATATATAACCGCCTAATATAGCATTTTGAAGCATTCAGCACCACTGAAACATTAGGCACAATTCTGCCGGCCTTGCATGTGCTGTTTCCATGGATGGGGTATTCCTATGCAACTGTCTGTAGATTTGGCCCATATACTTGAACAGATATGTTGTTCCTATGGATAGGGTATTCCTATGCATTTGTCTATAGATTTGGCACATACTGATTCTATATGTGCTATTTCTGTGGCTTACAGCTATAGGATGGGCCCATTCTACACCCATCAACCATTAAAACAGCCCATCTTGTTCACAATACAAGGCAGTTTGTTCCCACTTTTAAGGGGAGAAGAAAATATGTGCTATTTCTATAGCCAAATATGGGCTGAAACAATAGAAGCGCAAAACAACGAAGATGGGGTAAATCAATACCTCGCTGTTATTGGATGGGTCCATCCTACGGATGGGCTGTTTCAATACAACAGGATCTTCAAATATTTGCTTAATATTTGAAGGTTTTCCATTTTTCCAAACCTCTTCTTCTTGGCATAGAAAACCAAATACAATATTAAGATCATGATAATTAATTTGTCGAAAAGAAAGGAAATCTAGAGCAGCAGTTCACTTTTTCTAAGCGAAGTTATAAACGTTTGACAAGTCAGCACCATAAAGTAAGTGGGGAGGGGAACGGCTCTTATTCTTCAAAGCGATAAGGATGTCCGACTGAAGAATATACACCCCAAAACAAACTTAATTCAGAAACACGCCTCAAATAAAAGCGACTTATTTGAAAGAACAATAAGAGAGAATAAGAGTATCTTGAAAGATCACTTAAGTTTGACAATTCGAAAAATTCGCTGATTTCTTTTATCCAAAGAAAATTTGTGCTGGGGAATTTATTCAAACATTCCGAAAACAGTGACAAAATGTGATAAAGTATCATTTTATGTATTTATGCCTTGCTTCCAATAGCCCGCAGTTTTCTTACCTCGTGCAACACACCACACAAAACAAATTTGACCGCTTATGTAAGTACTCACTGTTTACTGTTTTGCTAGAGGAGGCTACATACTTATCCTCATGTTCCCGAGTGGGACATAAGGCCTCAACGAGTCTCTTCCAGCGTGGTCTGTCTTGGACGACGTGTTCCGCTTCAACCTAAGTAATACCCATCTCTGTCAGCTCTGCCATTACCGTCCTGCGCCAGGTTGTCTTCGGCCGTCCACGCCGCCTTGTGCCCTGTGGTGTCCATCGCAAGGCAACTCCGGGTGTACGATTGCGCTCTATGTGTAACACACGTACGAGCCAAATCAACCGCTTCCGCTTGATCTCAAGCACGATATTTCGGCAATTGATCTTCTTGTACAGATCGCTATTTGCAATTTTGTTAGGCCAAAAAATACGACAGATTCTCCTGAGGCAGCCATTGTGGAAGGATGCTACTCTGCTCATATCCAATTCGACAACACACCAGCACTCTGAGCCGTACAACAGTAGAGACTTGATATTACTATTCTATAGCTTTACTTTGGTTCTGAGGCTATACTGGGTCGACTCCCAAATTAGTCTGAGCTTGACAAAGGTCAAGCGGGCTTTTCCGAGCCTTGCTTTAATGTCCTTTTGTGCGCCATTGTCCTTACTAATAAGACTGCCAAGGTATGTGAAGTCTTCTGCTTCTTCAAGTTGTGTGTTATTTGCGTTGACTCGAGAGGCTGAGGCAGTTTTTATCCTCATACCGTTTTTGAGGAGCTGATATTGAGCCCTGTTTGCTTTGCGAAGTCCTTTAGTCTATAAGTTTCTTCTTGTATATTCGTGTAGGTGATTGACAGTAATGCGATATCGTAGGCGAACTCAAGGTCCTCCAGGTATGTGAAGGGTGTCCACTGGATACCTCTCGGTTTGTCAGACGTCTTTTTTCGCAGATTCGACCCTAAACCAGACGAATATATCGCTGCCTAGTATGACACTACACTCAGAACGATCATTTTTAATTATCGCGGATGTGCCTTGTGACATTATATTGACAAAACACAACATCTAAATATATTTTGCCTCAAAATTTCAAACAGTGCCTGAAAGGATATCTACCCGACACTCTTGTAAAATTTCGAATTGGTAACTGTTCGCTTTTTTACGAAATCTGCGGAAACCATCTGTAGAAAAATCGCTTTCAATACCAACTTAATTAGTCTAGGAACGTAAAACTTTCGAAGTGTAATAACATAACGTCCATGACTGCCCGAATGATTGAAGGGTTATAAAACATTGATTGGCAATGTAATCATAAATAGTTCACCTATTAACACAAAAAAATCAACGCCAAAATAGTGACATGCGTGCACTGTTCGAAAATGCGCCAGAGTTAGCTCTTATTCGCGTGAACTCGTGAGCAAGCAGTAAATGTTTTGTTTACAGAAGCATGTGACGTCATGAAACCGGACACAAGAAATGTTCCAGGCCCAATGAATTTTGATTCAAGAACCAACTTGAATCTGTTCCCAACCCTTACAGTGCCAATGTCAGGGAGATTAAAAAACATTACATTTTACGCTGACAGTGTGGGAAATGGATACGTGTCGTTCTGGAAAACGCTGGGCAACAACTTTTTTCAGCTTGTTGCAAAAGTAGAAATTTCATCCAGCAGAGCAAACAGTCTCCAGGTTATGACATTTACAATTCTAAAACAAATAAACCATTCTAATTTGAAGGACTTCATTTAATACTTAATTTATAGCATTTCGATTTTCTGCTGTTGCTCTTGATTTATGCTTTTTTCACAATTATTTGATAAATTAACATACTGTTATTTTGTTAAATTGTTTTACACCTCATTAATTTTAAACAGTATAGTTTAGTTTGATTTATTATCATAAGGTGTGGTATTTTCTTTGCTAGTGGCTCACTGTGGAAGAAACTCACTATGTTAATGAGGGGAATGTGCTTGGCGTTCATTACAAAGAGGACGCTCAATCGGGTGTCGTAGCTTATGAACAGGACCTCCTCTACAGAACCAACTACACTTCAGTGTACGAACATTTCTCAGTTTCTTTGAAAGATAACGGTTGGGCTCAAGGACATGTTATTGACATACAAAGTAAGAAACAACCAACTAATAAAGGCGTCGCCCTGCATATAGAGATATGCGGTAAGTGTAAAACTCATCTCCATATGTCAATAGCGCTTGAAATAGACTGTGTATTTGTCACTTAAATTGTTATACTTATAATCTACTAAGTACTTACTACTTATAGATATTTAGAAACATGTGTATATGGCTACAAAGCTAAATGACTTTAAGATGCAATTCCCGCATGGGCAATATTGGCAATATCACACATTTGTCTTTGTCTAAATTGCACTTTTGCCTACAATTAGATTCAATTTTATTTACACTAAACAAAGACAGGTAAAGTAAATAGGGATTGAGAGCTAAAACCAATATAAATTACAAATTGTAATTTTATCTTATACATATATTCTGCATCAGTTATGCTGTGCGATTATGGGATAAAAGCACTCTCAGACTGTACGAGTAAATCACTGCTTGCTTGCCCGAGCCCCCTATACTACCGAATGTTACAACAGCCAAATCGTGAAGAAAAAAGTCTTTTTCCGCTATATTGTAAAGAAAATTATCCGTTAAGAAAGTTATTTGCTAGATAAAAAATAGAAATTGGCCTAAATATTCCAATTTAACATTCTTTTTTATAACACTATAATTTTTCAATTGATCCCACAACATTTAACTTGAATCCTATTTATTTTTATGACATGTAACATATTCAAACGAAGCAAAAGAAAAACTTAGAGTTAGTTGTTATCTGTGAAATCGTAAATTCTTTACATCAAGACAAATGTATTTCCTTCTTCGAGCTTAATTATAACTGAATACTCGTATGTGTTGCATGTGTGTATGTGTGTAGCGCGTAAGAGCATGTAGGCGTTTGATTGCTTTATTGCTGTGTAACGTGGTTGTGAATGTGTGTGTGCACGTTTGTTTGTGGGAGCATACATGCACGCAAGAACGTCTGATTGTTTTGTTGCTGCGTTGGGTAGTTGCGCATGCGTGTATGGCGCGGCCAAGAGTACAGGAGCATGTGATTGCTATATTACTGTGCCTGGTACTTGCACATGCGTGTGTTAAGCAGGCGTGTGCGCAATTCTCCACAAATATATGCGCGATGGAATTAGCGTTAGAGAATTCTCAGTTTCCGATTTTTCAAAAATACCTGCGTTACAATTATGAATAGAATGGTAACAAATAGTCATGCACCTCCCGTATAGGCATAAAATCTGCGCCAAATAGCTTTCTGAAATGTGAATTATGGCTATATTTGTTTGACAATACCCATTAAACAATATTCAGTATTGCAGTGATAAAGGTCTACCACATTTCTTTAAATTTACCTCAGGCTTTGAAACTGAAAATTCAGATTTAACTCTGAAACTGCCAACTGACTATACTGCGCTATATTGCTGCTAATCCAGAATTTTCACCTCGGTTTCTCCGAGGTGAAAATGTGTGGTCTTAGCGTGCATAAGGGTGACTGAGTCCAAGCAATGTAGTAGTCTTTTTGCGCTCAGAACCGGTTCATGGTAAAGTCTTTGAGGCGAAATAATGAGCCCGTGCACCTTGGGTAAGCCGGCGTCGGTCCCTTCTTGAAACTTTTCTGCCATTCTCCAAAATAATCCAAAACCAATCACAGAAAAGAATCAGCTGAATATTCCGATTCTGTCTGGTCGTCGTTATATGCGGTGGATCAAGTGTTGGTCGATCAGTATTGGAACCATATCCTGAAATAGTTTGAATGACGACCTTAAGTTGATGATAAATCTAAATAATAGCCTTGCCACTTCTCTTCTCGGTGTTTTGCTCCAATGTCAATGGTGTGCCGTCTGCATCATTTTTCTAAAGCATTTTATGTCAATGTGTTTTACTTGTTAGCTACTGTATTTCGTATGCCCACCTGTACTGAACTGAAAACAATTGATTTAAGACCCAATAAGGCAAAGCCCGTAAACATCTTCGAGCGTCTAACGGTAAAATAAGCGCAGACATTCAAAAAAATACCCTGTGAATTTAGTTTCTTTAGTTTAGTTGCACAGTATGTAAAAAGTGTGTCTGTCGTGTGAATACAGCAGTGACGCGGATGGCTAGGTGTATTTCCTGGTCGTATGTATGTCATCGCATATTTTATTATCAAAAACACATTATTACGTTTTGTATATAAAAGGCTGTGTTTCTGGAAATTACGGAGGGGATTGCTCACAGCGGTGCACTGGCAACTGTACAAATGGAGAATTCTGCTCTCCACGAGATGGCGTTTGTGTTAACGGTTGCATGGATGGCTATGACTATAACGCCTCAGCTCTTTGTAACATTTGTAAGAAAATATTTGTAGTTTGTTAAAAACACCTAAAGGCAATTTACTTAAATGTTTATAGCACAATACTGAAATATTTGTAGCACAATTGTAAAATATCGGAATGCAAGATATAATGACGAAAATACGCGACTTGGTGAACTGATCCGAGAAAAAGGGTGCGAAAAAGCCTGAGGGAGGTTTTTCAGGGGAGTCCAAATGCGAGTATAGTTTTATTCTAGTTTTATGTTTCGGTGAGAATATATTCTTGGTTTGCACTACTCTAAAACTGGACGAGCTGGAGCTACGGCTGTGCGTATCTACGGACAGTTCAAGTACTACTCTTTCAATTGCACCTGTGTACTTGCAATCATGCACGCACAAGATTTGCATTGACTCTAACAATGAGGGCATCTTAATTGACACTTACTCGAAACTTCGAATAAGTCTTCATATTCATTTTTTCAGTATGCTCTCCCGGTACCTATGGCAACAACTGTATGAGCATTTGCTCTCACAATTGCATCAATGAAGAAGTCTGCTCCCCATTCGATGGTTCTTGTGAGCACGGCTGTGAGGCGGGATATAGTTACGCCGCATCCACAAAGTGTCACATAGGTAATGGCGCAACGCAAAACTTCATCATACAGCGGTGTTTATATTCTACATTGACATCTTAACAACTCAGAAAGAGTCATTGAGAGAATATTTTGTGTTTTAGAGTGTGACGTTGGAATGTATGGGAGTGACTGTGCTGGTCTCTGCTCTCCGCACTGTCATGAGCCATGGCGCTGCCATCACGTGACAGGCTCCTGTGTCAGCGGTTGTTCTGCCGGTTACTATCCTCCCCTGTGCCTACAAAGTAAGGGCAATTTTGTAAACATTCTAAGACTGGCTTTTTTGAGTTCTTTAAATGATTTCAGCATTTTATACAAAAGTGTTAATATTTATCGAAGCGCAAAGCCGTTTATTAAATTTTACGGTTTTGAAACCTTGCGCATTGGAATTATATCATTATTATTTTATAATTCGCAGGGTGAAAGGAGTAATACAGTGCACGATTTAATATAAATATATAGATTTATGATAAACATATAGGTTCTTCCAAGAGTAGTCATGAGCTGTACAGCGTTGTTTGAACTTGTTATAGATTTTAATGCAATTCACAGCAATTTAAATTAATTAAGTCATATCGTTGAACATAACATTTCATTTTCTCTTACAGGTTGTGAGGATGGCAAGTATGGTATAAACTGTTCAGAGTCATGCAATTGCCGTGGCAACAACGCTTGTAACATAAGAACGGGACATTGTGACAACGGATGTCAGAATGGATTTTACGAAATGAGAACTTGTTCACAGAGTGAATGGTTTTATAATTACGTTTCATGCTTAATCTATTGCAACAGTCGTGTAAGATTACAACTGTTTGTATTTACAATATGTCATATTTCTGCAGTGTGAGTTTGTTTTGTGCATAGGTATATAGTTGAACTGTGTTACAACCTCAAGTACTGTAAATAAGTAACTGTGTCTATAATAAAAGTAACTGTACTTTGTTTTTAAGTATAAATTGCTTATAATTTAAAATATTTAGGTTGCATTCCTGGTACGTATGGGTACAATTGTTCCCAGAGGTGCTCCGGTAATTGCATCGACGGCAACACGTGCTCCCCGCGAGATGGTGCTTGTACGACCGGATGCCGGACAGGCTATGATTATGACGCAGCACCCAACTGCAGCATACGTAATACACATTACTGTTAAGCAAGCCTAATAAATAATATTTGTGCTTATATCTAATGGATAGAATATTTTATCCGTTAGAAACTACACGAAAATACTTCACCTTTTAGAAACTAACAAAAATTCTTAAAATATTGCAAACTGAACTGGAATTTTTAAATTTAACAATCAGTCTACATGTGTAGCAAGTTAGCAAACATGATTTGCAAATAACTTTTAGCTGGTTTTACTTGGTGAATATATTTTAGAATGCAATCGAGCAAGATTTGGAACATCTTGTGCCCATACATGCCACTGTAAGGAAAACGCCAACTGTAATCCAGTAACTGGGGAATGTCCTAGTGGATGTGAACAAGGCTGGCACGGTGTCTCGTGTTCTGTTAGCTCAGATCAGCTTCAAGGTAACTGATTGATAACACCTTGGAAATCGATGGTGTTTGACGTCATTTAAATACGATGTTTTGCATAGTTTGATTCACTCAGTAATTTAAACATTTTTTGAAGACTACTATCCATGCCCATATGTTGTAACCCTTGCTTAACAAGCCGTCATAGAGAGCACGGTTTCAAACCGGAACCGAGCATTAAGAGGCATCCCTTAGTTATATAGCTGTTAGCATTATTATAACCCTTCCTGAACTGGAAGAAACCCTCATTTTACGCCCTTGTGCGGGGGGGGGCGGGGCGGAGCATTAATCCTTTTTGTACTTATCGTATCAGGAAAGAAACTTTCATTGAAAATCCAAGAAAGTTGCTATTGTGGCCTTGACATTTGAAAAAATTACACGTACACCTACCCACTGTGGGAACAGGCGGTCCCCCTGGCGCCCCTCCCCCTAGGCGGTCTCTCCCGTCCTTCTCCACGCCCCCACGCCACGGCAAAGCTGGTGATCTGTAAATTTAATTTGATTGTAATTTCGTAATTGCATTTTAAAGCAGATTGATTTTCTATTGATAATTATGTAAGTAGATGAAAGGTAAGGTTGAAAATTAAAAAGGAATTAAAAAGGTGTTGTTGATTTAAGTTTACTGACTCAAACAAAATCTGCCAGGGAAGGAGGGGAGAAGGGTGGGATGGGCGAGTCAGATTAAAGGGGGGAGATCGCCAAGGGGAAGTTGGTAAGGGGAGTTGATAAGCGTCGCCGCGTAGCGCGGAGCGGGAGACTATAGGATTCGGGCCCGTCCGTCCGTCGAAACTTTTTTTGTCGGAGCTTTATCTCCGTAACAACTGAGTCGTTTCAATTGTTCTCTTGCACATGCAACAATCTGTGCAACGAGGCTTATATTGAGATTTTCGCAAAAATTGGTAAGTGGGAAAACTTTGAAAACTCAACACAATTGACCTTTTCAATGCGTGTTTGTCGGAGCCATATTTCCGTAACCAGTGAAGCGATTCAATTGTTCTCTTGCATATAGAAAGATTATATAGTGGATCTGTGCAGCAAAGGATTATTTTGAGATTCTCGCAAAAAATTAGAAAAATGGGAAAACTTTGAAAATTCAACACGATTGACCTATTCAATGGGTATTTGTTGGCGCCATATTTCCGTAACCATTGAAGCCATTCAATTGTTATCTTGCACATAGAGAGATTATATGTGAGATTTTTAAAAAAATGGGAAAATGAAAAGACCATTAAAATTTCCCCGTATTGATTTGCACAATGGCTGCTTGTCGGCGCCATGGAGCCGTACTGCTCAAGCCACTCAATTGTTGATTGAAATCCTGTAATTGCACGCTTGTTAGGGACTTGGAGGTCAGTTTTAATTACATACTTGTTAGTATTAGTATTTAATACAGTAGTATTTCAAAATAGTAAATTATCTTTACAGGGAGCAGTGGGGAAAACTCTGAACCAGGTAAGGTGTCCTTGTAGTGATCGTAACGATCGATATAAAGCAATCAACAAGAATCTAAAAAGATTAAAAATAACAACCGTTTAGTCTAAACCGTGAAGATCAACAGGATCATAAATCATGTTGCAGAGGGAATGTTTAGGAATGTCCCGAATGGACAGAATCGAAATTGCTATGGACCATTGTCCTTTCGAATTTCTAACACAACTTTCTTATATTTTGTTGTAGTGTGGATAGCTGCCGTGGTTATATTATCAGTCCTCTTTCTTGCTGCCGTTGCGACAGCTGTAGCTGTCGCTTTCTTCTGTAAGAGGTGCGATTTGAGATGAAATTTCTTTGCTTTCTCCAGAATAATGTAGTTTTTCACATTCATAAATTCAAACTTTACTGGTACTTTGTAATCAAAGCAGCTACCAAAAGACTAAAGGTTCATAAAATTAACTTTTAATATTGACATTCAGATTATTTTCTAACTAATAGAAACTTTCACAGAAACTTAAGTTAGTTCATATGAACACCTGAATCCAGGGTGGCATTTAATAATATATGTTGTATCACGGAGTTTACTTTGGCCTAATGGCGATTAATAAGTCTATGAATTTACTTTTAAGGCCAAGATGAATAAAAAGCGGTCTTGTTTTTCATCCCAATAGTTTTAAATGATTTTTAAGGTCTGGTCAAAAGGCACAGGCAATATTTTATACACCCAACCGGTGAGTCGGTTGCATGGTGCTTTTAATCGAAATATTTAGACCAGGCCTTGTTACATTTTTATTGCAATTTTATTATAATAGAAACATCCTTATTTTTTTCTCGAAATTGCATTTAACCCCGCACACTGTACCTGGATGGAAATAAATTTAATTTCACTACACTACGTCTAACAGTAGGAATATCAAATATCATGTTATATATTGTAATAATCATTTCAATAACATTATGAACAATTGTTGTTGAATAAAGTTATAAATTTACATTATAAGATATGAACTACACTCCTACCAAGTGTTTTTGTTTTTGCACTGATATAACAATTGTGTGAAAATAATTGGTTTCTGCTGGTAGCAGTTGTTTCTATAATGCTGCGCCTGCGTTCCAACTTTGTGCCCCAAACTTAATTAAAATATAATTTTATTATCACCTCACCCATCCAATGACTTGGGTTAGAATTAGCAAGTCGCCCATTTAGTGACAGGCGTTGGACGACGGTCCGAGATTTTATTATCGCCTCACCCATCCAATGACTTGGGTTAGAAATAGCGAGTCGACCATTTAGTGCCAGGTGTCGGACGGACGGTCCGAGATTTTATTATCGCCTCACCCATCCAATGACTTGGGTTAGAAATAGCGAGTCGCCCATTTAGTCACAGGCATTGGACGGACGGTCCGAGATTTTCGTCTTCTGTTGCCACAGATGCAAGCGAAAACATCTATTTGAAAAAATATAAAAGAAACTGATATGGAATCCAATCTTTTCTCCTACACTTTGCCATCAAATCAAATGGCTAATCGCTGTCAGGAACATGTATATTTATGAATCGGCGTCAAGCTAATGAAATTCTATTTAACAATGTAACACTGGCTGGTGGTTACTATTATTTTCTTTCTGTTCCTTTTGTTGCAGATTAAAATTAAGCCACAACAAATACTTAATTCTGGCATGCTACTTCAAAATAAACTAGAAATTAATCATTATGTTCTATAAATGAAAAAAGTTATTGAGAAAAAGATTGTCTATCCATGCTCACCCATCGTTTGCCACTTGTCCATGTCCAATAAATCCAAACGGATAACATTTTGGTGGAAGCAGTTCGTTTAAGAATGTTAGTGTTGAACCATATGCTTATATAGTTATATCACGCTTGCACGTGACATAACCTTGGGATCTAGCTACTACTACAATCCGCATATCACTCACATGCCATGATATAGCACTCTGATAGACATATCATCTTGTAACACTTCTTTACGTAAATAATATGCAAGTAATAAACTGTCTATAACCTTCGTTATTTTTCAAATAGTTGCTTTGCATTGCTATGCAGTTGAAATGGTTCTACTCTTCAATGTAATTTCATAACTGAATTGAATTTAAATTGTATGCTGATTTTATTCTTTAAGATATCAATAGGCTTCTTTTTGCAGAACTCAAAATCCGATTAAAACGGTCGACGAAACAGAGATGAACAGGACAAAAGCGACGTTTGACAGTGTGGATGCCACATCACGGAACCGCCAGCAGAAGCCTGGGAAGTGCCACAGCTCCACGTATGAATCAATCCAGGGCGATTCTCGAATAAAGTCGATTCCCGCTGCATATGACACTTTGAATGTATATCAAAATGAGTAAAAATTCAGCTTTTTAAAAAAACAATAGCCTATATAATAGACATGTTATATTTTTCGCATGACTGAATTGAGACTAATTGTTGAGAAATTCGTCGGATTTCTAGGATAGGAAAATCTTCTACTTCCCTTAATCAACTGAAAACATACAACTATCATATACTAACTATGCCTATACTAAAATATAAGAAATTCTCAAGTGCGTCATAGCAAACTATCATTACATTTGATATTATGCAGTACATTTAATGTTGTACAGAACATTTGTCGTATAAATAGGATATACATGAAAACGTATATGAAAATGTTTCTAGCATATAGTTCGCTGTAACTTTACCTTAGAGCTTCGACTGTACTCATCAGTAAAACCAGCCACAAATCAATCCTGAAACTGTACACTAACACAGTTTCTTCTCTCCTTAATGCCTGATGTCTTCTTTTTCAGAAAATAAATTATGCGGCTTTATAATTATATACACTATACAATAATATATAATATATAATTATAATATATAACATTTTCCAATAAGAGTAGTTTATTGCAACTAGTTAGTGAATAAGATAATATAATCAGTTATTTAGTCTATTGTTAAAGTAAACATTACCAGAAATGTAATGTAATATGTTTGATGCAAAGGCTACTAAAATGTTTAATATTCTATCAAGATTTTTTATGTATTATTATTCAGATGTTATAAACGTATGAAAGAATAGTAAATGTCTTGCTTTTTGGGCCAGTAATAGACCCCAGCAGTTTGTTCAAAGGTCAGTAACATTGTATTTAGAGAAAAGTAGGCCTATTTTAGTGTAAGAGTTAGAAGGGAGCATTTACCAGGTGGGCACGGGTGGGTGTATCCTTGTTAGTAACATTGTATCTATAGAGAGGTAGACGTTTTTGAGCATATGTGTAAGAGCTAGAAGGAAGCATTTACCAGAAACACACAGGTGGTTGTACGATTGTAAGTAACCCTATGTATAGAGAGGAATACGTATTTGAGCATATGCCTAAGAACTAGAAGAAAGCATTTACCTCGGAGATGGGCACAGGCTGGTGTATAATTGATTTATCCACTGCTTCACTGTAACTAGGGTCCCGGGTAAAGGTCCTGCGCTGTAGTATCAAGCATTTCATAATGGCAACCAAAGACTTTGCTTTGTGCATAGTTACACAATCCATAGTTATGCAAATCATACATACATAATATATATTTGCATAATCCATTGTTACACAACCTATAGTTATACAATGCATAGTTACACAACTATAGTTCCACATAATTATTGAGAGAGACACCGCTTACTATGTGTAATTTATTGAACGTTTTCTGTTACCTGTTTTTTATTTACAGGGCACAATTTAGAGTTTAGGAGATCTGAGCAACCGGATTAAAATTTGTGACCTAGAGAGTATTAGACAAACGTTCTGATGAAATCACTTCCCACCTCACAGTTAATTTTTAAACTTTTGTTTAGACTTGCCAAAGCCCCCCCCCCCCCCCCCCACCTTCCTTCCTAATGTAAAAAGTCCCCCTCTACCGTCCCGCACTTCCGGATCTTTGACTTAAATGTAACGTATGGCAATATTCCCTTCTTGTGAGAATAACTTACACACATATTTATGTATGAAATGTGCCTTTAAGCAATAAACAGACATCGTTTGACCGATATTGGCCGTTTGTTTCTTTCTTTAAAGCAATGTTTCAGTAAAACTGTTTATAATGTATGAGGTCAAAGACACCTAACTGCAGTGTGTAAATTGCTTGAACAGAGAATCAGTGAATGGCGTCGTAAATCTTTACTCATTTCCTCGTGCTAAAAGTTTTATTCCCTTCTGTGAAATGACAAAGCCACACATAAGAGTAATATTAAAGAATGTGAAAGGGTTAACATTCAACATGAAACAGCGAAATCGATTATAAGGATAGATCATGACGATGGGAATTTGAATACTTATTGTTGTCAGCCCTTTGTATCGCATGACGTAATCGACGTAATCCAGTGAGTGTTCACGAGCGCTTTTAACTAAAGTGTAGATGCGTATATAAGGAGTTGCCATGAACGGAAGTCCGCAAGTTTGCAAGCAATTCGCAAGAGAATCATTTCTGTTGCAGAGATGAACTTCTAAGCACTAAAATAAGAGTTATTCACGCCCATGAAAATCGGAATCCATTAGTACAGCAAACCTAATATTGCATGAACAGTGCTGAATTATGTCTGTATTGTTGATATAAAATGATACGCAATTAAGTTTAAATGCCATCAAGCGTTGACTAATTTAATGAATAACTTTTCAGAAGTCAATACCGTTGAAATTTGCATTGTTAAAAGACTACGTAAAACGTCGCTTTAGGCAATACATATACAGAGCTATTTTGGCAACTTCTTCCACCCTTTTCATCAAACAGCCGAGTGATGTTTATATTTAATGTTATTTTGAGGATTTATTCAGCTAGCAAGGTGTGCCAGGGACTGTTTCAGTATGAAATAAATAAATGAGTTTTATTATTTAGCAAGGAATAATGCATTAGAAAATCAATATAGAAAACCTCGGACATCTGGCTACTTTGCTCTCTACAACAACGAATTTCTAGGATACACTTTCTGCAATGCTGTATTAACATTCGCCCAATTATTCTTGAAGACACACACGTCACAGACTGTAATGGTGCAATGACTGATTTTAAGTGATGACTGCTGTTTTTGTCTAAAATGCTTTAAAACGTGATGAAAGGCTTCAAAGTGATTGATTGTTATTTATTTGGATTTAATGACTCATTACATCATTTTATCATTTTTAAATTCTGAAACATTCTTAACTTAGCTTTTGAATAAGAAAATACAATAAGTCAATGAATAAATGCAATGATTTCCTTTAGTATTAGTGCGTTGTAAGTGCATTAGAGATGACGACGAGTATTGCACTCAATAAAATTGCTACTATTTTAATTTCTGATCCAATCACAAATGAGCGCGTTTTTCGGATTCCGCTCTCTCCGGGTATTCCTCGCTACCAATGTGGGTATCATCACTTGCTGGGCATTACTGGCTGCGGATGTGAGATTCGGGGTCATTCGTGGTTTGCTCGCAGTGGACGTTTGATTCTGCAACCTCCGAACGTTGCTCACTACAGAGGCGGGATTTTGCAGTTCCCGGACATTCCTCGCTACCGAGATGGGATTCGGCAGTTCCCGGACAAAGCTAGCAGCGGATGTGGGATTCGGGAATTGGAGGGCACAGCTCGTTGCGGATGTGGTATTCAGCAATTCCCGGGCCCAGCTCGCCGCAGATGTGGGATTCGGTATCATTCGTGGGCTGCTTGCAAACTCCCGGACATTGATTGCCATAGATGTTGCATTCAGCTGTTCTTGGGTATTGCTTACAGCGGACTGGATTGTGTTTGCGTGGTTTCACTTTCATACTTTGAAATATAAATGTCTTTTTAAAAGCTTCCCTTAAATAAGGACTTTGATAAGCACATAAAAAGGGATCACTAAACAGCTTACTAATTCTGAGGCAAAAACAGACATATTTCACTGCTACACTTATCTTCAAAAATTCATCGTTATGCCAATGAAAAGGGTCTAAAACAACCACAATCTGAATAACAATTCTGATTGTTATATGGAGTAAGTGCTGCAGCTACAATGCACAAAATACTCAACGTGTACACAAAATCGCAGCATGCTATTGTTGTTGCTATGGATACTGCAGAAAAAGTATTGTTCCATTTTGGTAACAGCGATCGGATTCACTATTGCCCCACGCACTAACGCCATGGCTGACGTCACGTTACAATCAGACAAACTGCATATCAAAATGTGCTTGAAAGTTTTTAATGCACGAAATTTGTAAACAGTTATTATAACACTCCCATTTAGAAAAATAATAGTTAATCCGAAACTTAAGCGCAGCTGGCAACAATGATACAGATTTCAAACGGAGGTCTACAATCCTATATACATTATCGTATATTGAGAAAATGCATAAATTTAATATTATAATAGTCACACAATAAAACAGGTTTCAAAAGATTCGCTTAAATTGACGTGCTCACAAAATATTAGAAATGCTTCTAGCCGACCTTAGCTTAGCTGTGCAGAACCTATAAACAAGCCAGCAGCAACTTTTGTGCAATCAGTGTAATATTTGATTACACTGATGCCACAAAATGTTAGACAAGACCCCTGTTTTGGCACACATCATATCTTTCTTGAAAAGAAAACGTTTCCGCGTGGACTATTTCTTTGCTAAAATCCTTTTTGTTAACTTATTAATTAGTTAACATAAGGCGGCCGTAAAAAGAACGCTCACAACCACTTACCTCTTTCATACAAGTTATAAACGAAAGCCGACGTGTTGTTATTCGTTCGCTGAGTTGCTTCATGAAATGTTCTTTTATGTGTCCACCTTCAGTGTACATATGTATATTAATAAACAATTATGTCGATGATACCACAAAGTAAATATATGATATCAGACGTCATTTCTTGATATCACTAATCCTTCAGTGTAGAAAAAACCTTGTCAAAATATTGTCTGGACTTTTTAACACTTTTTTCTTGAATTACTTTTCTTTATAAACCATCTTTGGTTATTGTTTGTCTATTTAAATTTGTCATGATGAGAACTTTTTGTAAACAATTGTGTCGATGATACCAATAAATATTTGATATCAGAATCATTTCTTGATGTCACTAATTCTTTTTTTCATGACACTAAAAACGGTCAATTTGTGATATCAAGAGTTCAATTAAAGAGATCACTAATTCAAGTTCCCTATAAAAATTAATTATGAAGATCAGTATGCCAAATTTTTGTTTGGATATCAGTGAACATCAACGAATTAATGATTTGTTCTAATAATTAACAGTAAATTCACTTGAACATGTCAGTGAAATTTTCATTTTTCAATTTCAAATCCTGAAATTGTTTATGCATATTATTTTTTCGTAGAAAAATGCCAGATACTTATATACTATGGCTACTACATGATCAAACTGGAAAAAGTGAACATAGAGCTAACCCTTGGGGTGAGTTCACTGTGCTATTTTTACTGAGAGACATATTTTCCTGCACTTCTTTCTTTCTTTTTACTGTATGGCTTGGGTTTCTCTTTTCCTTTAGGACCATTTTTATATCAATTTAAATTATTATTAAAATTAATCACACCATTATTCCTCCTTGGGTTACAAAATGTACGATTCTGAACTCTTAACCTCCTCACAACCAAATTAACTTTGTAAGCGAGATCGCTGCCATAGCATTGTGTAATTTATATGTATAGATAGTACAGCAGGGAACTTACAAAGCACTCGTGTAAATTTTAAGCGTTTCTTTTTCTATTTCGCTATTGACATAAAATGCGTGAGGCCTTGAACTTAATGTTTAATTTTTTCATCCTAAAAAGAATGCTGTGCTTTTGTGTATCTTAGAGTGTTTTCCCATTTGACATTTTTTTGCATTTTACGGAAATGTTGCCATTGTCTGTGTGTGACTGGATTATGCTACACGCATCAACCCAAAGACGGTATTATCTCAAGTTTAAAAGTTAATTTCAACAGTCTGCATTATGAAGTCGTCACCGGTAAAGTGTATGGTTGGCCCAAACACATTGACATGCAATACTTCGCATTAGGGTGTTGTTGTTTTTGTTTTCGTTCCGATATTTATTGGTATTTTGCAAGATTTAACCAATTTAACCATAAAATATCATGTTTGATGCTTTGAAAGGTTCGGCTCACTTACAACGCATGGGAATTCAAGGCGGCTAAGCTGCAAATTTATCCGATCGATTTTGCAAATTCACAATAATACTACAACACAAAATAAACCTCTATCGATGATACCAGTAAATATTTGAGATCAGAAGTCATTTCTTGATGTCACTAATTCTTTTTTATGGCACTAAAAAAGGTCAATTTGTGATATCAAGAGTTCAATTAAAGAGATCACTAATTCAAGTCCCCTATAAAAATTAATTATAAAGATCAGTATGCCAAATTTTTGTTGGGATATCAGTGAACATCAACGAATTAATGATTTGCTCGAATAATTAACAGTAAACACACTTGAACATGTCAGTGAAATTTTCATTTTTCAATTTCAAATCCTGAAATTGTTTATGCATATTATTTTTTCGTAGAAAAATGGCAGATACTAATATACTATGACAACTACATGATCAAACTGGAAAAAAGTGAATATAGAGCTAACCCTTGGGGTGAGTTCATTGTGCACTTTTTACTGAGAGACATATTTTCCTGCACTTCCTTCTTTCCTTTTGCTGTATGGCTTGGATTTCTCTTTTCCTTTTGGCCCATTTTTATATCAATTTTAATTTTTATTAAAATTAATAACACCATTATTCCTCCTGGGCTTACAAAAAGTACGATTCTGAACTCTTAACTCAAAAGGTCGAAAATACCGGTAACCGTTTTCAAGATAGTGGTCAACTTCCGGTTTTTTTTTTGCTTTGACCATGGCCGAGGAGGCCAAGGTCACCAAAGTATCTCTTGCATAACATCTTTTAGGTCAAAAGGGTCGAAAATAAGGTCAGAAAGGGTTGAAAATAATATCAAAATCGTTCTATCTCTAACTTTTGGTTTGACCTGTTCGAGAAAGTCAAGGTCATCGAGATACCTCTTACATATAATATTTTAGGCCCAAAGGGTCGAAAATAACTTCAAAATTACTCTAACCGTTTTCGACATAATGGTCAACTTCCGGTTTTTTACTTTCACCATGTCCCAGGAGGTTAAAGTCACAGAGTACCTCTTACATATTATCTTTTAATCTACATCGCTCTTTCTCTAACCCTTTTTAGATTTTGGCCCACTTTCGGTTTTTTTTACTTTGACCATGGATCAGGAAGTCAAGATCACCAAGGACACCTTATGTGGTCTTTTAGGCCAAAAAGGTGGAAAATAAGCTCAAAATCGCTCTATCTCTAACTGTTTAATCAGAAGGTTAAGGTCACCGAGGTACTCCAAGGGTAAAAAATGAGCAAGTGTAACAAAGAGATGTAATCACCGAATAATTAGAAAATAATACTTCCCTGGGAAACTTCGCAGTTGCTGCAGTAAGCTGTAAATACTGAGCACAGCGACACATCTGGGAAAGGGATCACAAATAGGACTGCCGTTTTTTTTACTTTGACAATGTCTGACAAGGTCAAGGTCACAGGGATACCTCTTACCTATGGTCTTTTAGGCCCAAAGAGTAGAAAATAATCTCTAACCGTTTTCGAGATAATGGCCCAAAGATAGTGAAATTCAACTACTGTGAAGTTCATGGGCTAGTGACAGGCAAATGAATTTCATAAATAAACAATAAATAATAAATTATTTCCGACAGCATTTTTGCAAGTTTTTGACAAGTGTAGAACAAGTGTTCACTTGTAGGATATTTTATTGATTACCCAGTTAACCTCATTGGATCCCGACAGTTTGTTTTTGCTTTTATTTTCTTCCTAGCGGTCCGCGTGCAAAGAAATGATAGAAAAAAACTAACATGCAGCTTTATAGGCCAGATTGAATGGTGCCCCCTATAAGTATATTCATAATGCAATCAGATGTAAACAGTAAACAAAAAAACACGTGTTTTCGCACTTGAAAATGAAGAAAAAGTGGGTCACAAAGGCTGATTCACGCTAGAATTCCACTTTACAAAAAGAAATGATAGTAAGATATACATAAAGAGTAAAAAAAAGGGATCTTTCCAAAAAATGCGATATGCAGTTGTTAATTTTAAACTTATTGAATATTATTAATTTTCAATTTGTTTTAAACTTATTGCTGTTGCGTAGTACAGGCGATCTGTGCTACAGAAACGCCAAAATAAGCTGCAACATAATTACATAATTAAACATATATGGCGCATTTTGTTGCAGTCAGTTGTATCACTTAATGTGTTTCGAAGGTGATAGTGAGTCACAACTATTCTTAATCTTATCCTGATATCATAACTGTATTGTGTTATGATGCTGTCGTTGTGATCTTGAAGTGGCGCCCAGTCATTACACGTATTGTTTACCCAAATAGATACGGAGCTTTGTTATTTAGCAGATTTAACATAGTTTCCTTTTTTTGGAAGAGCATATGTTTTCAAAAATTATTTATTTGGTGTTGTCAAATCTAGCTATTTTCTTAATAACTGAAAAACAATCATACAATCACAACCAAATAAACTTAAGTTGTAAGCGAGATTGCTGCCATAGCATTGTGTAATTTATATGTTTAGATAGAACAGCAGGAACTTACAAAGCACTCGTGTAAATTATAAGCGTTTCTTTTTCTATTTCGCTATGACATAAAATGCGGTAGGCCTTGATCTTGATATTTAACTTTTTCATCCCAAAAAGAATGCTGTGCTTTTGTGCATCTTAAGTGTTTTCACATTTGACATTTTTTGGCATTTTATGGAAATGTTGCCATTGTCTGTGTGTGACTGTGGATTATGTTGCGCGCATCAACCCAAAGACGGTATTATCTCAAGTTTAAAAGTTAATTTCAACAGTCTGCATTATGAAGTCGTCACCGGTAAAGTGTATGGTTGGCTCAAACACATTGACATGCAATATTTCGCATTAGAGTGTTGTTGCTTTTGTTTTCGTTCCGATATTTATTGGTATTTTGCAAGATTTAACCAATTTAACCATAAAATATCATGTTTGATGCTTTGAAAGGTTCGGCTCACTTACAGCGCATGGGAATTCAAGGCGGCTAAGCTGCAAATTTATCCGATCGATTTTGCAAATTCACAATAATACTTCAACACAAAATAAACCTCTATCGATGATACCAGTAAATATTTGAGATCAGAAGTCATTTCTTGATGTCACTAATTCTTTTTTATGGCACTAAAAAAGGTCAATTTGTGATATCAAGAGTTCAATTAAAGAGATCACTAATTCAAGTCCCCTATAAAAATTAATTATAAAGATCAGTATGCCAAATTTTTGTTGGGATATCAGTGAACATCAACGAATTAATGATTTGCTCGAATAATTAACAGTAAACACACTTGAACATGTCAGTGAAATTTTCATTTTTCAATTTCAAATCCTGAAATTGTTTATGCATATTTTTTTTTCGTAGAAAAATGGCAGATACTAATATACTATGACAACTACATGATCAAACTGGAAAAAAGTGAATATAGAGCTAACCCTTGGGGTGAGTTCATTGTGCACTTTTTACTGAGAGACATATTTTCCTGCACTTCCTTCTTTCCTTTTGCTGTATGGCTTGGATTTCTCTTTTTCTTTTGGCCCATTTTTATATCAATTTTATTTTTTATTAAAATTAATTACACCATTTTTCCTCCTGGGCTTACAAAAAGTACGATTCTGAACTCTTAACTCAAAAGGTCGAAAATACCGGTAACCGTTTTCAAGATAGTGGTCAACTTCCGGTTTTTTTGTTTTTTTTTGCTTTGACCATGGCCGAGGAGGCCAAGGTCACCAAAGTATCTCTTGCATAACATCTTTTAGGTCTGAAGGGTCGAAAATAAGGTCAGAAAGGGTTGAAAATAATATCAAAATCGTTCTATCTCTAACTTTTGGTTTGACCTGTTCGAGAAAGTCAAGGTCATCGAGATACCTCTTACATATAATATTTTAGGCCCAAAGGGTCGAAAATAACTTCAAAATTACTCTAACCGTTTTCGAGATTATGGTCAACTTCCGGTTTTTTACTTTGACCATGTTCGAGGAGGTTAAAGTCACAGAGTACCTCTTACATATTATCTTTTAATCTACATCGCTCTTTCTCTAACCCTTTTTAGATTTTGGCCCACTTTCGGTTTTTTTTTTACTTTGACCATGGATCAGGAAGTCAAGATCACCAAGGACACCTTATGTGGTCTTTTAGGCCCAAAGGGTGGAAAATAAGCTCAAAATCGCTCTATCTCTAACTGTTTAATCAGAAGGTTAAGGTCACCGAGGTACTCCAAGAGTAAAAAATGAGCAAGTGTAACAAAGAGATGTAATCACCGAATAATTAGAAAATAATACTTCCCTGGGAAACTTCGCAGTTGCTGCAGTAAGCTGTAAATACTGAGCACAGCGACACATCTGGGAAAGGGATCACAAATAGGACTGCCTGTAAGTCACCTACGTGACTTTTGGAAAGGCAGGGACGTTTGACGTGTTGTGCTAGCCCTTTTTTTTTTTTTTTTTTTTTTTTTTTTTTGGTTTTTGTTTTTTGCTTAGGGGGGAATGAGAAACAAGTGGCTTGTTTTTACTTTATTCATACCCCATCCGTCCACAATCACGCGACAACCCTTTCATACGACACTAGCGTTTCTTCAAACTTCAGTAAGCTTGATGTTTTATTGGACCGTCTGAGTTTCAGGTGAACAACGCACGCACGAACGAACGACACGAGTAATACGCGAATGTGGCCGGCTGCCACTCTGGCAACAAGCTCTCTGACACTACGCTGTCTGCAACGCGATTCTCTGTTAACAGATAAACAAATAAAGGGAATAGCAAATTACATGTTCTATCATAGTTCAAATTGAACGCACTAAAGTATTTTAAAACCTTTAAATATTCTGGGTACAATCCTATGATTCGAATTACGACGGCCTCTATCTCTAGATAACAATAACATACAAATACTTCTCCAGATAATGCAAATAACACAAATAACTTGACGTCAAAGATTCCACACGTTACTTCGTAATACTCCACTAAATGCTAGTATATTCCCGTAAAACGAACCGAACTATGGTCGCTCTCCCCCTTTGTTTTCACCCTCTTAGTTTACTAGCTTCTGGTTCTTCTTGTGTGCTTTAGTACTCCAGTTGTTGCTTTCACAAAAAAAATGCTTGACACACAGCTAAAATCTGACTATATATATACACACTCCACGTGACCCCTTAAACGGAGCGCTCTGATTGGTAAACTTTCGGCACCCTCTTTGTCCCGAAACCACATTTATATGCAAAGCCGGGTGACGTAACACCGTCGTAAAGCTTGTTTACAAACATGATGTTTGCCAACAATGGGTTCCGTGACTAACAAAGGCACTAAACCAAACTCCTTCTTTGGCAAACAAACAAAACATAACGACAGTCACTAAGGGCGTCTTTTATTGGCTAGATTCTCGACCTCATTAAAAATTTCGCTCCCTTTCTGACACAAAACGCCGGAAGGAAGAGAACCCTTAGAAACACTCAGAAATTAATATATTTTAATCTTTAAAAACAGTAGAGAGACACCGAGAAGGTCCTCAACACATATACACGACAAAAATTCACTTTTAGCACGGAAACAACGTAAAAATACACGTACACGCTTCAACCCTAAGGCGAGTCACTCAACCTAAGAAGGAACTATAATTTCCCTCACACGCCGTACGCATCCGAGACGAAACGTTATAAAACTAGGTACACCCAGAATAGAAACATAACATAAATACACATTTTTTCAACAAACGCCTCAGGCGTTTACACTCACCCCTCCTGGCCACGTAAGTGCCTGAACAGTACGACATTCAATACTACTAATCTGAGGCTTCTAGCAAGCACAGTCTCGTAACGGGCCGACTGTAAACGCGACCCCGACTCAAAACGGAGACGCTGCGTACTAGTCCGTCTCGGCCGACCTCGACGTCTGTCACCCGTGCGAGCGGCCACTGTCCCCTTGCACAGTCCTCCACGAGTAACACGATGTCTCCAACACGGACGTCATGCTGAGGCTTCCTCCACTTCTGGCGCTGCCGCAGTGCTGGCAAATACTCTTTTAGCCAACGGCGCCAGAAAACGTTCGCGATGTGCTGGGCTTGGCGCCACCTTCGAGTCGCGAAGTTGTCGTCCCCGGAAACCAGCGCCGAGGGGAGGCACGAGTTGGTTCTCAGGATGAGCAGCTTGGCTGGCGTCAGTACTTCCGGATCCGCCGGGTCGTCGCCCACCGAGGTCAGCGGGCGGTCATTGACGATCCTTTCGACTTCCGCTGCTACGGTCATCAGCTGCTCGTCAGTAAGCAGCTGCAATCCCACTACTGCCATCATCACCTGCCGAACAGAACGAATCATTCTTTCCGCCGCACCGTTCATGTGACTGGCGTGTGGGGGATTGAAATGCCAGTCTACACCTCTCTGGACGAGGTCACGGCTAACTTGCTCGGCATTCCATCGCTGCAGCTCCTCCCTCATTTCTCGCTCGCCTCCGACCAGGTTGGTCCCGTTGTCACTAAAAATCTTCTCCGGCTGGCCGCGGCGACTGAAAAAACGCGTACATGCATAAATGAAGCTTTCTGCGGAGAGTGAATGTGTAATTTCCAGGTGAATCGCCCTCGATGCTAAACACGTAATCAAGCAGCCGTACCGCTTGTCCGTACCACGTCGGAACTTCACGTGGAACGGGCCGAAAAAATCGACCGCCGTGTGTGTGAAAGGACGGCAGCCCGGCTGCAGTTGTTCTTCTCGCAACGGAGCCATTTGCTGGTGGCATGGCGCCGCTCTCATCCTTCTGCACTTCACGCACTGGCTCAGCACGTGTTTCACCGCAGCACGGCCTCGAACTACCCAGAGGCTCTCTCTCAGTTTGGCTAGGACTTGATTCACACCCACGTGGCCGTTGCTCTCGTGGATGCTTCTTACAACCAGCTTCGTGATATGGTGCTTATCTGGCAGAACTGGTTGTTCCTTGGCGCGGCTAGGCAATGAAGAAGGCTGTAATCGACCCCCGACAGTCATCCAACCATCCTGGATTTTTGGACTTAGCGCGGCTAGGCTACTCCGCGCTGCCTCGGCTTCACCCCGCGCTACTTTCTTCCATTCGTCTCCAAAGTGAGTGCGCTGCACGTGTCGAATCAGAGCCTTCTCCGCTTCGCGCAGGTCGTCTGCCGTCAGCTCTGTTCTCACGTCTGGCGTTGCAACTTCTTCGGCGTGACCTTTCTCCAAATAGCCCTCGATAGCCGCTGTGTAGCTTTCTCGTATGGTCGCGTCTCGCTCAAATTTTCCTTTCAGTGCCGCCAGTCTTCTTTTGGCCATGCCTCGGTTATAGGGGAGTTGTGGTTCGTCCTTCTGCCATGGCAAGGCCATCTGGTAATGCCCATCCTTGTCGACCGTTGTGGTTCGCTCCATAGTTGCTAGCGCCTGCTTGTCTTCTCTTGACATGGCAACTTCGTGGCTATCGTGTTCACTAAAATCAGTCTGCCACATCATCTCAAGCTGCTGGTGTAGCTTCGCGTCACTTGTCCTGATGAAGTTCATGCTCACCCTCCTTGTTGCTGCGGAAGCTCCCTTCTCTCTCGGGCCCCTTCTCTCTCTCGGTTCGTCATCTGCACCGCTTCTTACCTCCAGAGGGATGTGAGCCCTAGGCGCGTCAGTCCCGATCAGCAAAGACACGCAGCCCTGGTGCAGCTTCGGTCTCTTGACATCTCGAAGATGGGACCACCTCTGCAGCTCCTTCTCGTCCGCAATGCCGTCAGTGCAAATTGGTAACCTCTTCACGGACCACACCCGCGATAACTTCAGAAGCGGGCCTCCACCTGGAGACCTCACTGCCAGGTCGATCTCTCTGCCCTCAAAGTCTTCCCGGTTCGTGACCGAACTCACGCTGAAAGTGACCAGCTTCCCCTTAACTCCGAGTTCTTTAAGAAGACTTTCACTACACAGAGTTTTCTCGCTCCCATCGTCAATCAGGGCATAAGTCAGACATGCCGACCCCTCCGCTTCCACAACTACAGGCACTACGCCCATCAAACTGGTCTTGCTACCAGTCGCCGCCGTGCAATTCACGATGGCATTACTCCACTCATGCAGCGTGGGGTGGTGTTTGCGGACGCACTCTGGCACTTTGCACAACTTCTCTCTCTTACAGTCGCGTGAGAAGTGACCCGGCTTCAGGTAATTATTGCACAGGCGTCCCTTCCGGCAACAGTCTAGACGCTGCTTGACTGACATCTGGCGGTAACGCTCGCAGTCTGCGACGTTCTTGCAGCCGCCGGCGCACGATGGGCACCTTTTTGGCCTTTGGAATTGTTGCTGGCCTTCCGTGCTGGTCACCAATGTTGTCACTCTACCCGCTCGGCTCGGTTTAGGGTCGCGATTATTGTTTCTGGTGGCCCTGTCTTCGCGCTTGGCGATGTTTTGGCCATAGAAGTTACAGGCCGACCGCGTCTTCTCGTTGATAAACTTCATCAGGTCGCGGAAAGTCGGTTCTCTACCATTTTCGTAGTACTTCTGGGCCGCATCCGTCCACTGGTTCCGCAGGTAGGAGGGTAATCGCTGCACGATCTTCAGCAGGGTGTCAGGGTTATTTGCTCTCTCTTCACACCGCATAGCCGCCAGGGTCGTGATGGTCTCTTCCATGTCGCAGGCCAGTGTCATCAATGCTTCACCATCGCCGGGTTTGATGGACGGACCCTGTAGCACAGCATCCAGGCTGGCCTGAGTCACGACGTGCTGCCGGCCGAAACGTGACTGTAGGATACTGCGGGCGTGCCGGTACCCTTCCTTGTCTGGAAGTAGCCGGCAGGCTTTTATGGCTTTGCGAGCGCGTCCCTCACAGCAGGCAACCAGGTAGCTGAGCCGCGTTCTGTCGTCGGGGATTCTGGCTTCAACTGAGGTCTCAAATTCGTGTATAAATTCCGCAAAGTCCAGCGGCGATCCGTCAAACTTGGGTATCTGTGGGCACTGCATTAATCCCGGAAACCACGGAGCCATGGGCTGCATCATCGTCCCGCGTACGAGGCCTGCAGGTTTGCCTCTGGTGTTTTCTTCGCAGGCTCACGTTTTTTTCGGCGTGCGCGGCAGCGGCAAGTCATCGTCATCGGAAACGATCAACGACTGGTTGAGGGGACGAGTCACTCGTGTAGTTTCTCGGGCTGGTTCCGGTGATTCTTCTTGTAGAGCCGCGTCACCTTCAAAACTTCCCCGGCCTCGAAACAAGCTTTGTCGTACTCTTCTTGGGCCTGGAGGAGTTCTTGCTTACGTCTGAACTCTAGCTCTTCCCTCTCTAGCTGCAGCTTCCTCTGCAGCTGGCGCCGACGCAGGGCAGCTTCCCGCATCCGTATTCGAGCAGCTTGGCTCCGGTCTTAAGCCATCCCTCCCTGTTCTGCTTCTAGCTGGCTGGTGGATGGTTGTACCTCGGCCCTTTTTGCTCTGGTTGTCGGGCGCTGTGGGGGTGTCGTTGGGTGAGTTTCTTCCTCCTCCTCCCCGGTCATCCATTCTTGGTAGCGGGCCTCCAGCTGCTGGACTGACGTCATCGCGGCGTCGTATGTCTTTTGCAGCTTTCGGGCTTCCTCATCGGTGACTGCAGCGACGCACTCGTCATGGGCCTTGGTCAGCTTCTGGAAGTGTTCCTGAAGCTTTTTTCTCAGCGTAGTTGTCTGGCTCTCCCTGCATGGCTTCATCAAGCTCCCGGGACCAGTTGGTTACGGCTTCCAAGTGCTTGCTTCTGGACTTGGTAGACATATCCAGGGGCGGTGGAGTCACGCGTAACCGTCAAACGTTAAGCGAAGTTCGAGAATTGTAAGTCACCTACGTGACTTTTGGAAAGGCAGGAACGTTTGACGTGTTGTGCTAGCCCTTTTTTTTTTTTTTTTTTTTTTTCGTTTTTGTTTTTTACTTAGGGGGAATGAGAAACAAGTGGCTTGTTTTTACTTTATTCATACCCCATCCGTCCACAATCACGCGACAACCCTTTCATACGACACTAGCGTTTCTTCAAACTTCAGCAAGCTTGATGTTTTATTGGACCGTCTGAGTTTCAGGTGAACAACGCACTCACGAACGAACGACACGAGTAATACGCGAATGTGGCCGGCTGCCACTCTGGCAACAAGCTCTCTGACACTACGCTGTCTGCAACGCGATTCTCTGTTAACAGATAAACAAATAAAGGGAATAGTAAATTACATGTTCTATCATAGTTCAAATTGAACGCACTAATGTATTTTAAAACCTTTAAATATTCTGGGTACAATCCTATGATTCGAATTACGACGGCCTCTATCTCTAGATAACAATAACATACAAATACTTCTCCAGATAATGCAAATAACACAAATAACTTGACGTCAAAGATTCCACACGTTACTTCGTAATACTCCACTAAATGCTAGTATATTCCCGTAAAACGAACCGAACTATGGTCGCTCTCCCCCTTTGTTTTCACCCTCTTAGTTTACTAGCTTCTGGTTCTTCTTGTGTGCTTTAGTACTCCAGTTGTTGCTTTCACAAAAAAAAAATGCTTGATACACAGCTAAAATCTGACTATATATATATACACACTCCACGTGACCCCTTAAAAGGAGCGCTCTGATTGGTAAACTTTCGGCACCCTCTTTGTCCCGAAAACACATTTATATGCAAAGCCGGGTGACGTAACACCGTCGTAAAGCTTGTTTACAAACATGATGTTTGCCAACAATGGGTTCCGTGACTAACAAAGGCACTAAACCTAACCCATCTTTGGCAAACAAACAAAACATAACGACAGTCACTAAGGGCGTCTTTTATTGGCTAGATTCTCGACCTCATTAAAAATTTCGCTCCCTTTCTGACACAAAACGCCGGAAGGAAGAGAACCCTTAAAACACTCAGAAATTAATATATTTTAATCTTTAAAGACAGTAGAGAGACACCGAGAAGGTCCTCAACACATATACACGACAAAAATTCACTTTTAGCACGGAAACAACGTAAAAATACACGTACACGCTTCAACCCTAAGGCGAGTCACTCAACCTAAGAAGGAACTATAATTTCCCTCACACGCCGTACGCATCCGAGACGAAACGTTATAAAACTAGGTACACCCAGAACAGAAACATAACATAAATACACATTTTTTCAACAAACGCCTCAGGCGTTTACACTGCCGTTTTTTTTACTTTGACCATGTCTGACAAGGTCAAGGTCACAGGGATACCTCTTACCTATGGTCTTTTAGGCCCAAAGAGTAGAAAATAATCTCTAACCGTTTTCGAGATAATGGCCCAAAGATAGTGAAATTCAACTACTGTGAAGTTCATGGGCTAGTGACAGGCAAATGAATTTCATAAATAAACAATAAATAATAAATTATTTCCGACAGCATTTTTGCAAGTTTTTGACAAGTGTAGAACAAGTGTTCGCTAGTAGGATATTTTATTGATTACCCAGTTAACCTCACCGGATCCCGACAGTTTGTTTTTGCTTTTATTTTCTTCCTAGCGGTCCGCGTGCAAAGAAATGATAGAAAAAAACTAACATGCAGCTTTATAGGCCAGATTGAATGGTGCCCCCTATAAGTATATTCATAATGCAATCAGATGTAAACAGTAAACAAAAAAACACGTGTTTTCGCACTTGAAAATGAAAAAAAGTGGGTCACAAAGGCTGATTCACGCTAGAATTCCACTTTACAAAAAGAAATGATAGTAAGATATACATAAAGAGTAAAAAAAAGGGATCTTTCCAAAAAATGCGATATGCAGTTGTTAATTTTAAACTTATTGAATATTATTAATTTTCAATTTGTTTTAAACTTATTGCTGTTGCGTAGTACAGGCGATCTGTGCTACAGAAACGCCAAAATAAGCTGCAACATAATTACATAATTAAACATATATGGCGCATTTTGTTGCAGTCAGTTGTATCACTTAATGTGTTTCGAAGGTGATAGTGAGTCACAACTATTCTTAATCTTATCCTGATATCATAACTGTATTGTGTTATGATGCTGTCGTTGTGATCTTGAAGTGGCGCCCAGTCATTACACGTATTGTTTACCCAAATAGATACGGAGCTTTGTTATTTAGCAGATTTAACATAGTTTCCTTTTTTTGGAAGAGCATATGTTTTCAAAAATTATTTATTTGGTGTTGTCAAATCTAGCTATTTTCTTAATAACTGAAAAACAATCATACAATCACAACCAAATAAACTTAAGTTGTAAGCGAGATTGCTGCCATAGCATTGTGTAATTTATATGTATAGATAGGACAGCAGGAACTTACAAAGCACTCGTGTAAATTATAAGCGTTTCTTTTTCTATTTCGCTATTGACATAAAATGCGGTAGGCCTTGATCTTGATATTTAACTTTTTCATCCCAAAAAGAATGCTGTGCTTTTGTGCATCTTAAGTGTTTTCACATTTGACATTTTTGGCATTTTATGGAAATGTTGCCATTGTCTGTGTGTGACTGTGGATTATGTTGCGCGCATCAACCCAAAGACGGTATTATCTCAAGTTTAAAAGTTAATTTCAACAGGCTGCATTATGAAGTCGTCACCGGTAAAGTGTATGGTTGGCTCAAACACATTGACATGCAATATTTCGCATTAGGGTGTTGTTGCTTTTGTTTTCGTTCCGATATTTATTGGTATTTTGCAAGATTTAACCAATTGAACCATAGAATATCATGTTTGATGCTTTGAAAGGTTCGGCTCACTTACAACGCATGGGAATTCAAGGCGGCTAAGCTGCAAATTTATCCGATCGATTTTGCAAATTTGCAATAATACTACAACACAAAATAAACCTCTATCAACTTGACCCTGCTCCCCCGTCTCTGTGATCCTCCCACCTCATACGCAATACTATTGATTATTTGACACAGTATAGTGCTTGGTATATGCCTTAAATACTATAATGTTTACATATATTATATAGAGAGAATTTAATTTGCAAGATTAAAGGCTTTGAGTTTTACTTCTTGGTAGAGCCCAACAACAATCTAAGCCATGCGAAAATGTTCTGGTCTTAGAATACACACAAAGGCTTTTTTTACCAATTCCCTCCTGTAGTCATTTACTTTACTTGATTTGGCAGCTGGCAAACTCGACAAGCGATCTACGAGGTAGTTAAACCGGTAAACACACACCCGTACACACACACACACACATATATATATATATATATATATATATATATATATATATATATATATATATATATATATATATATATATATATATATATATATATTCTATTTCTGCATATTTACGATTTGTACTAAAACATTAAATTCGTCATAATTGCATTTCACTTATCATCCATTAGCATGTTTTCAAAGAATTATCCTTGATGAATTCTAAAACTATATAAGTCATAAATGGCGAATTTTTCAATATTTCAATGTTTATAAGAATATCATGTAAATTAAAGCAAAACTAAGCCTTGTTTATATCATATGTAAATGCGCAGGAATTAATCCCCCGAGTGTTGAGCAGTTTGCTACTGAAAGCGTCATAACGCCATCTACGATGGTTATGAAAATCATCGCCTAATTTATTGGAAATCGTCTTCCATTGTGGCACTTCACCTGACTTCAGTTCGAGTAATTCGTTAAAATCTGTGTAATGGAATACGTTCGCATAGCGCTCATCTACTTTCTCTAACACGTAAAGGCGGTTTCCATAAATCGTTGCCGAAACACAAGGTTGCTCGGTATATGAGACCCTGATATGCTGCACAGCGTTGTCATCTGTAGAATCTGCTTGCCCTGCAGCTGTTGTATCTGATTTCATAATAGACTCAGATAGTTTCAATTTCTTTGTAGGGATATTTCCATGGGAAACGTCTTCATCGGGCCTCATAGTGTTTATTTGAAATCGGTCCATATAAATAATAGTGATGTCCGTCTTTCCGATGAGGCAAGCGATATTTCCTTTCGTGACAACATCGAAGCATGAAGGATTGTTCATTTTTACTCCCAAATTTGTTGTAATGTGTCGTGTATTTATATCAAAAACATGAATGGCGTCATTCGCGGTTTCAAAAAAGAAGATTTTATTGCTGTGATGAGCGCACAGCTTGATGTTTGTGATCTGTGGCTTTCTCACTTCCATGACAGAAAGGGTCCTCCAATTCTCCTTGTTGCATATTTCTGCAATTGTGCGGCCATTGTCATTTGAAATATTGAATATTCGCCCGCTGGGAATACACAACAAATGATCTGGCTTTAAGTTGCTTTTGATGTCGATTTCGGTAAATTTAGTTTTATTGGCACATAACTCGTATAACTGAGTAGCGTCATTTAAGAAATACACGCTCTCCCCTGCCGTGTAAACATCAGCTTTGTTCCTGGTGCATAAAAAGGAATGATAAACACCCGATGGAAAGTGTGACTGTCGCCTTGATAGATGGAAAAAATTCTTCATTTTGTTGCCGCAGTATTCAACAAGAGCCATCGTTGCCATATCATAATGACAAACTGTCAAACAGTCGATGACCTGTGTCCTTGTCCTAGGACATAGCAGCTTCGAATCAAATTGACAAGTTGTTAAATCCGTCAACAAATCGAGCATGACGTTTGAAAGTTTTGCGGAAAGTAAATGCCTTCTGAAAGATTTGATTTTTTCACAAACAAACCATGGTTCTACTGTTGGTCTCATACACTGCTTTAAGACTTGCTCTATTTTCGCGCTGCGTTTCTTCTTGTCGAACATTGTCCAGTTCAATATCGCTTCAAACACGTCGTTTTCGCTTGATGCGTTTAAACGGTGATGCGACAGTAACTGGATGACCAGATCCTCGTCACTCTCTAGGAAGCCTAGTGATATTGCGATCTGAGGTGACGAGTCTGTACTAAAATGGTCTACGCAGTACTCCTTGCTTTTCAAAATCAAATCTTCAGCGTGGTATTTTTTGGCGTATTGCCATACTGTCATGGCAACAGTTGGTGTGATATATTTATATAGCATCTTGCCGCAAACATTTCGCAGGGGCTTGATGTCGTACATATCTGCAAACTGAAACACTTGCATCACCTCGGAACCTTCCATTTGAATTTCTCCACTGTATAAAAACTGTACTATTTTGGTCATCAATTCATGGGTAATGTCTTGTATCTTCACAGTACCACCAAATGTACCCTCTTTGAATTGTGAGGTAAACATTGTCTTGAATACATCGCTATTTTCGGCCAGAAAAGTACGATGACATTTGATCTGTTGATCTTGACACTCCAGAGTGACGTCACTGAAGGTCCCTTCATCTAACATTGCTTTTCGAGCAACTGCAGTGGATGAATGGGAAAGTAATTCTTCGTGAGAAAACCTCTCGCTGGGCAACGTTGCCAGCAATCTGATAAAACAATAATTGGAAGCGAGTAACTTAGATCAATACATTTATGACCTTATCATTGCAAATTTCAAATATGATACTGCTGTAATAAGAGTATTTTTCGAACAATATAAAACTGTGTAAAAAAAATACTAGTTGAAGGCAGTAACTGGCAACGGTAATATCAAGACAACTGCAATGATTACAAGAGTAAATAACATGCGTGTACCTTAATAACTTGAGTGTCTTTTGACAACGTGTGTGGCCTTTCACAACATGCGTTTCCTTTATTTTGAGATCATTTTATTTTAGTTACTTTATTTTATTTTATTTATTTTACTTATTTTATTTCATGTTATTTTACTTTATTTACTTTATGTTATATCCTGAAAGCAATACTTTGAAATATGCACCATGTAAAACATTCCTTTCTGTTGACATTTTACTTGCCCAGTTATTTATACACATAAAAAAATAATATTAATATCGAATATTCGTCATCTTCACTGGAAGCTATTCACATAGGGTGTAACAACGTCTTTTTAAGAATTTTAGAATTAGCCACTGTATTTATCTGATTCCATAATGAATTAACAAAGCCACAGCTAACAATTATTCATGCAAGGATTCATTATATATAATGAGAACCGTTTAACAAAATGCAAACAGAGTAAGGTTATATACCCGTGCTGTAAGTGATGATTTTTAAGCAAAAATGGTTTGTCAGCAATATTGCTGCGCATTTTCAACAAATAGCCAGGTGAAGGCTTATTCCACTTACCGTCAATGAAACTCTTACGAGTTTTGAATTAGTTGGCTTCGACAGTTTCCAAAAAGAAGTCTCCACTGTTTCTAAACGATAGTGTCTTTTACCTTTAACTGAAGTTGCAAGACAGCGAACCTGCCTACCTGACGTTATATATGATATCTTCTCCAAGATTTCGAGAATTGCGTAAATAATAATTGTCAGGTCGGTACTTAAGACCACTCTCTTTAACCAAAACTTCAAAGCAGCAAGACCTGGCGTTATTTACAGTTTACTTTTTTAAATCTGCCAAATCTTATGTTCTGGTGAAACACGAACAAAGTAATTGCCAGATTACTGTGCTACCATAAACTAAATTTTCATGACAGTAGAACTATCAGTTTAGACTTTAATAGTAATTTTAAGCACAATTTTGGCACATTGCAAAAACGGCATTACGTAAGTAAGTGCACCAATCACTACTATTTTAAAGAAAATTTCAAGACAATAAGATCATTTCTCTGGCGTCAGTTAAAATTTTGCTAAAATTTTTTTCACAGTTTCCATAATTAAAAGTAATGCAGGGGTTACTAATGTTCGCAATACTAACCCCATTTTCATGACAGTTATTGTACTGGTGTCAGTGAAGATTTCAAAAATGATTTTGCACCATTATTTATACCAATATTTTTGGTAAATTGTGAATAAAAAGAAAGGTAAGGGCTAATTGCCGCTATCCTTAATCAAATTTACAAAACAGTAAGGCTATCTGCATTGTGTGAAAAGGCATGTATTTTTATCTTCACCAATATTTAACAAATACAGGACGAGTAAATAACCAGTTAAGTACTAATGTTCGCAACCGTTACCCAAAATGTCAGGATAATTTGTCTATTTCAACAGGCTTAACTTAAGACTTTATTATTACTATTATTATTATTATTATTACGATTATTATTGTTATTATTGCTATTATTATTATTATTGTTGTTGCCAATATTTATGAAGAAGTTTCGAGTACTACTCAAGAAAGAGTAATAACAAGGTAGATACTAATAATGATGGCCATCAAAATTTCAAGAGAGTAAAGCTACATATCAAGCGTCAGTTACAATTTTTTTGTTTTTTGAAAAAACGATTTTTCGCTAAAATTTACGGGAAGTTTTGAGTATCACAAAACAAAGTAATACCCTTGGAGATACGTGTGCCTTCCAATTTCGATTAAATTAAGAGGAATTCCTTCAGGAAAAGAATGCCTTTTTTGGTTTTTGGCCAACATTTTCAAAAACTTTGGGCAAATTGCCAAACAAAGTAGTTGCGAGGAAGTAAGTGCTGTTCGCTACCTTCAAACAAAAATTCAGGAAATTGAGACTAAAAATCGCAGAAGCATAAATGCGCACAGTATTGCATCGATCGCTTTAGCCTAAAATAACCTTAAAAATAAATGAAAACCGTTTAAGACTTTCTGTGAAATCGCGGAATCCGTATGATACTTGCTGAAAAAGTCTGCATATATAATGACAAAATCGCAAGTTTCATATTTTTGGAAAAGCTGAAAATAATCTCACATCGCACAGAGAGTAATATGTGGTTTTTATGGTCTTTCTGGTGGAAAATAACAGAATCCATTACTGAGATATTTCGCTTACAAACTTATCGCTGTTAACAGGAGACAGACGGGCGGACGGTTAATTCGACAGCCAGACAAGTGGAATATAGGCAGCGAACTAAAAATATTACAATTATGTTAGATACTGTTAAATAAAACAAAACCAACACTCCCATTTGAACTGACCAGCAAACTTTCCTTTAGCCTTCCAAACCGTGATCTCTAAACGCTCTTGTTGTCAGTGAAGGGGAACTGGGATTCGAAATACACACACATGTGTCGGTATGATAAGCATTATGCCATCTTAAAACAGAAACATACAAAAATATGTAGGAAAACATACCTTTCGAAATCCTCTTGGGCTGACATAATTGTTCTATTGATATGCAAGTTTTCCTTTTAATTATTTTCGTTTAAATGGCTACAGATGATGTTTGCAAACTTTGAGTGTCATGACAATAAATAATCAAAAGATATATCACAAGTAAAACGACATGTACTCCTTGGACACTTTTGTCTGTATATTGACAAAGTTATCGACGAATATATAGCGTGATGTTTCAGTATTTGCTAATCAATTGATAACATAGTTAATGTCAGACTTTGCAATGCAGAGTTTTACCAAGAAGTAATCATCATATGGAGGCGTTTACAAATTACAAATCTTACACAGCAATGAATTTATGCTAAAATCTCTCTTTAGTAAAATAAAAACCTATCTCTTCATACTTAATTTTACTAGCCACTTTTCGGATATGCTGTATAACTGACAGCGCTTAAATCTAACTATAGACAGTGTTTTCAGAGGCCATATTCACATATATAGATGAACTCATGTGTACTTTGAGGTGTCAAGAAGATTATTTTTTTCTACAATCAGAGCTTATTTTCAGGGGCCATATTCATATGATGCATAGGTGAACGGGGGAGGGGAATCGGATTGGATTATATGCATTGCGTTCTATAACCACACTATGTACTCACACAAACCAGCAATGCTTGAAACGACTGTGTTGAGATGTGGGTTCAGCTCGGATGTGGAGGGAAACCAGCTACGGTTTGTGATGCTCGAAAATATCAAAGCAGAAAAAAGCGCACCCTACTCATCGTTTTAAGCTTCCTTTAAGAAAATGTTGAAAATCACTTTGATTTACATCCGGAGGATCTGCAGGTAAGGAGTAACAGCTTTTCTAGAAAACTATCATTTTGAAATATCACTTCAGAACAGATATTGCATCATCACATACAAATACATTTTAACTGCCTGATAAAATCTTGTAAGTAATTTAAGTATTTTTTAAGCACTATGAAAAAAATTATAGTAAAAGGGGTTTTAGTTTTTACTTATCCCTTTTTAGGGCCCTGGTATTGCATATAAAACCTCCTCTGATACGATTTTTGCAGCACCGTTCAAGCGTCAAAATGATGTCGCCCTGCACTCCCCTTCAAAATATGAGCTAAAATTTAGAATACTTTTAAAATTGAGTTGCAAGTTGAACCTATTTTAAATATAACTTTCCTAATGTGCTTTTAGGCTATTGCCGTAAACATAAATAGAACAGATTAAATAGAACTGGCCTATACACATCACATAGATTGACCACTAAAGTCTCATTTTTTCTTATATTATATATTTTGATATAAAGAACTTTAAATATTTGCTGTTGCTGTCAAAAACTAAACATATTTCAGGAAAAATAATTTTGCAATACATGCGATCCCCACTTTTGATATTTAAAAGCTCACCGATTTATGCGACTTTTATAAGACAAAATAACATCTTTGAAGAAAAATTAAGCACCGTTGTTATTATCACAAATATTTGCTTCGCACCAAATGAGAGTGTTGATTAAAATTCTGTTTTATGAATATGTTGCAGTCATAGCATTCTTACATTCTTTCCAAGCACTTATGTGTATCGCTAGTTGTCAAGTATGCATTCAAGTATGTATGTATACATTGTGCTGTTACAAAATATGAGCGATTTAGCTCTGACGTGTTATAAGTGCAATGCAGATATCGAGCGCTATTGTACATGATCGTTCAGTACACCAGTAGGTTATTTCATGCAGATGGCACACAGTCATGGGCATTATGCATTTGGAAATACTAGTACAAGACTTTCACCTGTAATAATAGAAGCCGGATTTTGGGACAGCTTTCTCTCTGTGGTGGTTTTCACTCCTTTCGAAGATACTGAAAATTATGACTTTGTATCAAAATATAGGTTTATATATCTACTTTATAATGCCATGTCTTTTTTGTAGCTGCAAATGGAAATCGGGGTTGCCATGGTGACAATCTGGTTCTGGATCTAAGGTTTGGAGTGGGACAAAAAGGGCTGCTTGAGCGTAAATTCATTCATAGTTTTTTTAGTTTAGGCGTACGTGGCATAACTATGGAATAATCCCTCGAACTATCTCACACTTTCCGTCATATCCAATGACCATGTGAGCAATATAACTCAACGTGCAGAGGAGAGGGGTGGTGCGGTAAGTACACTGGGAACGATATCCTTTTCACAAACAGTCAGTAATCTTTCCGAATCGACCAAAACTTGGTCAATCGACAAACGATTGAATCACGTTTTTCCTTGTCGCTAACTATCTTTTCACACCGCACGAAAATAATTGTATGACTGAGAGGTCAGAAAAGCGTACTGCGCCTTTCCCATATTTGTCTTTCCCCATAAACTGGTTGCTCCTGTTGTTTGTGTGTATGATGGAGGAAAGGCTAATTTAGAAAGTAAAATAATAAATTTGAAAAGATTGCACCCCAAAACTGCTAAATTTTGTTGCTATTGACAAAAATATCGAATTTTAACTTGTTTAAAATTGTGTGTATTTCTAGAGGATCGCTGAGTTCGACGGTGATGATCACATAGTGCTTTTTCAGCGTTTATATTGCCCTTTCAAAATATCTCTTCGGCATTGAGATGGATTTGTTCGTAAGTGATAGGTCCACCGTTGTTTTCATGGAAGAAAAATAGTCTGATTCTGCAGCTTCAGATTATTCTGTTCCTCAAGAATCAATGTCAGGTTCCCGTATTCACAATGAATATGCATGTCCTCTCGGAAAGTTGATATCAATTATGTTCATCCTTTATCACTTATGTACTGATGATTCTCAAAAGCACAAGTCATTCAAGCCAAGCAGCAAAGGTCAAGATTCAGGGATTGCTAATCATCTAGAAAGCTGCTTTGAAAAATATCTAGCATTATGAGTAAAAAATCACAATTCACCCGCAGTTCCTTATACACCACATGGAAATCTCCAATCAACAAATACTTTTCTTCTTAGAATTAGCAGAATCTTTTTTGCAGCTCTATAGTAGCTGGCCTTATAATATTGTGGTAGTAAGTGCATTTGAAGCAGCAGTCTGAATACGCAATGCACCTTCCACCTTAAGCTTTGTTAAATCGCATATTTTTCTTATAGAATGGTGTGCGAATATTCTTCAAGACCAATCATATAAGAGCACAAGCATCGAAAAAAACCCACGCTTAAGATGAAATAGTGTTAATTTTCTACTTCTTACTTTATCTGTGTTTCTGTTCATCCGACAAAATGTCAATAGTAAACTATTAAACTGTTAAACTGGCCTAGTGAAACAAATCATTTTAATCAATCAACAAGCAAAATAGATTCAACTAAAAAGGCTCTGTTAATTACTTTCCTGTATATGGTGGACTATATTAATATGTGATAAACTATGCAAATAATAATGCATGTTAAGTAGGGCACTGTAAGCTAATATATGATATGCTAATGCAGGAAAATGTGTGCCAATGTGCTAATAGCCTTCGACAGATAAAAGAAAAGTAAGAAAACACACCACCTGTGATAAGCATTTTTTTTCAACAATGCAATTACATCGGAAAAAGCAGATAATTCATTGTTGCATTGATGTATTTCACAGCTTTATATTGTTTAGGTCTGACGTATACGATAATTATAATCTAATTGTTTTTAATTAAGACAGCTTGTTGAAATCACTAGACTATGCAAGGAATTAGTGCATGATCCATTCAAATCGGCAATTGTTTACAAACATGTATTATATTTTAATAAAAAATAGCAAAACTTGCATTTCGCTGGGATTAAAATTCATCAATGAAAGTAATAAAATTGAATATTTGCTGAGATAAAAATTCTAACTGAAAATATATTTATTCATTGAGCTTTACTTTATATTATGGCTAATATATTTCAATGTTATCAGTCTCCTCAGGAATCACTTGAAAATTGCCAGGTTGGTTGCTCTCTCAAAAATACTGAGACATGATTGAACTTTTTCTTGTAATAATTATCAATTCAATATCTGAAGCATTTTACTCAAAATTTTAATTTGCTTCACGTCAAATATTAATAACAGTTTTTACGCAAAGACAGTAGATACCTAAAAATTGTAATTAAGTGTTAGAAAATTGTCCAAGTTAGTTGGAAAATCTTGATTATATCATGCACTTTTCCTTCATAAACATACGAAATCAGCTCAAGGTTATTTAGAATGCAAAACAGAACCAAGAATAATTGGAACCAGTCCACCTGCTAGTGTTAAAAGCAAAGGCGAAAACTTGCAAAGACGAGCAAAGGTAGTTTTTACTAATACCATGAGTAGCACCACGGTGCGAATGTGGGATTCGACAGTTCCCAGGCATTGCTCGCTACGGATGTGGGATTCGATATGATCCTCGGATTGCTTGCTATGAGCATTTGATTATGCAATCCGGAAAATGATCGCTGCAGATGTTTGATTCTGCAGTTCTCGGGTATTGCTCAGTGCGGACTCTGGATTGTCTCTGTATTGTTTCACTTTCACACTTTGAGTTACATATCAACGTCTTTCTAAAAGGTTCTTTTAAGTCCGGAGAAGGGATCACTCAGCAGCTTAGTCATTCTGAGACAAAACCAGACAAATTTCAATACTGTAGCTATCTTCACAAATTGATTGTTGTGCCAATAAAAAGGCTCGAAAATCACCACAATCTGTTGTGATGCGTGACGTAATCCAGTGAGTGCTCGAGAGCATTTTTAAGTGAAGTGTAGATGCGTATACAAGTAGTGGTCATAAACGGAATGGTTAACAATGTACCACAAGTAAGGCTCTTACTAAACTTTTTTCTATCCACTTCTGAAACCGACTTTGAAAATAATTGTAAATACTGTGGTCATGATAATTGAGCCGAGCCAGATGGCGCCACATATCTTTTTGACACCGCTGTTATTCTGATTTATATTTGAATGAATCCATGGAGGAAATGTGACCGTCGAAAGCTGTTCAGCTACAATGTTCAATTTATTCAACGTGTACACAAAACGCAGCATGTTATTGCTATTTGTATGAATACTGCAGAAAAGTATCGTTCCATTTTGGTGAAAACCATAGGATTCAGTATAGCAGCACACACTAACGCAATGGCTGATGTCACGTTACAGCCAGACAAATGGCATATCAAAATGTGCTTGAAGGCTTTTATTGTACGAAATTTGTGAACAGTTATTATTATACTACTATTTGAAAAATAATAGGTAATCCAAAACTCAAGACAACATATTGCAGAGGTCTACAACTCTATTCGTGTATATTGAAAAATGTACAAATTTAATAAAGTCACACAATAAACAGGTTTCGAAAGATTCGCTTAAACTGTCGTGTTTACAACATTTACATAGAGAAATGTATCTACCAGAAGCCACATAACTCAGTCAGCTTCAGCTTTTGTGCTTGAATACATCGATGTCATTACAATTCTAGACAATCCGTTCTTAGCTTAGCTATACAGAGGCCAGATAGCTTTGTGCAATCAGTGTAATGTTTGATTACAGTGATGCCACTACATTGCTAGACTAGTCTCGCGTCGTGGCACACGTCATATCTACGCTAAGATGATGGCTCACTTTTCTATGTGGCTCATCCCATAGCTGAGATCCTTATGTTCAGTAATTAATTAGTTGACTCAAGGCAACCGTCACAGAAATACTGCTTACAACGACATTGCGCTTTCATACAAGTTAAAAGAGAAATCTGGCGTGTTGCTATTAGCTGCGTATCTCCATTAATTGTTCTTTTACGAGTTGGTCTTCTTTGAAAATTTCCCTTGTTAAAATATTCTGGATTTTAGCAATTTTTCTTGAATTAGGTTTTCTTTGTAAACAAAACGAACTTTCTAATTGTCTATTAATATTGCAAAATCTAAACTATGTCTGGTTATTGTTTGTCTATTTACAGAAGTCAGAAAGAGAACCTTTCATAAACAATAACGTCGATGGTACTACAAAATAAATATGTGAGATTTGTAAATAATTTCTAGATAATGTGAATCTTTTATTCATGACACGAAACGATTTTAATTTGTGATGTCAAGAATTCAATTAAAGATAACATTTCAGCTTTTCATATGAAATTAATTATGAAGATAAATTTAACAAATTTATGTTTGTATATTAGTTAACATTTTTATAAGAAATGAATTATTATATAAATAATTAAACAGGAAAATCACTTGAACATATCATGAAAATTTTATTTTCTATTTTATGCCGAAAATTGTTCATTAATTTTTCATATACAGAAAATGCAAGAGACTAATAAAATACAAATATTACATAGAAACGAGAAAATACGGGAAAAGTGAAAAAAAATATTGATCTATGCCGTGGGGGGGGGGGTCAGTGTTCGCTTTTGAATTACGGACGTATTTCTCCGAACTTCTCTCTTGCTCATGTTGTATGCTTTTTGCTACACGGTTTGGATTTATTCTTCTATTACGGACAATTTTAAAATCATTTTAAATGGAGCCATCTTTATTACAAACTAATCAATCATTACTCCGCCTGTAAGCGGTGGTATGCATCGCCATATTTAAATTACTTTTGTCTTTTGACTTCAGTTTTAGCTATTGTAACCAGAGAAATTTTTTTATGTCAATTTAAAAAAAACTCCCCCTGCACTTCATTTAGATTAATACCTGTGTCAATAAAAAAGAACAACAAAGACTATGTCGCGGTGGTCGCATACTATTTTGTACTTTGTGAAGTGGAATATCATTCCACTCCTCTAAAAGCTATTGTCTAACCCCGGGTAATGTGTCAGGAGAGGTGTTGCACTCGTGTTCGATCGGTAAAAGATCCAGCGAAAAAACGGGCCAGGACAAGAGTGCTTGAAGATACTACTTCGTAGCTCTCGCGAAATAAGGACGTTGTCCTCCTGTAGTATTAGACCATTTTGACACACGACATGGACCGCCGATGGCTTTTAAAGTTGCATTCTATACTCATCAGCTTTAAGAATTCCACTGCAATTTCATTGCAATGGAGACCTTTACCAAAACAATCTCCTTTCTGTATTACTTGGAAGAGGAAAAAACTTTACGACAGAAAGTAAATAATAAAATAAGATTGAATCAGTGAAATTAACGAAACGCTCATCAACAAGAGCCCTTTTTTTGGCGCATTTTATTGTGATTGTGCCATGGCATTTATTTCAGATTTAACTATTCTATTCAAAAATCACATATAGTTATCCCTTTGTGGTCTGTGTTTCCGTTAAAGCTATCAAAAACAAGCTTGCCCTAGTTCCGATGTTGTACAAAAAATTCTTTGTTGTTGTTGTTGTTTGCTCACTACGTCATTGGCCTTCGTCACACTCTTGAGTGCGGCTAGAAAATACTCTATGATTTTGAACAATGTGGCCGTCATATTTAATGTATGAAACATGATTGTCCTCCTCCTTTAAGCGAGTGTATGTTTATTTTTCTAAACAGGAGAAGTTTAATTTCCAAAGCTTACTTGCTACGAGAAATGCTAAACGTCTTGGTACAATAAAAGCTCGAAAACATAAGTGCTTCAAATTAAATTTCTGAATAGTACAATTTAGCGTCCTCTGTACTACCATAATTGTTTAATAATCGAAATATGTTATATAGTAATATGTTTAGTCACTAGCACTTTTGAACTAAATTGGGCGTCTGTGTTAAAGCTTGTAGTTTTGTTTTGCGTCTTTACACATGACATAAGGCAGAAATCACCGCTCCCAAAAACGAGATATGGTTGAAACACGTAGAACAGGAGATGAAAAGGAAGTACCTCACATACTTTAACTTTGCATTCATTCGCCACAGCAGAGCAATCCAAAAGCTTGTTGAAGTTCATAAAACACAAGCCTTACAATCAGTTCTCGGGTTTCAGAAACATTATTACTGAAATTAAAATGTAAACTGGATGGAAGTACAGTCACTTTTTGGAGAAGAAATAAGAAGAAGAAGAAGAAGAAGAAGAAGAAGAAGAAGAAGAAGAAGAAGAAGAAGAAGAAGAAGAAGAAGAAGAACGGGCTAACGGGCTCACAGTCATTATTGTCTCATCGAAACGATTTCATCCCCTACCCATGAGTCATAGAAAACTGATTCGTAAAAAGCGTTAGATTCGGCGTTCACAGCTTCAGTCCTTTCTTTTTTGTTTGTTCTCCTGGACGCACACGTTGTGCTAGATCAGCTCCTGGTGGATGGTTGTCTTCAAAACCTTCGAAAGATTATCTCTGATTAAAAAAGTAATTAGGTAATCTTTAACATGTCAATAGCTGTAATCAGAAAGAGCTGTGATTCCCACTGCTGTTCGTTATTATATCTACATTTTGAAATATTTTTTAATTATGTTATGTTTTGTTTTCCTCATAAACCATGCATTTTGTCTGTTGTGTTGATAATAACATTTGATGCGTCATTTTATAGGCTGCAGACAACAACAAAAAATTGATTGGAGTACTATTTTTACGGTAAAGTGCACAATTGCAGAAAAGTTAGTTAATAATTCAAATCAAATCGGATGGACCAGTAAGAACCACCACAAATCAGATTTAAACCTGACAAGAATAATAAAGAGAGACAAAGACAAGAACATGCAAACTATTACTTCGTTTATTGATTTCAAAAAGGTATTTGGCACTTTTTACGTAGGAAAACTGAACAAAGTTCTCGGAGCATATGGAATACCTGAAAGGATATTATTATCCACAAAATTTTAGCTAAGACTGTGCGGCTTCGAGATAGAATCTGTTATACTGCACTGATGTGGCACAGGGACTTCATTATCACAGCTCCGACATAAATTCAATGGTACTTGCACACTACTCATAAGAGCTGCGTTTTAAGAACGCTTAGAAGATCATTTCACAAATTAAGAATTGTGAACTACAGATGACGAATAAAATCAGAGATAGAAGATGAAACTTGCGGGTCACTGCCATCAGCATCCCGATGAAGTGGCTTCCAGTTTTGTAATATTGACCCCATGGGAAACGATGTAGAGGCAGCTATGTTAGAACATACGCCTAACAGCTTGAAGAAGACAACAGTGAAATCATAAGTGTACTGCAAGATCGAGTCCGTTGGTATCACGAAGGTCGAGACACGCTAAAACCATATTGTAAAACTATTAAAAATCGTGCAAAATATAAGCAGAAAAATATTGATCAATGTCTAATTATTCAGCGCTTAATGGTATTGTGTGTCTTTTGCGAAAACGGTTGCATCTTTATAATTTCACACTTATTGCCTTTCCTTTTCTAAACGTACTGAGCAAAACAAAGTATAATTGTTGATGCATAGGTGTTTCAGCATATAAACTGCTTACAAATACAATATGTGAGGGCCATATACTATACATTCTATGATTGCAGCTTTGTTGTGTTTTTCCATATAATTAAGAAAACAATTTTCCTTATTATTTCAGTTCAGTTTATGAGTATTTGCCTATGATTAATTTTATTGCATTTAACTTAAAGCAATGATAAAAAATGGTAAGATCAAATATGCTCTTTCCGAATGCTGTACAATAATTCAAGCTTTATTTTCATAATTTTCCATTAATGGTTGAAAGACCTAGGTAGCATTAATATGACTTGCTTAAATTATCAGCAGAAAACATTACTAACTTTAACTGTTCGTTGTTCGCTGAAACGATGTGATTCAAATAGACCATATTTATTAACACAGATGTTTATTCCAAATGAACATTTGATGTGTTTAACATACGCGGTTGGCAAAGAAATTTTCATATTTAATCAATCTTTTCAGAAAATCGATACATCGATTTAAAATACAAAACAAAAAGTAGTAAAGTCTTTCTTCCTATTGCTTTATGGTACTTTTACGTTTTGCTTAACATGTAGTTTTTATATTGCAAAATCGCATATTAGGCAAAAAGTTGCAGCATAGAATAGAACCCTAAATCTTATGCAATGTTGCTTTGCATTTATGCTTGAATGTTAGATATCAATAGTTATATAACATCTAATGTTAGACATGTAAGTTGAATTTTAGACATAAAAATGGGGGTTTACTTTTTTATATTTTTTAGATATCCTAAATGTAATTAGATATCTAAAATCTTTCAGATATCAAAGACAAAAATGTAATTTTGATATCCCGATTGTATCAATCGTTTTCAGGAAAAATATGAACAGACTTTATAAAAGAAAATTGATCCGCCCCATTAGGGTTATGTGATTATGTTCGTTGACTAATAACGAACATAATGAAGGTATAAATCCAAGCCTTTTAAACATAGCCAGTACAACAGCTCAATTATGTGTAAGCGTTTTACTGAGATTTGCTTTTTGGTATTTGAGATAGAACTTCAGTATCAGAAAATTTATTTTATATATATCTAAAACTTTATATTTGTAAATTAAAATTTTTAATATAACACAATCGATTATAAATAAATATCAAATTTGTTTGAAGCAACTTATATCAAATAAACATTTAAATGCTCAAAAGAGAACGTTCAAATATCTAAATTATATCTGTTTGGAAATCAATTTCAGATAGGTTACATTCAATTGCAGAAATCTTCTAATAGTCATCAATACTTAGGCATCTGTATAGATCAAGATGCCTTTTAAATCAGTGTAAATATCATAAGACACAGATGCTGTTTACAAGTTTACTTGTTTAAACAAGTTTCTTCGTCTTTGTCTCAATACTGCTTTACGAGCAATTAGGGGGCATTCAAACTTTGAGATGCAGTACGGCAGTAACCTCTGTGACTAAACTTTAGAAAAAAAGAAAACTTCACAGGCAATACCAACAATGAAATAACGCACAATGATAATTGTGACAAAACAAAATATAACGAGGCCTATTGGTATATAATGAGGCCTATAGAAATGTGTACTTTGTCATTTGCTTAAAGCAATAAGGCAAACAGATTTGATAGAGGTATATCTACAATAATTTATGTGCATATTGTCTTAGTTAAAAAGTGATAGAAATATTGTTCGTTTGTTTGCTAAAATTGATACTATTTCAATTCTAAGAGCAGTAAAATCGATGGTACTTACAGTCATCAATTTATAGCATAATTTGACGTTTAAGATATTGTGCCATTGCTCGGAGTAGGCATAAAAAAGAAATAAAAGAAACTGATCATAACAGATAGACTCCTGAATTTAGCATAAGTACCAAAACAGCCACATATATATATATATATATATATATATATATATATATATATATATATATATATATATATATATATATATATATATATATATATATATATATATATATACATATATATATATATATATATATAGACCACTAATCCTATTTAAAAAGCATGGCTTTTTTGATAACACAGTTGGATTTGACAGCCAAACATGCCCATTTTGGGGCCCTCGGAGTGAAAATATTTCCGCCTGTTTCAAAATTAAATCTTGAAATTCATTTTTATCATGTATGAAGCACAGATTCATTATCATGAGTTTCTAAATATTATAAGAAAAGTTACTAAAGATACTTTTAACACTAACATTACTCAATTTTACAGAGTTGCTTGTTTATCCCAATTGGATACTTGGTAGATAAGGATACCGAAACCTATGGAAACAAAAACCTGTTTCAATTATTTGTAATAGCTTTGTCTTTACGCATACACACAAACACACACACACACACACACACACACACACACACACACACACACACACAAACATCCCTCGCATACCTGTATGTGCTATATGTTTGCAACTTTTCAAACATACAAACAAAACTTAAGTTGTTGATTCTGTTTCTGGCCAACAAATAGCATCTTAAAAATATGTGTTGAAATCAAATTGTCCAACTATGGTCGCTCAATTATACAAAGTCTTGAGGTGACTGTTTTTATTCGAATTGTCGTATTTTTATTATAAGTATCACCAACGCTTATTCAAGTCAAAAGCACATTATGATTTAACACTGAAACCATGCAACAAGCACTTTGGTGCCGTGATAGTACGAATGTGAAGCCCGGAATGTGTTACTTCTTTGCAATCTTTCAGTCAATACATAGTACATATTTGCACATCTTCATGCTAACACGTTGACACACTTCAACTAAATCTAACTTAATGTTGTTTGACGTTTTTCTTTTCTTAAATTACAACAATTGTTCTTTGAAGTATCTAAAGCTGAAAAGATTATAAACGCTTTGTTAAACTTGAAAAATATTTAAGCAAAGTGCTCCTTAAAATGCCAGTAAAGTTTTGTAATTCGAGGACATCGCTTAACATCTTTATCACTATTTAGCATTAATGAATCAGCACTAATGACGATATGGATATATTATAATATGCATATAACTTTCCGTTTTTTTTTCTTCTTTAAGGAACAATAGACTACTTATCAGACTCGATATCTGAATCCATGTGTTCTGAATCTTCTACTTCGAAGTGGTTCTCTATACGTGCGCTGAAAAGTTTACATTTGATAGTACCGCCGTATCTGGGATACGTAGTTTTCGTTACTGCTCCGAGAATGTCTTTTACGACAAAATACCATTCTGCTTGTTCTCCTTCCTTTAACTGCAGCAAGCGGTTAAGTTTGTAAAGGAAAAGACGTATGTATTGTCTTGATTAATTTCATCTAAAAGATAAAGGTATTCGCCAAAAATTGCTGCAGAACACCATTTAGTATCCTCATTAGGACCCGCTACATACTTTATAACGTCAGAATATTTTGCTTTGGGTCTTTGCTCCAAACTTCCTGATGGTTTAATGTCTTGGTTTGCACTATTATCAGTTCCCTCAAAAGCTGCGACTCTATCTTTTGCATTGTTTTGTTCCTCAATGCATTTGACAAGTTTATCCATATTCAACACATGTATATGATTTTCTCCGACAATAACAGCGATGTTACCCTTTGTGACAAGATCACAGCACGTTTTGTCGCAATCTATTGGTATCTGGCTTGTTTGGTAAGTATTGAACGTTGTGTCAATCAGATGTACCTGATTTTGGTTTGGGTCAAGAAGCAGAAATTTGTTATTGAAGACGGCTGACAACTCTATATTTGGCACTACAATGCTTCTGAAATGCCAGGTTTGTTCAATGACCCAGGTTTCCACACTAGCAAACTCTGTAATTGTAAGAATTCCTCCTGACTGAGAAAAATTGAAAGCTTTAGCATTTACAAATGTCAAACGTCTTGCTTTGGTTTCGTTATTCAAACTTATCTCGTTTATGTTACTTTTACCTATGCTGAGATGTTGAAGTATTTTGTTTGAACCGATAATGTATATCCAATTTCTGTTGGTATAAATATAAGTCGCTTTATCGGTGTTATGAAATGACTCATTACTTAAAATTCTGCATAAGTTTCCGTCATCGCTAGGTGTAAAACAAAACATTTCCAACCCTATACCTTTGGTATATGTAGACCAATGACAAACAGCTAAGCAGTCAATGAATCGCGTTGATCGTCGAGGACTAAGTAACGTGGTGTTTGGAAAGATGAAACCGCCTGTTAGATTTACCATCAGCCGAAATAAACTGTTTGACATTTGTTGTGTAAGCACATCACTACTTGTGCCTCTTATTTTGTCCGACACAAACTTCGGATCCACACCTTGTCTAATGCAACGATCAAAGGCAGTGTCCATTAAATGCCTGCGCTCATTCCTTTTATACATTGTCCAGTTAAATATTGCATCAAAAAAGTCGTTTTCTCTAGGAACGTTATAGTTGTGATCAGAAAGTAATTCTATGATTGTTTCGAATTCAGATTCAAGGTAACCTGAAGTAACTGCAATTTGTGGAGCTGTATTATCACTAAAGTTAACCAGGCAGAAAGTCTTGACATTTGACGAAAGTTTCTCTGCTCTGTATTGCTTTGCATATTTCCATAAAGTCATGGCAATACACGGTGTAATTCCTGTGTAAAGCATGTCTCCACATGCTTTTCTTACAGGCGAAATGTCATACATGTCTGCAAACTCTAATAGTGTCATCACTTCATGCGACTCCACAACAATTTCTCCAGTGTATAAGAACTGAATCACCTTTAAAAGTAGCTCGTATTTTATATCCTTTATTTCAACAGTAGTTTCAGCAGAGCCTTCTTTAAAGTTTGAATTCAGCATTGTTTCGAATACCTCACTGTTTTCTGCCACAACGGTTCGATGGCACGTGATAGTTTGACCTTCACACTGAATCGTAAGATCAGCGAATCTTTTATTCTCTAGCAAGGCCTTGCGTCTAGCTGCCGTTGTACTGTGTGAGTGTAGCTCCTGGTATCCATAATTTCCATTCGATAGTTTTTCAAGCCACCTGTAGAAATAAAATTCACAACATACCGACATTTTTATATTATTTGAAACAATTCGAGCTAAAGCAATTACGATACATGATTATTTTTTTCAACTAAAGGCAGAATTTAGAAGAAAAGTTAACTGCAGGGTAAACCGACTAATATTAAGACGTACTTCTACCGAGTTCTTCTATATTATTATCTTAGTATCTTAGACGGAACTGTCTATATAAATGATTATATATATATATATATATATATATATATATATATATATATATATATATATATATATATATATATATATATATATATATATATATATATATTCATCAAATTGTATTGCAACGAAACACTATTTCAAGAATCTTAAACCTCATTGTGCACTTTTCGTTTCTATAATAGTTTTGAAAAAAAGTTTTTGAATTTGCAACAGAATTTTCCCGGAAACTTCAACGGAACCGCACCAGACGCATGGATATGTGTAATGTTGATATTCATCAGAAATTACTGTCTTTAAACATATAAGTGGAAATTTCAGTAAGTTGTACATTTTACAAGGACATTTTGCTTCTACATGAAATTAATATTGATTTCGGGATATCACTTGCCGTGTATCTGGGCCATATTTAACAGCAATGAACTTTATCAGACTTTCGAATTATATTGTCTGTGATGTGCATTTCAATGCAGCAGTGAATGCAAATATAAGAGACTCTCAATTACGCTCATCAACTTAGAGTCCCAGATGGCAAAAATTGAAGCAAAAGTGTTTAACGCCAAAAATGAATACAAGATCAGTTCGACATCTCTTTGTTGTTAAACGACCAAAGTGGAAAAAATTGTTGTCTGAACGAGAAGTTTTGGCAATGGTTAAGGATCGAATTGGCTCCTGTGTGGTCGATTGTCCCATTGTCATCTCTACAGGTGCGCTGATTCCGTATCTGTGTCTTTAGGGTACCGGTTAGCGCACAGTTTAGCTGACACTAATATTATTTCTGGTTTGTGGGTCAACGTAAGGTTGAGTTATGACCCGTTCTCCCTCCACAACCTCATTTTCATTCGCGACAGTGATTCATGTAAAGGCATTCACACACGGCCTCTGGCAAATGTAGCACATGACAGACAATTCGCTCTGATTCAAGGCACGTGGTCCGACAGTGTTACATTGTCGTAACATGCGGTTTTCCTGTAACTTGGTCTTGCTCTGGATGAATTTCACGGTAACACAGATCGTATTCATTGCGCGATCTCTAAGAAACAAGATCAAAGCAGAATGGGAGGTGGTGGACATTAGCAGATGCCGTGTCCATGTTTTGGATACGGCGCTAGGTAAAATTCGTCATCTCGCTCTCTTCTGACCCAGAGAAACCGATGACTAGGTTCTCGACTTGATACTACCATTGGGAGTCGACTGCCAAACAACTGTAGGTTCTGAAAGCGAATAAAAAGAGGTTTCCGCTACTCATGACAATTATACTGCGGCTACCTCATCGAGAATATCATGTGGATTGTGGATCTTCCTGTTCTAAAGCCACATTTGAGGCCTATCTGTCCTGAAGTTTCTGAAGTCTTCAAAATGTAACTCTTAACTAGTTTCTGCTAGACTTGTTTCTAAAATTGCAATCAAGCCGCCTTTTATTTTGTTCAGTTGAGCTGATTTGATCGTCTAGTCGTGCAGCTGCAATGATACTCATGGATCTTCTTTGATCATGTTTGACTTTGACGAGTTCGCACATTCACCTATTTGGTTAGGAGCTGTCAGCTTGAATCGGGCAATGAAATGCGATGATTTCTCACACTGTCGATGATTTCTCACACAAGCAGTCCTGACGTCCGGATCTTCACTCCAATTAAGAACAATCCATAACGGTATTTCGCTGCACTGTGGCTTAGCAGCAGATAGTATTTCTAGAGAAGGTAAGAAGTGTGTCCGTCTGAACCCACGCTCTTCCCTTAGTGCACAACATGGCAAGATTTTACATCTATAGAGATTTCTTTCGTTACTCATTCTCATCAAAACGAGTAACCCCGCGCAACAATGGGGATACTCATCTCATAATATCGTAACAGGCGGAGACCATTTATTGGTTTATTTGATCATTCTGACAAATAAACAATTAAGTTGATAGTTTCCGACATATGGCGCGTAAAATATCAATTTTAATAGCTTTAGGAAATTTTTTCAAATATTTCGAAAAAAGAGGAATATCAGTTCTTGTTGTGCAGTTCAAATATAGGGTTTTTTCTTTGTGGAAGAAAGAAACGGAATACCTTAACTACTGGTGCAGTAATAAATGGTGCGCACAAAATAATAAAGTATACTACAGCTATGAAAATGTTTCAAACTTATTTTTCAAGCTGAACTTACATTTTTAACTTAAAAATAACTGCACGTTGCACATCTCAAATCTTTTGTTGACGAATAAAACAGAATTAGCTGAATACTTGATAATATATGGTGTGAACAAAAAATATCAAAATACTTATCCCTAACGAAATTTTTTATTTTTCTTTTTTTTGTGTGTGTGAAACTTTTCAATTTAAAGAAAAAATAACACAACCGCATGCTACTCAGCTTTTATATATGATCACTCTTGTAGTAGAAAGAAACGGAATCCACTATGGTCATGACATTTTCAAATTATGTGTAATTTATTTAAGAAAGAACAAAAAACCCTCATGTATCAAAACCCAAACTTGTGTTTTAGGGAAAAGGAGACAGAATCCGGCGCTTGCAAAATATCTAAATCTAAAGCTTTAACAATATTTTATCCTAAATTGAAACAGTTGCCATTTTTTCAATTTAAAGATAAAAAATGAGCGCACGTTGTACAGATTAGCTATATGATCTTTCTTTGTGTAAGTCTGAATTAGAATCCGTTGAATACTTGGTGAGAAATGGCATAACAGCATCTAAATCATAATCTGTGATAATTTTTTTATATAAAAATCACCAATTGCACAATTGTTTAGAAAAATGAAAAATAACCATACGTTGCTCAGTTCTAAAATATTGTTTCACTTTTTTGAAGAAAGAAAAGAAACCCGTTTAGTAAATTATACTTTGTCGTCAATCTCTGATTCTTTAAAAAAAATATTTTTGTAGGTAATGCCAGAACAGGCACATGGTAAATAATAACTAAGTAAAAACTTGCGGCACTAGAATTAATCAAATTTTTAAGTAGTTTCCACTAATAGCTAAAGGAGGTTTTGCCATTTTAAAAAAGTGTTCTTCTGTAAAAATGTAATGTTTATCAGCAAATTAATAATAACTATGTAAATATTTATGCTCCCTAGCTTTAATCAAAATTTTACAACATTTTCCGTAAATTCGTAGGGGGAGAAGCGTGTCTAAAAAATTTGATTTAGCTGAATATGTTTGCTATGTTCGCTAATCTCAAAAAGCAATAGCCAGACTGGTACTTACGCCTGCTAGCCAAAAATATAATAGTCGGATAGATACTTATAACCCCTACCTTAGATAAAAATTTTAAGATTGTAGAATGAGATATGTTTATGAAAGTTGTCTAGTAGCCTTTTCGTGTTGCCCAAAGAAAGTTAATAGTCAGGAAGGTACCAATATCTGGTTAATTTAACCAGATGTTCAAGAGAGTAAGACTGTATCCTTGGTGTCAGTTGCGATAAAACAACTTGCTTTTTACACAATTATTCCACCAGTGTAATGAATCACAGAAAAAATATCCAGGTAGGCACAAGTATGTGGTACCTATAATAGAAGACTGAAGAGAGGTAAGCTGTTTAACTGCCGTTGGTTGCGGTTTTAATAACAAAACTCGTTTTTCGCCAATATTTGCTGAATCATAAAAAGTAATTGTAAGGCAGGTACTAATGACTGCTACCTTTGCCCAAAACTTCCTGATTATCCCAGTCCCCTCCCGTAGTGTCACCTGTCATTTCACTTCACCACGTGATCAAATGGCTTCGGTCAGGTGCGAAATAATAATAGCCAGGAAGGGACTAATATCCGATTCCATTCAGCTAAATTTCAGTCATGATTTTACAAAAACGTGGTCACCTGTTTCAGCCAGTTTTTGGCGAATCACAAAAAATAGTCAAGTATTTACAAGTGTGTGCTAAATTTTAAGACAGGAAGGCTATTATCTTGCATTAGTCAGTTGGCTAAAATATCGTTCATTTTGACATTATTACCACAGCCTTTGACGATCTATTTTGTAGGTAGAACACTTATAACCTCTACCATTTCAACGGGGCAGGGCTTTATCACCGGGAGCCAGTTATCAACGAACAAAACAAAGCAAAACCAAGAAATTTTCTCAATTTTTGCGAATCAATAAAAAGGTAACAACTAGATACGTTGTAATGTTTGCTATCCTTACTTAAAATTTCATAACGGTATGGTTTTAGTTACGACTTCACGAAAAAAGTTCTCCCAACATTTCTGCCTGCTTCTTTTTTGGCGAATCGCCAAAGAAGATAATATTCTTATGACTACGTATTACCCCAACCTTCCATTGAAATTTGAGGACGCTTGTTTCAAATGCCTTAAATTGCATGTGTTTTGAACAACAAACATTGTCAATATTTCTACTTTTGTTTCCGTAAAAACATAATAGCCTAGTTGGTAATAATTTTGCTACTTCCAATCAAAATTTCAAGATTTTGGGGCTAAATAGATAACGTTTTCAGCTTAAAAGCTTAGATAAATACATGCGCAAATTCACAAATACGCACATACTTTTCTCGATTTTTAACCTCTTCGTCAGTTAAACATTGGGCTAAAAATGAAACATAACACTGCGTTTTTATCTCTCCGATATATGACTTTCTTAATGGATGACAGAATTCCGTTAATACTTGCTGACACGTGGTGTGTCTATATGAGTAATGGCATATTTAAGAAATTCGCCATTGTTTGGAACAACCAATGTAAAGCGGAAGAAAAGCATAGTATGGCGATATGGGTATGGCGCTTACTATCATTATCATTATTAGCATGGAACGGGCGGAAGGACGGACCGATGGGCATACATGCAGCGTTTCGTGAGTCCCTAAATCCGTTGGTGGGGAACAGGCAAGTAAATGTTATAATTATGTAAGCAAATATAAAATAAAAAATTAAACATTTGCATTCCGCAAATGAGAATTGGGAAATGGAAAACAGTTCCTGTGCTCTATGACTAACATATATTATGCAATCTTAAAACACAAACGTATAAAAATATGCAAGAAAACATACCTTTCAAAATCCTCTTGGGCTGACATAATTGTTCAATTCACATGTAAATTTTTACTTCTAATTATTTTCATTTAAAATAATGAATAGTAACAACAGTGTTGTGCCATAGCTACTGCTTAAAAACTTTGAGTACCATGACAATAAACAATGAGGAGACATAACACAGGTAAAACGACATGTACTCGTTAGACGCCTTTGTCTGCATACTGACAGAACTATGTACCATTCAAAAACTATTCATCGCATAATGTGTTATTATTTGCTAAGTACTTGATAATTTAGTTAACTGCAGAGTTCTCGAATTTTAGCAAGAAGTAATCATACTAGGAAGCCGTTTGCAAATTACAAGTCCCGCAAAGCCCATGGATTTATGCTAAAGAAAATCTCTAAAATAAAAATTTATCTCTTCATATTTATTTCTACAAAGCATTTTCCTGATATGCTGTACTAATACACAGTGCCAAAATCTTACTATAGATGTAATCATCGCTGTAGTTTCGGAAGCCATATTGAAATGTATAGATGGAATCACGTGCATTTTTAGGTATCGTGAAGAATATTTTTCCTTTTATACAATCAGAGCTGTATTTTCAGGGGATATTTCATATGGTGTATAGATGAGTGGGGACGTGGGTGTAGGGTGAGGGATGTCGTGGATTGTATTGTATACGGTGCATAAAATACTACATTATGTATTCACACATACCAACTATGCTTAAAACTCCTGTGCTAAGATATAAGTCGAGCTCTGTTGTGCAAGAAACTAGCTAGAGTCTTGTTCGAAAAAATCAAAGCAGAAAAACGTTCCCTTTCATAAATGTTGAGAAATCACATCGGTCCACATCAAGAGGACCTTAAAGTTCAGAAACAGCACCTTTTCCAGAAAACAGTCAATTTGAAATATAATTTCAAAATTGTTTCTCAGTCAAAGCATACAAATATACTTTAGCTTCTTTAAAAATCTTGTAAGTAATTTAACGTTATCTTTAAGCTCTGTGAGAAAATTGTGAGGTAAATGAATTTTAGTGTTTATTCATCCCTTTTCGTGTAGACCTGGTTTTGCATGTAAAACCACCTTTGATGCGATTACATGCTATGCTGTTCAACCGTCAGTCTGATGTCGCCCTTCTTCCGAGTCGGAAAACATAAAACACGTTTAAAATTGACTTATTAACTGAACCTCTTTAAGCAAGCTTTCCTGATTGTATCTCCGCACCCCCCCCCCCAAAGTATTCGCCTTTCTCCTTTTTGACTCCCATCTTTTCTATAACCCGTAAAATCCTTTCAAGATTCCCGAGTATCCTAAAATTTACAGCATAGAAATGGTTATTTCATTTGCAGAGATAGCTTAATCTTTCCTCCTACCATGTCCCCTCCACCGCAATCACTCGCTCTTTAGAAATCCCCTTATATAAGCTTGATTGAAAGCTAAAACAGCAGCACAGCTAAATCTTCCTTTCTTTTGAAGAATAAGTTCTTAGCGTAATATTTCCATGTGTGCTTGTAGGCTTTTCATGCAATAACAGATATAAAACATTAGCATAGCTGGCCGATACACAATACATTGATTCCTACAACTCAATACTAGTTTCACGTTTTTATATTAAGAATTTTAAATACTTCACTGTTAGTATCACTAAAACATAGTTCAGGAAAAGATCTCGTTATAGTTTCAATATACACTCGCACAAAGTATGCGATCCCCACATCGTTAACAATCATATATCTCGAAAGTTGGCCGATTTTCAGAAGAAATTATCATTTCTTTGAGCAAAGAGCATTCTCCATTTGTAATTGTAACGAACGTTCACTAAACCCAGATCAGAGTGCTAATTAATATTCTGTTTCATGAATATATTGCAGTCACAACATTCTTTCCAAGCCCTTTTATGTACCTCGCGCTGTCAAGTATGCATTCAAGTACAGGTAACTATCAGGCAATATAACACTTGATCGTTCATTTTGACAGTAGTCATTTTTATGCAAATAGTATACAATTATTTGCTATTCGAATATACTGGTGGACGACGTTTACCTGTAATTATAGAAACCCTGTTCATGGACAGTTTCTTCTTTGTATGGTTTTTATTAATTTCATTAATTTCAGTGCTAATTTCAGTGATATTGCTATGGTGATATTCTGTGCTGGACCCTGAGGTTTTCGGTGGTTGAGAAAAGGGCTGCTCGAGCGCATTTGTTGTTCTTTCATACTCTATAGAATCTGTGCATAACTATGTACCGTTCTGGTATAGACGTACATGACAAAACAACTGAAAAATTCTTCGAAGGACCCCACACTTTCCGTTACATACAATCGACCCAGTGACCCTTCACATGCATCGTGCTGGGTGCATGCATGGGAGGGTGGTGAGAGTATGTGCGCTGGCAAAGACATCCTTTATCAGCCGCAGCCAGTGATCTTTTCAATCCATAAGATATGGACCAACAATTGAATAGCGTTTCGCGCGGCACCAAAATAATTGTGTTGCTGACTATTGAAAAAACATATCCAGGTGTACTGTACCTTTTCCAAATTGTCTTTCCACATAAACATGTCAATCGTATTATCTCTCTGTGTGTTTGGGTGGGTTGCTTTAGAATATAACGCCGGAAAAAATAGAAAGGATTGCACCCAAAGCAATGCTGAATTCAATTATTATTGACAAACATATCTGCTTGTAATTTCGTGAATGTGTTTTATTTCGATTTCGACACCGTTGATCACAGAGTGCTTCATTAACGTTTACATCGTTCTTTTTTCAAAATATCTTACCAGCATTAAAATGAATAAGTTCATACCTACGCGATAGGTCCACCGTTCTTTTCTTTAGAAGAAGAACATTCTGATCTCACAACGTTAGATATTTCTGTTACTTAAGGATCAAGGTTAGCCCCTCCCCCCCCTCCCCGCCACCCGCATATACAATGAATATGGATACTTTCTCGGAAAATGGATGTCGATGATGTTCCTTTTTTACCATCTATATGCTAATGATTCTTGGCAGCAAAAGTCATTCAAACCGACCAGCAATCATTAAAATGTGCTGGCTGCTAACCATCTAGAGAATTGTATTGATGAAACACCTAATTGGATGAGTAACTACTAAAATAACAGTGCCTGGCCTCAAAAAACAAATGAATGGCGTCACTGTCAACAGTGTGCCATGGTCCATGCTACACTTATGGTTTGCAACCATGAAGTTTACATGAACAATAATCTAAATATGGAGAAGCAACACGTTGCTTAAGCTTAAGTGCAAAATGAAAGCTATTATTATCCAAGCTTAGAGGAACATACTTGTATACCTCTATAAATTCACTGCAGGGTTACTGGACCACACCATTACAATTTTGAAAATTGACTGTTGCAACAAACTCGTGTTTGATTCCCTACTACTATGCGTGCTGTCGAAAACTGGTAGCTCTGTTTGTAAACGCTTCATAAAAAAAGTCATGTAGGAGAATTAGAAGCATTTCATACGTGCTGCTTGCGCCGAATATGCAGCATGTACACTAAATACTACTGTGTGTGCGTAGACTCTTCCACTGAGCTCCCACTGCAATACTGGCTAGTGTTTTACAAATACTCACACAAAAGCACATCTATGTACCTGCAATACTGGCTAGTGTATTACAAATACTCACACAAAAGCATATCTATGTACCTGCAATACTGGCTAGTGTATTACAAATACTCACACAAAAGTTCATCTGAATAGCTTCTCATACTGCATTATCAGCACATAACAGCACAATCGAGTAGCTGGCCATATATACTAATGTGTTACAAATACTCACACAACAGCACATGAGAGTAGTTTATCATACTAGCTAGTGTGTTACAAATGCTCACACAACGGCACAAGCCTGTCATATACAATAATGTGTTACATATACCCACACATTAGTACATTCTAGTAGTTTGTCATAATGACTAGTGTGTTACAAATACCCATGCAACCGCATAAGTGAGTAGAATTTCATTATTGGTAATATGCTGTAAATACTTAGGCAATGGCACACCCGAGAAAATACTCGTTATCAGGTCGTAAACTGTTGAATATTTAATTTTATTTCATTGAAGGAAAAAGTAGCATTTTTAGTGCAGTTGTAATTTTGTGTTTTTTGTTGTATCTGTGCTTCCTGTTCATTCAATAAAATTAGCAAACGATTAAACTGGCCCAGTCTGACAAATCATGTATAATCCATGAACTAGCAAAACAGATTCAATTAAAAAGCTTTGCTTATTTAGACCATTACTTTCCAGCATATGTGGTTTATGCTAATATGTGGTAAACTATGCTGGTAAATAACAATGAATGCTAAGTAGGACACTGCAGGCTGATATATGACATTGTATGACAATGCAGGAAAATGTGTGTTAATGTGTTGCTGAAAGTAACCTTCGACAGAGAAAAGAAAAGTAAAAAACATACCAGCTTTGATAAGCATTTATTTCAGCAATGAAATTACAGCGCAAAAAATCAGATAATACAGTGTTGCATTGATGTATCTTATAGAAATATCCTGCTTAGGTCTGACGTATGTGATTTTTTTAATCTAATAGTTTTTTAATTAAGAGAGCTTATTAAAATCACTATACTATGCATGATATCAGTGCATGATAAATTCAAATCGCAAATCTTTGTAAGCATGCATTTCATTTAAATAAAAATAACAAAAATTACATTTAGCTAAGATTAAAATTCATCAATAAAAGTAATAAATTTAAAATTGCTGAGATTAAAATTTTAAGTGCATATACAATTTTAAGAAGTTTTACTTAATACTAGGGCTGTTATATGTTATTATCTTATCAGTTTCCTAAGGGATCACTTGAAAATTGCCATGTTGGTAAATAGTTCCTAGGCTCTCTCAAAAATGTGTGAACATGATTTTTCTTTAGCTTGCAATCATTTAAGCAATTTTCAAAAATTCAGTGTCTTAAACATTTTACTCAAAACGTTAATAAAAGTTCTTAGACGTAGACATTAGACACTTAAAAATTAAAACTAAATGTCTGAAATTATTCCAGGTTAACTATTGTAGTACAGTTTATTTTTACTCAACAGTCTATTAATTCTTATTCAATGTTGATTAGGTAAATTTTTAAACAATTTGGGTTTAGAAACACAAATGCTAATCATGATCACTGTTTTGAATGACCTTTCAGCATATTCTGTCATCATTTTAGCTATCACTCTGTACTGTACAAATATCTTGTCTTTCAGGACTAAACGATTACCACACATAAACATAAAGCAATGACTACCAACGAGCACTATTTGGAGCATTTTTAAGAAATAGATTGTAATAGAACTGCCTTCTCTGGAGAGGAAGAGCCAGGAGAAGTTGATTGGATCTCAAACGATTCCTTCACAGAAACAGCAGAGGTCAGATTGCTTTTCTGTCTAAAATGCCGTGAGAAAGCATTATCCTTATTTCCACGGAGTTCTACTGTTGTGTTATCGACATTTGTTTTGTCGAACGTGATGAGCAAGTCCTCCTCGTGCGGCGTCACTGTTGACATCAGGTCAGCGCTGGTGTTTTCAGCATGATTGGTTGATGATGCGTGTATATTTTCTGTTTGAGGCACAAAGGTTAAGTCATACATGGGCCAGCTTTGACTGAAATTCTTGATTTTTTCGTGCACTTTTCCTTCATAAACGTACGAGTTCAGGTCAAGTTTATTTCGTTTGGAATGTAAAACAGAACCAAGAATAAGTGGAACCAGACCACCTGCTAGTGTTAAAAGCAAAGGTGAAAACTCGCCAAGACCAGCAAAAGTGGTCGTTACAAATACCATGAGGAGCACCATGTATATGAACTTTTTCGTGGCCTTAAGTAGGCCACGGTACACAGGCCCAGGACATCCCGGGATCTCAATCTGACAGATATCTTCAAATAACTGACATGGGATACGAAGAGTGTCAGTTTTATCCACAAATAATACCAGATGGTGGACTTTCCAATTCAATTGTCCATCCACACACACCAATGTATCCCTAAATTGATTGGCAGTTGATTGTAACGAGCGTGTCACAGTGTGGTCATTGTTCCCAAGCCTATCGTCGTTATTTGCACACGATTCTAATTCAAGGCGCAAATCTGCTTCGATGTCATCATCAGAAAAGTATTTGAAAGCTGTGTGAGGTTGTATAGTTTCTTTCAGTGCCGTTAGTCGTTGTATATCACTGGCTAATTTTCTTTTTATTACATCAAAGATTTTTAAGTTGATATTATGGTAGATGTTGTAGACGTCATTGTAGCAGCTTACAGAGTAAGTGAAAATCCATGCGGCTATCATAATTTTACTTGCACTGTTATCAGGATTTCCAATTGCTTCTCGTAGGATAATGATCCACATCTCCAAAACAAATGCAAGGACTTCCGCGTACATGATCAGTACACACAGCATCCAAACTACAAGAGAACTGCCCATCAAAACCTGAAAAATGGAGTCACCATAAAGTGTTAATGACCGGTAAAAATGTATATCTTTAGTGTGAAAAAAGAATGTTTTCATGTTGACTCAGCATAAGAAAGCATATGCTTTATTGCATGACGAAACGAGCGTTTAGAACGAAATGCAATATTTCATATACGACATTTGCTTTTGATACGTGCAAATATTAGCAAATTACCTTGGTGATTTTCAGACAGATTGATTTTGCACTTCTTCTGCTGCATTGAGCTGCCCAACATCGGGTTTGCCTTTGACTATTTCTCTTAGGACTGATCCTATTTAGCGGAAACCATTTCTCAATTGTACTTCCAAATATTGGTCTAGATTGAATTATTAGCCTGCCGATCAGATACAAGGTTGGAAAGCAGTAAAAGCACATTATTAGCATGCAGACCGGAAGTGCTAGTATCCAATACAGTGGGGCAACAATAATCCCACAACAGCCAAGCTGTTTGAATGGAAATAGAAGATGCATCGCCAGAAGATGGAAGCATTCAACTCTGTTAATGGCTTGCAAATCGCGTAAAGCCCCTCGTATAATTTCCTCAAAGATTCCTGGGGTAAACGCTTGGAATATCGCCATAGCAAGGAAAGAGCCGAAATAAGATGCATAAATAAATTTAAATACTATATGACGTGGAGTAAAATAATGGAACAGATTTGCATGGAAGTTTTGCTTAAAGCCTGCATGGGAAATAGCTGATTGGCGAACGTTGATTTCAAAGCCATCCAGGATATTATAAACTTCAACTCTCAGCAAAAACGGTGTCACAATGGCAACAACTAGAAGCAGTCGCACTACGATTTTAGCCAAACACAACCATGTTGTATACCTGTGGAGTTTTAGTTTACAGCGCATTTGATTTGGCAATAGTTTCGTTAATACGCAATCGTCAAACCATTTCCCAAAGACGCTCGTTCGACAGCAGGATAAGAATGGTTCAACCTTAGCTAATCCGCACCTACAGAACATTTTCCAGATGTTTTGCAGAAATCCTATAGGTAAATTGGTTTTATCTAGCAGATTTTTATGATCCACGTATATATGCAGACGGCAGATATTGGCAGGTATTATCTCACCAGGCTGTAATGTTTTAACAAGTTCCTTCAATTTTGTGCCTTTCAGTTTTGTATGTTGCTTTGAATTTTCAACATATTGTTTTATCTGAATATTCTTAGGTATATACTTTTTCAATTGTATTACATAATTAGTCCTTTGAATGGAGTGAGGATGTATCCACCTTTTAATTAATAATGGTCCTATCAACAAGAAGCACATTTTTAAGAAAATGATAAGTTTATAAGGTAAGGTATAAATAACATGTTCAATTCCCATCGATGGTCCGCACTGATCGCAATGCCACCAATATTTGACGTCATCACAAGTGTATTTAATGTCAGCGTATCCTCGTGATTCTTCAACAATTGCTTGATGACAGAAGTATTTATCCCTCACTTCTTCCTCATACTTCTCAAAATTCTCCGACTTCCAGAAATTCGATAGTAGAACTTGTTTTACAACCTCAATCTTTTGACTGTCATTCTGTCTCCTTAGACAAAGATATGGCTCTTCTATAAGAAAAACCCGAACTTCTCTAACACCCGTTTTTATGAAAAAATTCGCCATTACATCATAGTTTGGTGGCGTAGACAAAATCACCTTACCGTATGAGCCGTAAGTTAAATAAAATACATGAGGATTATATGAATACTTTGAAAGTGAAAAAGATTCATAAGTCTTGTTTCGAATTAAATACGAATAAAACTTCACAATATTTATTCCAGGCTCAACTTTCTCGGGAATTAGGAAGGGAAATTCTTCATAAGGCAATCGCAAGTGACACTTAGAGGTGTTGTTAGCTGTGCCTTGTACATCTTCCACATCAGAAACGTTCACTTGATTTTGCATAGCTTTTCCAGTGCTATTTTGAAAAAACTCGTGGTCAATACCATCGACCTCTTCATTTTGAGCCGCAGCAGCAATTGTATTTAACATAAATATCCACAAATAGAGCTTAGAGAGCTTCATGGCTGCGGAAAATGTCATATCTTTGTCTATTTTATCAGTCTGTTAGAAAGATGAAATGACTCTTCGGTTTTATTCAGAGCTTTAGAAGTTCACTCTACAATATCTATAAAAAAGCGTTCAACAATAGTTTCTTATTTTAAATATTTTAACAATAAAACTTTTGTAATTTTTAATGTTATTTAATTTCAAAAAAAGGTTTTTAAGCGTCTGTGATATTTGATTTTTGCTGCGCAAAATCAAAAAGGCAACTCAAACGCATATATTTCATCCTGTTTTCTTTAACAAATTAACAAAAAACTTCCTTTCATATATTTTAAGCGACAACGAAAATTCAAAATAAATAGCATTTATTCGTATGTCTTTGTTCTTAAACTAAATATTCGTTATTTCGTTGAGGAAAATAAGAGCGGATTACGTCTCATTTTACTTTATTATTTTGTGTTACAATCCCATTTACTTTGAATCTAAAAACTATAAAAGATCACCACGCTATTTATGTTATAGGCCGAGCAGTTGCTATAAAATACCAAAAACGAGGCCCATTTTCCGTTGAGATTTTGTGGTGGTGGAAGGGTCAACATCTCAAAAAATACACAGTAGTGGTCGAAATGCTCGAAAAGGTCCCACAATGAGGCCAATTTTTCGTTGAGATTTGGTGGTGGAGCGGTCACATCTCAGTGAAGAAATAAGTACTGATCGAAATACTCAAAAAGGCCCAAAAACCAGGCCAATTTTCCGTTGAGATTTGGTGGCGGTGGAGGGGTCAACATCTCGACGAAGACATCAGTACTGGTTGAAATGCTCAAAAAGTTCCCAAAAAGAGGCCAATTTTCTGTTGAGATTTCGTGGTGGAGGGGTCAACATCTCAACGAAGACATCAGTATTGGTCGAAATACTCAACAAGTGATATACTAAAATTAATACCTTAACAGGTATTAAGGCACATATAATTTTATAATGGAATTTTCGTTAAAATAATCGGAATTTATACTTGAAATATTCCTTTCTGTAAATTTTAATGTGTTGTTCTTTAAGAAGCAGAAGGTTCATATTAATTAATTATGTTACAGTTTTCTTTCAAAGCAAAATGGTATCCGAGTAAGAGTAGCTGAATCCTGAAGCACATCCGGGCGAATACCAGAATGGCTTTCCTTCAGAAGCGGATAAATTTGAATAACTTTTGTCTGAAGGTGCTATGCCCTCTGTCAAATAACAGCAACTCACAACCAAAATAATTCGTTTCCAGTCTAACTTGATCATTTAAATACAGGGATAGTGCATCTGGTTGTAAAATGGTTCCTCCCACTTATCAACGTATAAATAGCTCTGAAGTTCGGACTTTAAGAATATAACAACTTAAAACATGCTAAGGGTAAATAACGGTCAAAAATAGCATTGTATTTCAGACGAAATTTCTTTTACAATAAATAGTATTTTAAAATATAGAAATTCGGTATGCTTTTATTTCACCTTATACCACCAATTCTAGTTTTTGTCTTTTGTAAATTTTAGAGTCTAGGCAATGAATATTGTTGCATTGATTGTATCCAATAAATTTACATATCAACAAAGGCTGAGTGGTAAACAATACCGCTGTAATCATATATGAGTAAAAATGTATCCATTGCATATCCAGAAATAGTTTGAAATCGTTGTTATTTTGAATAAAAATTACACATTAAGAAGCAACTTTTAACCAACGCCCATACGTCGGATGTATTGCACTTGACAGTCAGGGAAGCGTAACAGAATTTCAAAGTGTAATTCTTTCTTGAAGCGAATGTAGTACTTGTAATAATATAAACTAGTCCTCAATGGGGCACAAAAACCGGTTTATCTGATGCAAATGTATTCCTTGTGATTCCATTAATTCCTTTTACAAGCAGCTGGTGCGTAAAATTGTGATTTGCTTCAAGCCATACATAGTATGGGCTGAAGTGCGATACTGCGTTTCAACACGCACCTCGCACCTCTTGAAATGTTCACTTATAAGCTTCAATGTCATACACTAAAGAACCAATGCATAAGTTAAATATTTTTACATCAAATTACTTGAATGAAATAAAACGGTGCTTGTTGTCGCATCACGCATGTATTTGGAGACGTAATAATTGTTATTTTGGAAAGAGAAAACTGAAATTGGCCTTTTGTTTTTATTAAAGCAACCCTTAAAGCAAGATTATTTTCAATCTAAAAAAGACAAAATCTCATAGTTTGTTTAAATTCCATCACACTTACATCATCCGCAAGACAAATTATTAAACTTTCAGTTTAAAAATGAAATATTAAAAAAAATGAAAAATAAATTGTTCAACACATGAAAGGCTTATGGGACATGGGTGGGTGTGGGTGTTGGTGTGGATGTGCTGTGAGGCTAGGGTGGGTGGTATGGGGGTGTTGGTGTCTGACGGGTGGGGTGAGGGTAGCGTTTTAGTGGGCTGAAGGTGAGGGCAGAGGTGGGGATGTGGCGGGTGTTGCTGTCTGTTGGGTGGGTGGAGTGGAGTTTTGGTGGGTTGAAGAGGAGGGTAGGGTGGGATGTGGTGGGTGTTGATGTCTGTGGGGCGGGTTGGTAGTAACATTTGGGTGGGTTAAAGGTGAGGGTAGGGAGGGGGATATGGCGGGGTTGCTTTCTGTTTGGTGGGGTGGCGTGGAGTTTTGCTGGGTTGAAGGGGAGGGTAGGGTGGGATGTGGTGGGTGTTGATGTCTGCGGGGCGGGTGGGTTTAACGTTGTGGCAGGCTGAATGTAAGGGTAGGGGTGGGGATGTGGTGGGTGTTTGTGTCTACGAGATGGAGTGACGTGGGGATAGAGATTTGGTGGGTTGGAGGTGGGAGCGGTGGTAGGGCGTTGGTGACTGTTGGTGTATGTTGGGTGAGTTGGGGTAGGTGTTGGTGTCTGTGGGGTATTATGGAGTAGAGTTTTGGTTGGTTGGAGGTGAGGCTGGGGTCGGAGATGCGGTGATTGTTGATATCTGTTGGGTGGTGTGATGTGGTGGGGTGTTTGTATCTGTGGGTGGCGGGGTAGCGTTCTATTGGACTGGAGGTGGTGTTGAGCTCGAGGTAGGGTGTTGGTATCTGTAGGATAGGGTGGGGGTAGCCTTTGTTGGCTGGAGGTGGTGTTGGGGTTGAGGTAGGGGTGTTGGTGTCTGTGGATGGGGTAGGGGTAGCGTTTTGTTGGATTGGAGGTGGTGTTGAGGTCGAGGTGGGGATGTTGGTGTCTCTAGGATGGGGTGGGGTTAGTATTATAGTGTGCTTTAGGTGGTGTTAGGGTGGAGGTGGGGTATTGGTGTCTGTGGGCGGGATAGGAGTGGCGTTTTGTTGGGCTGGAAGTAGTGTTGGATTGGAGGTATTGGGTGTTGGTGTCTGTAAGTTGGGTGGGGGTAGTTTTCTGTTAGACTGGATACGGTGAAGAGGTCGAGGTTGGGCCGGTGGTTTCTGTTGGGTATTGTGATGTGGTGGGGTGTTGTTGTCTGTGGGTTCTTGGTGGGGGTAGCGTTTTGTTGGACTGGAGGTGGTGTTGGGATTGGGGTGGGGGTGTTGGCGTCTATGGATTTGGTGATGTGGTGGGATGTCTTTGGTGTGCGGTGGGGGTAGCGTTCTGTTGGACTGGAGGTGGTGTTGATGTCGAGGAGGGAGTGTTGGTGTCTGTGGGTGGGTTGGGGCAGCGTTTTGGTGGGTTGGAGGTGGTGTCGAGTTAGAGGTGAGGGTTTTGGTATTTGTAGCGTAGGTTGATGTGATGGGGTCTCTGTTGGGTGGGGTTGGGGTAGCGTTCAGTTTCATTGGAGGTGGGGTTAAGGTCGAGGGGGGTGTTTGTGCTTGTGGGTCGGGTAATGTGGTAGGGTGTTGTGTCTGTGGGTAGGGTTGGGGTAGCGTTTTGGTGGACTGGAGGTGGTGATGGGTGGAGGTGAGGGTGTTGGTGTCTGTAGTGAGGTGCGGGTAGCATTTTGGTGGGTTGGAGGTGGTGTTCAGGTGGACATGTGGTAGGTGTTGTACAGGAATGTGATGTGGGGTGATGTGGTGGGGTGTCTAGGGTGGGGTGGTTGTAACGTTCTGTTTGACTGAAGGTGGTGTTGGGGTGGAGGTGGGGGTGTTGGTGTCTGTGGATGGGGTGATGTGGTGGGGTGTCTGTGGGTGGGCTGGTGTGTAGCGTAATGGTGGGCTGGAGGTGGTGTTGGGGTGGACATGTGGTAGGTGTCGCACATGAATGTGGCAGATAAAGTGGTTTTCATAAAATCAAGTATTAAGATTCGGAAATTGGTTTGATTTGATCAAAATCTGAGTTGCGAAAAGGTTAACACTAAGTCAATATGATTCCAAAGAGCGAAATGTTGCCGAATGTTATCATTATGTGCATTTGTGGGATCCCTAGGATATCAAATTATTAATGCGGCCCACGTTGTCATTTCCTTGATTGCCCCTAGAAAATACTGTTCTTTAAATGTTCTCAACAAAATGTCGAGCTTATAAAATTCCTGAAAACTCCCACTCGGACAGAGATTTGACGATGTTGACTACTGGTAAATACGGGATATTAAATGAAACATAGGTACATCGGTAAGATATCTAAATATATTTTCACAGTGGAGACTCGTATTTTCTATTTGATACCTAACATGTAACTTCCAACTGGAATTGCTATGAAAACGGATATGTAACAGCTCTGTTTTAGCAATGTAGGGGGCCTACTTATCAACCATTTTTGAACGAATTTTGAATTTGTGTAAAAGCCTAAATATTCAATAATGGAAAGTTATCATACACTTATCTACTGGCACTGTTGCAAATGAATGGTTCGTCTTTGTAAAGGTTGGTGTGCTTGTTCTGCATCCTTGCACACGACGGACAACAATAAGGTAAACGCTGCCACGCTGTTTCACTGGCGTGCTGCAGCGATCTGCTTTGACAGTTTGTTGTGTCTTATAACATTTCCGATTTTGAGAGGAGAGAGAGTGTGTAGAACAGAGAGTAATCAGAGAGAGAGAGAGAGAGAGAGAGGGGGGGGGGGCTGCGGGGGTCACTTTTTCTTATCTAGTGATAAGACAATCTTTTTCAAAATATCAAATCATTTGCGATTCCGTCCTCTAGCAAAGTGAAATCGATCTTAGATACGTGGAATCGTATACGGCAGCTTTTCTAATGATAGCCATATTCATTATACATATATTCATTATGCTAATTATAAAATTGTATATCTTACCAACGTTCTTCAATTAACTGTCAAGGGTTGTTTCATTTGATTATTGATACGCGTTACTATGGTTCTCAGTTGTGTTCTTTTTTTCTGATTACACTAGTCTTTGCAGAACCTCAAACTTTAGCACAGGAAGGAATCTCTGTCGGGTCATGTAAACATACAATTTTTCAATTTGCAGAACATACAACATGTTGCTTAAAAAACGAACGATCACTCGATTTCCTCTTCACAATTACTACTCTCTTTGAAAAATATTCCGGTTTGAGACTGATATGGTATGATCAGGTCCATGGAAAACAAAACTTGACAATCGATTTAACCTCGAGGGGACTTGTTATGATATGCTGGACACATATATCTACACAAGGGCGAATATTAATTAGTAAAACGCATGATATCTCTCATTTGGTGTATTAATTGACTATGTCTGTGCCAAGTCTAAATAGTCTATCTACTGCCCAAAAACGTATCTCAAATTTTATTTAGAACCGAAAACCACCAAAAGTGAAACACTCCTCTCTTATTAATGACTATATACTTGAGGGAGGCTCAAAGTTGTAGATATTTTTACAATGAAAGAATGCTTGAGTGCTGCATAGGTAGGAAGATTGTGGCAAAGAAAAAATGGAGTAATGTTATTGGCCAATATTTTAATAAATATGGCGGGTTCAGATTTCTTATGAACTGTAACTATGATATTAAATATTCAAATATACCAAAATTTTATAAAACAATATTCAAAGTAGCCTCAAAGTAGTCATAAAACCAGTATGTAAAGAAATAATTTGCAACAATAAGATATTATTATTGGAAGTACACCGGTTTTTATGAAACATGGAAGGCGAAAGGTATTGTATTTGTGCAGAATCTGAGCTGCCAGGATGGTAACTGGCTTACATATTAACAATTCTGAACAAAACAGGAACTGAAAAAATGTTTTTCTTGCACTTCAACGGTATTTTGAGTGCCATCAAACATACTGTCTATGGTTAAACTACTAAAAAGCTATTATGGATTTTGATAGCCCATTGTTTATGTCTATTAACAACAAAATAATAAATTTAACAAATACTAAGTCAAACCACTATTACAACCTGCTCTAGAAATTACTATAACAACTTGCGAAACGCCCTCCTCTTGGATTAAATGCCAAGAAGAAAGTAACATATCCTGATGAAACAATTTCATATCAGTTACTTACACTAGGCCCCCAACGAGAGACGCATGGCTTCTATCTTTTCACTTCAAAATGATACACCGTTTATTAAGCACAAATAAAAATCTTTACCTGTGGAATTTAAGTGATGCTCCTTATTGCAGTCTTTGTTGTAATAATAAGATCGATGTTACTACACATGTCACATGTGCGATAAACTGCAGCTAGCATTAAGCCGACTTGACCCACAAAAAATCACTTTGATAATTTGACTCAAATTGTTGGCTGTTTGGTGTTGAAAATGCTAGACTTAACATATTTATTCTCATTTTAAAGCGATATCTCTGCTCGGTGAGATTTTGAAAAGCCTTATTTTCAATGTCAAGTCTGATGATTAAAATTTGTATTGTGATCTTGGCTGATAAAAATTCAATGTCACTGACCAGGTTCAATACAAAATGGAATAAGTTCCCAAACTTAATCGCCGAGAGCTTGCAATTTGGAGGTCAGTATTTCCCTTGACTATAACTGTGATTAAGCATTAGATTTTGATGTTACCACGCTTTTCTGTTTCCTTTTTGCCAACCAAATATCTGTGGGTTTATTCGGGAGGGAGAGGAGAGTGGGGGAAAATGACAAAAATGCATTCTGAGCATTCTTTGCGTTCATTTCTGATACAATAAATAATGAAAACTGCAATATTGTTATTTAACTTGTTTGTTGTATAGGTAATTGTAATTAATTGAATAACAAATTACAAAAAAAAGAAAGTACTGTAAAAAGTTATAGTTCAATATACATATATAAATGTATGTGTGTAAGTGTGAGTGCGTTTGTCTACGTATGGATGTTTCCATAGTATATGTGGTGAATCTACCTGTGTTTCTTGTGTGTGTTTATATGTATGCATATATATCTTTCTATTTCTATAAATGTTAAATATAAAATTTAAAATACGTTGCACCTAAAGTGCTGTGTGTAACTTTGATCTCCTATGCCTTTAATCCTTAAATCTCACCTTCATTTGTTAGTTTATATGTTGTTATTCGGTTTATTAGTTAAATAAAGGGAACAGCCCCTATGCAAAAAATAGGGCTTGTCCCGACTTCAAAAAAAAAAACTTTTCCACAGATGACTTTGAAAATAGCTGTAACATCTGATTTGAGAGTTCACTTGTTGGTTTGTTGACAGGGTGAATATTAGCCATGTAATTACTTTTAAATCGTAAAAGGTCTTAACAAGAATTCCATCTGATAAGATAATACTGAAAGACAGTAAAAAACTACGTTTGCGAACAGCGAATATTTCTATCCATCTTTAAAGCTATCAGACAGAAGGTCTAAGAGGTGTTATTACCATTCTAAAATTCTATATAATTGTATTACTGTTTGCATGGGGAATATACCTCAGCAAGTAAAACTAAAAAAATAAAAACAGTAGTGAAAATTACGTGTTTTGAGATTAATTATGCTTAATTATTAACTTAAATTAATTTTTAACTTATAGCAAATGTTTTCAATTCGAAGGTTTTATGGATTTAAAATCGCCAGACTTTACGCTATATTAAATGGTCCTACCTTGTTAATTTTAAGATAAATTTCCGACACGTCAGTACATTGCAGACATGTTCAAATATATCTTAAGCCTAAAAATGTACCAGATGATTACAGTTACCTCTATTTGCAATTAGCAACAGTTCGTTTTGTTTAGGATTACATTATTAGATTTCTTCTCCTCTAGTAGGTTCAAGGTTTCTGAATGCGGTTTTCCTTGCGATGACATAGTTTTTACACATCGTGAGGGAGAAATGCACAGTTACTGCGTTAAGGTATTCAAAATAATACGTAAAATGGATGGAAATGGAATCATTTCAGAAGGTCACAATGGCTAGTTTTGTAACTGAGATCAAAGACAGAAACCAGCCTCAGGCTCATGCTTTGGAAATATGAAAACAATAGTTCTAAGTGTCCCGGGCCTAATCTACAACGCGCTCACAGTCATCATTGCCTCGACGAAACAAGAACCATTTGCTCATAACGATTGCTGCATCTGAGCGAACTGTCAACTTCCTGTTGCGATTCAACCGAATTTGTACTCTAGGAATCAATAACAATAGCGAAATTTTCCATAGATACTCTCGCATAAAAGAAAGTATACAGTAATTTTTTCCTGGAAAATAAAATCAGTTCGATCCTAAAATTTGGACATAAGACTGTCTTCCAGCTCTGAGCCTTGACTTCAGTCTGCACCCTTTTCAGGCATTGAAAACATAGGTATATCTAAATTGTACTCTGTTATCAAATGAAGTATGTTTTTAATGAACACTGGGTTTATTTTTCACAATAAACTCAAAGTTCTTGAAAAATTGGAAAGATGCCTCATTGAAAGCTTTCTGTAAGCATGCCACGAGTTGCCATGGTGATTGCAACGGTGAAAGCGGGAACTTCTATGAACTGATTTGCGTGTTACCGCGCTGTGATACACCTTTTGTAACAGCATTACAAGAAATAGGAAGCACGAAACACTCCCACGAAGTCGTAGATTGTGAGTAAGTACGGCTGCACAAGATTCGAATTATCCACTCCACGCAACAGGTTTCAAAAGACAACTGAAACTACGTGATGAATAGACAATTAAAAAAGCACAAGCAATAAGCAAACAGGTCGACACACAATTGTGAGAAGATTAGCCGGTCACTGAATACGCATACGCAGAACCGTATCGCGGAATGGCGCTGTGCGTACGAAAGTGGTTCCATTGCTATTGGTTGTGAGTAAATCTCTCCGACGAATCTCGATCAGTTTATGCCGACGACAAGAAGTGCGTATTTCGGAGAATCCGATAGTGCTCTGTTAACTCGTGCATTTTGTCTCATGTGATAAACAACTAAATAGGATACAATATGTGTAGAAAACGCAGACTGATAGATAACATCATTTTAGTGGTATTGAATCCCTGGACAGGAGAAGATTAAATGGCACTATTTGAGTGTGTATTTGTGTGTTAATATTTTGATTAAGAAGCACATGGCATGGGATCAAAGCTTTTTATAAGCCAAGAAAATATTTAAAACATCAAATAGTACAATCGGTGGAATTATGTTACCATTGGTTCTTAGCTGTGGATTTTTCGGCCAATAAAATTCTGTTATTTAAAAACCTTGAAGAGTACTATTAGTTAGTTGTTCCTGATATTCAACTAGTATAAATTCTAACAAGTAAACAATTTCATATACGTATCTTTCTAAAAATTATAGTAGGATGTACATGCGTAATGCTAAATGTAACAAAGCCATATCCATTTACTATTACTGTTCTAAATAAATTCCCCTTTGTATCATCGGTGGATGGTATTTTAGAGCATCACTACGTTTGCGATGTATTTGTAAGCATTATCTATGGCGTCATTATTACATCATTGTGATACCGATTGTTCAGTTTGTATTTTACGAAGCTTAGCGGAGACACATTACAGCCTTTAAAAGATAATTATTGCTCGTCGCACAAACAAATATGACCACACATAACAAGGAGTAAACCGTGCGCGTGCCTTTATGTGGTATTAAATTCATTGAACTAGATCGATGCCTTAGCACTTGACGTTATTTTGCCTGAATTGGTGATGGAAACTTGGAAAGGTATTTTTCTTAAAGATGTATAAAATATGTCTACCCTCTGAAAATTTGTCAATTTCAACTTGTAAAATATTTTATATGCTAGAAATTCGTGAGCATCATCAGTTATGCTTTGTACGTTCAGTTTCTTTTCGAAGAGATCTTTAAAGCGATAACTTTGGGTTAGCTAACCAAGCTAACAAAAACGTTAAACTCCTCATTTCAGAACGGTTAGATATGCTATGATCATTTGTTTTCTAGTTATACTTTGCACAGTTTTTAAGGACTTTACTGGTGATTTTGGTAAGATATTGGATTTGTATCCTTTTACATGCATGGTTTATTAATAATTAATATAAACAAGACAAACAGAGTTTAATAGTTGGATCAAAAGTCAGTCCTATGTGCGATCCTTAGGATCGATTAGGATTGGTAAAATATTTCTCAGGCAATAAGCATATTTTAACTACATGACATATAGTTGTTTCGCCACATATCTATATCAAAATATAAGTTAAAACTACGAACTTGTTTAACTGGGATGCAATAGAAAAAAATCAAGATTTTTCTGTCGTTTGAAACAAACACGGCCTAGAGGGGCTACGCAACAAGTTGCTCTGTTAATTAACTTTTCTCTCTCTTTTCTTCATAAACATCTTGAAGCTCAATGAACTTTACCATCATACTATCATAGAAAACAGCCCCTTCCAAGGCCCTTTGCATTGACACTTTCCCCTGCGCTTAATTCCAGACATTTCCCAAGCCCTTTCCCCACCTTTTACAAGGTCCTTTCCCTGACACTTTTCTGACCCTTTCCCAGGCCTTTTCCTCAGACTTTTTCCGGCCGTTTCCTCGACCCTTTACCCGGTCCTTTCCCTGACACTTTCCCGGCCCTTTTCCAGACCTTTTCTCCAGACCTTTTTCCTGCCGTTTATCCGACCCTTTACCCGGTCGTTTCCCTGACACTTTCCAGGTCTTTTTCCAGCCGTTTCCTCGGGCCTTTTCTGGTCGTTTCCGACCCTTTACCCCTGCCCTTTTGGTGCTTCCCCCCGGTACTCATTCTTCCTGACCATTTCTCACACCAGACAACATTTTTATCCCGAGGACCATTGGGTCGGATTGAAAGGGCCCAGACCCTGTATTATGACTGATCAGATAAAGTATGTGAGTGGCAAAAACTTCTTGGATTTGGATTTGGGAAAGAAGGTGCATGGCAATGGCTTGTGGCATAATTACAGGTAATGGTGGATAAGGGCAAGTACACCTTGTTACCGTGGGTTTATGTTAGAATGTGATTTATCAAAGAAATGCCTGTGATGTTCTAGTATTTTTTTGTGTGTGTTTTTTTTTTTTTTTTTTTTTTTTTTTTTTGCTAAAAATAAAATGCGTACTAATCATGTAAACCTATCTGGAGCAGAGAGGAAGTGAGAAAAAATAAAGAATAAGAGATTTTCTATTTACTACCGAATTCCTATTGTTTACAAAACAGGTCATAAATTTAATGAAAACTGAATACCACTTCTTATGTAACACAAAAGAAAGTTTTGTGACACATAAATGCAACATCACATGCAGGCTCACCTTGGCTAGAAAAGACTATATTGTTACCTTCCACCCACGGTGGCAGCCGTGAGATATAATAAAGGCCTTAAAAGATTTCGTGTATCGGGTGAAAAAGTTCAGAACCTCATTAATTTTCCAATTAGTGTCTGCTTATGCTTCTTCTACAAGCCTTAGTTCTGATTAAGTAATGCTTGGCGTACCAGAGTCAAGACGTACCAAATATGGAAGCAATATAAATGGTCAAGACAGGTGAAAATGGTACGTGGTTTCAAAAATAGCCAAGCCAACACGTTCAGGTGAGACAACGGCAGATTACATGCCGAAAAGATCCTTTGTGTTAAAAGTTCTTACACAATATCTTCCGTATGTTCCGTCAGTATTCTTGGCTGATAGTTTGTAATTGTGAATGATGAAGCGTTGATAAAAGTCTCATCATTGCTGTTGAGGTGCTGCCTAATCTGAACGATATTTACGAAACGCCTACTTTAAAAAGAATTTTCCCAAATTGTTAAAAGTGGTGGCATAAGTGTTTGAATTTAAAAACATCCTTTCGAATGTTCCTAGACTTACTCTTTTGTTCAATGACTGATTTTTTGTCCCTGAACTGAATTAGTTGCACTGTGAAGTAACTGTTTTACCATATAATGGAGTTATTCGACCTTTCACACAACCTTTTTCATTGGATGATTTTTTATTTATTGCCGTATGGTTTCTACCCAAAGCTACGCATATTTACAGCACACAACACTCGCCTTGCTATATGTGACTTTACAATTGTGTTATGTTACTTTTATGTTGTGTTAGGTAAATTTAAATTTTACTCAAATGTCGCGTTGTTTTAGTTCGATCTTATGTTATTAAGCTAACAAAATTTGTGGAAATGTTTACTATGATGTCAACAATAACTGAGTTTATTGCAAAAGGTGTCTTCTCCCTCCCTCCCAAAATGAGAAGCAAACTGCTAAAAAGGGTTCCGAAACCAAAAAGGCCCAAATACAAAGAGTGTTCATTGACATTGAGCAGAGATGGCTGAATTGCCAATTCCGTGAAAATTCGACAATATTAAAACAATTAACGGTGCAAAACAGAAGTAACGCTACAGTGTAACATGAAGCTATAAAAACTAACTAAACGGAAGCAAAAGTATAAAAAATTAACGCTCCTCTCCGGAAATATCTTCCCGGAAAAAATGCGGTTCTTATATCAGATTAAATGTATTCTAAGCATATTTAGTCTAATCCGACTCCCAAGAAAAGTATTTTAGTCAAAGGGCAAAATTACCAGCTGGCTTTAAAATAAGACATCTTTGACGACATCTACTTAGAATCTTGCAAGCAATTGCAATTTTATGGCAATTATATGATAATTGCAATTAGATATATATATATATATATATATATATATATATATATATATATATATATATATATATATATATATATATATATATATATATATATATATATATATATATATATATATATATATATATATATATATATATATATATACCTGGCCCCTACTGCTCTAACTCAATCTCAACTGCTCTAAAATGCATAGGGAAAGGTAAATCCATCCTTACAGCAAAACTGAGATTTCCTGTTGGACATTGTGTGATATAAAACATCCCAGATTATGCATAGAAAAGAACATTAATGTTCAGCTACTTCTTTTTGCCTAATTCATCATGAAGCCTATAAATATGCCATGAACTGAATATGGAATGCTATTAATTAGATTACATCAACATAATACTTTTAAGGTTTCTGATTACTTTTGATAACACAGTTTTAGCATTAACGTCATCCGCGAGTGAGAAGAGCCTAGATGCTTCTTTAGGTTAACAAACACTGACGTTACAGTCAGTTTCTATTTCAGTTTTGTAGGTTAAAGCAAAACATTACTCAAGATAAAGCGGAAAATGGATTTAAGTACAGTAAGTTCTGCAGAAGAGCTCACAACACCTTACACTGTGGCTGAAAGTGAAGCTAGAAACGAGACCAATGCCACTTCTTTAGAAATATCTAACGGCATCATAGTAGTTCTCCTAGCTGTCGTGGGCATAACCGGCAACGCGCTGACCGTCATTGTTGTCTCGTCGAAGCGATTCCGTCACCTACCCATGAGCCATTTCCTCATAGCGCTCGCAGTATCCGAGGGAACCGTCAATATTCTGTTGCCATTTAACCGGAAGTTGATTCGGAAAAGCATTGGATTCGATATTCGCAGCTTCAGTCCTTTCTCTTGCAGTTTGTTCTTTTGGACGTATCGGGTGTGCAAGATTAGCTCGTCGTGGATGGTCGTCTTCATTACTTTCGAAAGGTAACCTCTAATTGAGATAGCAGTGAATATATATGAATAGATATAAACCCCTTTAAGAGTTTCGTTTCTTTTTTTTTTTTGTTTGTTTGTTTAGTATTTTTTTATACTAGATGTACATTATGAAATTTTTTCGACATAGAATATATCGTTTATTTTAGTGAACCTCATATATTTTGTTTAGTGTCATCTTTATGATAAAGATTTGGATTTGCGATTGGTCTGTTATGTGTTATGTTAATTATTCATAAAGTCATATTACACATCATTTAAAAGTACTACAGAACGCGATAAACTACTATCTGGGATAAATTTTATGCGGGAGACCGCCGAACCAAATTGAATTTTAGATACTTTTGAGACAGTGACAGATAACGTTAAGATATTGTAAAATGCTGAATTAAAATGAGTGACATGGGCAAACACATCTTAACAAAGGTGACTCTGACTACACGGAATTTAAAACCAATTTGTAAGACTTGTTTAAAATGCTTGGTTGCTTCCTTCTTTTTCATATTATGTCAGAACCAATTTTCTCATCTTTATTCGTCTGTCTGCATCATTATAATTTGTTTATTTATTGGTAATTTCTTATATCTTTAAATCACGGAGAATTTAAGACAGTTATCACAGGGTAACATATCACTTGTAAAAAACATATCACTTGGAAGTTTTCAAATTCTCATTTTTATTGACCTGTGTACCGCTTGTTGTTATGATTTGTTTATTTGTTGTTAATTTTTTCTTTTAGATTCATTGCCGTGTGGTTTCCACACAAAGCTAAGACAATTTGTAACACCAGGAATGCCCGCATTGTGATAGGTGTAACCTACTCAGTTTTGACAGCCGTCATAGCATATCAGAGCTCATTTGCTGATGCCATCGTCAACAACGTATGTGTGCCTAACTATATACAACCTCAAGTGGCAACACGTGTAAAGCTTTTCCTCTCTCTCGGCTTGTCACTCTATGCTTTCATTCCCATATGTATTCTATTCATTTTCAATCCTCTTATCATTGTTAGATTAATATACCAGCAGGCTTCTCGGAAATCTCATGCTAACGGACCACAAAGCCAATCAACTCAAGAAAACAGCTTTAATATCCGCACAAGCATTATGCTGATAAGCTTATTTGTCGCTTTTATCGTGCTGATAACCCCGTACGTGTGCGCCCTTATCATAGGGATGGTTCAGCAAACCAAGATATTTGAGACCCCTGGCTTGGGTATGGTTGTTGTGACAACCATGGAGCAACTGAACAGCTCCATTAACTTCATATTGTATGTGCTGCTTAGTAAGAGATTTCGCGAAAGCTTGAAAATGTTGTGTTTAAGAAGAGAGCAAAGAAAGATTCAATCACAAAACAACTGATAAAGCTGTGAAGTATGCTCATTTTACACTACAAGTATACTGGCTGTTACTGTTTCTTTTCTGCTGATGCATGGCAGATAAATTCATCTTTTTAAATTTTTGGCATGTGACGAAATAACTCGATGTTTTGTTATATATTAAAAAGAAGTTTATTTCCTAAGAAATAGTTCAACAAGAGTATTACCATAAACTAAGCAGTTTAACCATAATCTTAACAGAACCGAAGCTACATGATTATATATTGTTTTGTAATAATACACAATTTAATACACAATATGAAATATACATTTTTACAGACATGAACCCAAGGTAATCTAAGAGACAGAAAAACATTATTATTACTGTTTAGTAAATGCTAGCAATCAAATTCGATTTAATATATGATTTCAATCTGTCTGAACTAAATTGTGTTCTATATTTAGTCTCTTACAAACTCACTTGGTGTGTAAATTCTGACTTATATCTCACACACCATTGTACGTGTGGTAAAGTGTTAGAATGCCACGTAGACCTTTTTGGTTTAATCTTTCCTTTCCTTTTATTTATTGTTACATGCAAATGAGGTTTGATTTTATTACTATGCTTTCATAGGGAACGCTTTGGTATTACTTTCGAGTTTGTTTGAGTGCTTTTTGTGGATTTGAAGCCAATTAAGCATTTAGTTTTATGAAATAGATTTCGGGGTTTTTTCAGTCTTCATTAACATTTTGTAGAATGCGCTTAGATTTACTTGATGTATTTGACAATATTTTTGTTTTGGAAGTTCTTGTTTTTTCAGGTTTGAGATCTGTAACATTTTGTTTCTACTCCAAACCTTTTCACGTATGTTTCAAGTATTTAGAGGTTACTTATATTATAACCGACAACACCATCTTTTAAATGAGTTTGCAAACATTTCGGAAACGTAACTTTCTCGTTCGTATGTAACTTGTAACATGTTAGACTTGGTATTATCCTATTGATTCTTGCTTTTGGTGCGAAACGCTCTGATCGGTCGAATTCGTAGTGGTGCGGCTGCATTCACCTAACAGATATGCAATGAGCGACGATTGGGTGCTTTCAGGAAAGCATAGTGGTGTCAGGTTTGGGTTTGATTTGTCAAAAGAATCATAGAAATCGGTAACAATTAAAGGACAGCTAGTGCAAAATTAGTTACCAAGCCGAAAGGGGTATTTTTAATATATATATATATATATATATATATATATATATATATATATATATATATATATATATATATATATATATATATATATATATATATATTAAAAGGAATAAATGTGAACAAGTTCGTTTGCATAGAAAAACAGGAGCTATTAAGGATAAAAGAATTTGGTTAGATATAAGTGTGTTGTGAAAAAGCGTTTGTTCTAAGCTATTGTGAACTCTCTATGTACCAGTGGAAAATAATAAATACTAAAGTGTTGAAAGTTTCTTTGCTGTTTTGGATATATTTCGCTCGATAAGGGGTTTTATCACACTTTCGAGAACACTGCTCCGTATTAAAAATCATTTTGGATTACGAGCCAGTAAAGTGTGTCGATTTGCACCCTAGCTACACGACACCTACCAGTGGAGATTCCACAACCGTCACGCTCCAAACCATGACAACAAGTGTTATACACGGTATTAGTTTGCCCTTCTTTATTCTTCAAAAATGTTTTTTAATTATTTCACATATTGCAACTTTGTCCTGGCTTTAGTTTTTTCTTGCAATGATGAGATTATATCTTTTCAACATTCAAGAAAACTATCATCATTCGGACTTACTCTTTATCGCCATCTAATATGTTTATGAACAGGTTGCAACACTTACAATATGAATAAATATAACTTCTTCACAATCACGCTTATGCTAGGGGTTTCAAAATTGTTGAATCAAGTGTATTTGAAAACATAGAGCTATAGGGATTTTGTTGTGAAGGTAAGTTTCTGTGGTATGAGGTTTTATTCGCCATACTTTTTGAAATATAGGTTTTAACTTCCGGTTGAAAATCGTTATCTTTTAGTGTTTGGAGAGGAGAGGCTGAGGGGTACCATCTTTTTGAAGTTGTGGCAAAAATTTAATTGGTTAACCCCTATTTCACTCCTTATTTTTAGTCATCCTAAGTGTTCAAGTGTGAAATAATTATTGGTTTGGCTCAATGAGATGTATGGAAGGAATCAGAACACCAGAAGTTATACAGAAAGTCAAAGATAAATAAATTCTGGTCCGTGACTATAATAATAGATGCACAGATGTGCGTGGTTATAAACACGATAGAAGCAAATGATGTACTTATCAGCATAACTCTTGTGCGGGTATTAAAGAACAGTTGAGCAAGCATATTACACTTAAGACGACAGTAACAAAAACTTTATTTATAGCAGGTGCTTTTGCTGAAATGATATCTAGTGAACAAGTGTTCAAAAAGTTAATAAATTTTCATCGCAATGCCACGATGGATTTTAGCACAAAAGCTCCAGCATTGTTATATGCGTTATTTATTTAAACCACTTTTTATTGATTATCAGAGCTCATAGATGACGTCATCGTTAACAACGTGTTTGTCTCTAACTACAGCTCTTGAAAGATTTCATGTTAAAAGACCTGTTGCTGTATGCTTTCATTCTCACCTATAATCTGATCATGTTCAATCCTGCTATCATCATAATGGTATATTTGCAGGTTTCTTTGACTCTTACGCTAATTGGTCTATCAAGACTGCACCTTTATCGTGTTTGTCACACCTTATGTATGCAAGCTTATCATGGGCTTGGTTGAACACACAGTATGTTTGAGATAGGCATGGTGATCTGCATGGCACACGATGCTGTGTTTATGCAAAAAAATTAGACACATACTCATTCTTTGAATATCTAAATGTATATATATACCACATACTATAAACTGTCTTCATAGAATATTAATTATGTAAAAAACATGAACTGCTATGTCTGGGTGATTTAATTATACTTGTATAAATGGCAATGCCAATATTAAATTTATTCATTTTCAAAACTTCAACCTAACTTTAATATCGTGCTGTTCTCTGTTACATTTTGTTACTCTCTGTTACATTTTGTTACTTTATCTCGTGTTATGTCACCTCAATGTTGTGCCATGCAACTTTAATGCAATACCATTTAAGTTACTTAAAATGTTGTGTTAATTAATTAACAAAAATATGTAAATGTTTACTATAACGTCAATATTTAACTGGTGTGTTGCACAAAGCATCTCTCTCTCTCTCTCTCTCTCTCTCTCTCTCTCTCTCTCTCTCTCTCTCTCTCTCTCGCTATATCTATCTGTCTATCTCTCTGTGAAGTTATTATACAATCATTGCATAATTCGGGAGTTGATGAAAGGCCTGTCTACGGTTTTTTTTCCTTTCAGAAGAGCTGTTTTTCTTATGTCACTAATTGCGTTACACGACTGTGTATTTGGACCTTGCCATCAATCTCTTATTTTGATGTTAATCAACCAATATACATTTTTAAATGTAATATGGAAATTAGATTCTGGCAATTAGATTCTCTTTGTCTACTTCGGGTGCGTATGCTGTTATTGTTATTGAGTATGTGCATTCGGTGTGTGAGTGTGTCTGTGAGAATGCGAGGGCGAGTGTGTGAGGCATCTTGTGGCATCCTGACATCCTGTGCTGTAACCGTAATAAAAAATTTTAATTAAAATAACCCATTACTTCACAATGTGGCTCTATAAATAGACAGAACATAAACGCATTGGTCCTTGGGATTCTGTGCATGTTTAGTTAGTTATATCAAAGGCTTTGAAATCCATATGCAAATGTAAATCCGTTCTCATAGTAACAATGGACTTTTGTGGTGGATATTCTATAACATCAAACATTCTAAAATGTACATCAAAGAAAGATACAAACACATCGCAGGCGTTTTCAATTATTTCTGTTTGCCACTTTGTACCACGAAGCCTATAAATACACCGTATAATTATTTTGTCTCACTTTGTAATTAGCAACTGATAAGCTTGTATGGGTGTCTAGTAATTGCAGTTCCCTCAATAGAATAGGTTTAAGATGCTTGATTAATTTTTGCTGCAATGAAGTAGTTTTAGCTTTTAACGTCATCCGCGAGTGAGAAGAGCCCTGATGCTGCTTGAGGTTTATAAGACACAGATATTACAGATTTTCTATTTGAGTTTTGTTGGTAAAAGCCAAACATTATTCAAGATAAAACGGAAAAATGGATTTAAGTACAGTAAGTTCTAGAAGTCTAGCCGAGCTCACAAGGGCTAACTTTGTAACTGAGATTGAAGGCAAAACTCAGCCTGATCCCAGTGCTTTGGAGATATCCAACGGCGTCATAGTAGTTCTCCTAGCTGTCGTGGGCATAGCCGGCAACGCGCTCACAGTCATCATCGTGTCGTCGAAGCGATTCCGTCACCTGCCCATGAGTCATTTGCTCATAGCGCTTGCAGTATCCGAGGGAACTGTCAACTTCCTGTTGCCATTTAACCGGAAGTTGATTCGCGAAAGTATTGGATTCGACATTCGCAGCTTCAGTCCATTCTCTTGTAGTTTGTTCTTTTGGACGTACCGGATGTGCAAGATCAGCTCATCGTGGATGGTCGTCTTCATTACTTTCGAAAGGTAACCTCTAGAAATGACATAATCTAATGTATATAAACGCGTTAAACATATTAAGTAGTTGAAGTATTTTCTGGCTTTTGCGGTTAGATGTACATTAGAAACCTATTCGTAAAAGAGCAATGTTATTTAATTGGAATTATCTTTATTTATTTTGCTTATTCTCAATAATTCATCTTCACGCTAAAGATTTGTGATGGATTATCTCAACGATACTGATTGGGATTAGATATGTTTTGACCTATTCGTAATGTCATAGCTTAAAAGTACTATGGCATGTGGTAAGCTTGAGACCGCCGAATCACAGAGAATGTCAAAGAGCTATTATGACATGAGAGATAACTTGTCATATTCTCGGATATGTAGCTCACTGTGAAATTCTGAATCATTCTTTAAGTTACGTGAATAACATAGCTCAGAAAAGATGTCCCTAACTCAAACCAATTCGAACACATTGCAAAATGCAAAACAATGTAAAACAAAAGATAGCTTAGACTTTTGCATTTTAGCTTAAGCAAGAACGACCTGTCTCATTCTTAATGACCTGCACACCGATTATTCATTTATCATTTGTTTAGTTATCGTTATTTACTATTTTAGATTCATTGCTGTGTGGTTTCCTCACAAAGCTAAGGCAATTTCTACCACCAGGAATGCTCGCATTGTGATAGGTATTATCTACCCAGTTTTGGCAGTCATGATAGCGTACCAGAGCTCATTTGCTGATGTCATCGCCAACGACGTGTGTGTACCTAACTACGTGCAACCTCACGTGGCAACACGTGTAAAACTTTTCTTTTTTCTCGGTCTAACACTCTATGCGTTTATTCCCACATGTATTCTTTTCATTTTCAATCCTCTTATCATTGTTAGATTAATATACCAGCAGGCTTCTCGGAAATCTCATGCTAACGGGCCACAAAGCCAATCAACTCAAGAAAACAGCTTTAATATCCGCACAAGCATTATGCTAATAAGCGTATCTGTTGCTTTTATCGTGCTGATAACCCCGTATGTGTGCGCGCTTATTATAGGTTTGGTTCAACAAACCAAGATATTTGAAACCCCTGGCTTGGGTATGGTTGTTGTGACAACCATGGAGCAAATGAACAGCTCCATTAACTTCATATTGTATGTGTTGCTCAGCAAGAGATTTCGTGAGAGCTTGAGAATGTTGTGTTACAAACGAGACCAAAGAAAAATTCATCCACAAAGCAAATGAACAACTTCTCTAAACTATAATCGTTCTAAACGATAAAGCAAAATAATATGTCTGTCAGCTTCTGTCCACTGATTGCACATTCCAGCTAACCCATGTCCTTTCTGAAAGGCAGACACTTTGAAAGCTTTCATTTAAAAAGAGCTCTTGTCGTCTTTCTTATAATAAGACAAAGGTTCTCTCTAAAACATATCAGTGGTCAGAATATAACAAGAAGCAATAAGAGGGAGAAGTGTATGGATGTATAACTACTTTTAAAACACTGAGTATCTTATTAATATTGTAATATTATAGAAAATGTAACAGTATCAGTTAAAGAAAACTACCGTTGATTACGTTAAAAGATCAATTTCTAGATCATCTATAGACAGGTGTCATGCTAGCATTTTCACATATGATTTTACTGTTAAAATATACAATTTAACTTACGAAAAAATGCTATCAGATAAATATCTCATTACCTTTAACTTTTCATTATTATTATTTTTGTTTCGAATATTTTTTAAAAGACCAATGCCTTCTTTTTGTCGTGGCGTGTGTAATGTAATGTCACTCTAATCGACAAGCAATCCAAAGTGTGCTAATTCGCTAAAACGATACATTAATATTTTACAATTTATGAAATTGTACAAAGAAACATCAGATCGTTCAGAGAACAATAATATCGGTCAGATAATCCTTAGCTCGATCAACGATATATATATATATATCATAACATAGGTCGTCCAAAAAATCTTGTAATGGCACACATTGTTGTTTTGTTTTACTTGTAGCTTGATGAAGTAGTTCTTTATATACTGAACGGATATATTTCATTTCTTGCCTATGTTTAATTTGCTTGGTTTAAAATTAAATGAATTCGACCAACAGCTTCAATTCAGGTTCAATACAAGGTTCATAATTAACGGTTCTTAGCAATATATCTAACGTTTAATTTTAATATCTTACGATTGCAAATAGCAAACTAATCTCCAAGAGTCCTCTTGAAATTTATATTTTACATTTCTTGTTTAAAATCAGCATCGTTGTTATTTTATACAGAAAGATAACAGACTACAAACAGCAGCTAATTTTTATTTATCTTTTTGTCATTTGTATCGTTGATTTTATTTTGTAACTTCAACGTGCGATTTGTTTAAATCCTCCAAGTAACTAATTTATTGAACTTCTGAATCAAACATAAAACAAATAAATAATGTCAAGTAATACAGTTTTAGAAAACGCGTTTTGTTGTAAAATAACCGTATAAATAAAATAATTATAGAATCTTTGTTACTGTTATTTTATGGCACAAGTTCAACAATAAAATTACAACTCCGTTGAGCCAATAGGCTTAACAGTGTCTAGTGAAGCCTCAGCTGCCAGTCAATTGCAAAAATAAAATTCAGCATGTCGATATATTTATTGATAGGCAGTAGCTGGCAGGTACCGTTCACAACTCTGAGAAACAATGGTTCACATCAGTGAACGAATAGTACAATGAACCACATAGCGTAATATAGCTTCTGTGTGTTGCAGTTGAACATTTCTATTACTAATAGAAATTAACAGCTATACGTAATGTCAATTCCCACAGTAATCAGGCCCTCCATGACAATACTTGACAGCAAATAATATTCAGTGAAGAAACAGTGTCATTTTTGAAAATCTCAAATAAATTAAACTTTTAAAATTGTCTTCGGTCGCCTTTAGCTGGGGCCTTTGTCCCGGGGTCCTTTTCTCCTGTCCCTTTCTCATTTTTTAGCAATGACCACTGTGGCACATGTTCATGTATAGGCAGTTTTGTGGCAATAGTACACATTTACATCGCTCAAATAATAAGTAAAGGTAACATAGTCACTCTCACACTAAATATCCAATTTTGACTCATCCTAAAATATACTTTATCAACAGACAATTTCAATCTAAGCTTTGCACGAACGTGTAGCTAACAAGTGAGCCTGCCAAACAGTGATACAAGGTCCGTTTACATAATATTAATGTTGCGGAAATGACAATATGTGTATAATAATAATCATAATAATATTTTATATGATTTCTTATCCAAACTCTTGAACATTTCCTGAACGAAAAAAAAACACTCGTTATAACCAAAGTATGTGTTTATGAATAAAGACACCAACAACATAATAGCGACATAACATTGCATTAAAGTAACAGTAAGAAAGCACAAGCATTTAAGAACGTAACACGATATTACAACGCTCAAGCTACGCAAGACAAAGGAGTAATTTTAAAAATGAATCAAAATGATGTTAACACTATTAGTTAATGATGTACATGCAATAATTTCATATGTATTAATATAACAGATTTAGACGAATATATCTTTGTATTTCAAAGAGATTACACAAAAATTTGCACAAAAATTTACGCTCGACTAACATAAACTTATTGTTTACAGAATATTAGTCATAGTGAACACTCGGTTTAGTTTTAGCGAATATTTGATTTAGATTCAGCGAGCATTATGTTACTTTTGCAATCATTTAGTTTTTTCTAGCGAACAGCTGTATATATTATATCCATTCTATGAACAGTTGAAAAAGCTGCAATAGAATTGCAATTAACAGATTTACTTTGACATGCTTAAAGAAAATTCCTTTCATATCATAAACAGAAAACTACTTATTTAAACTAAGCACCCAGACAAACATTTCACGTTTTAAAATATTTTCTAACGAAATTTGTTCAGTTTAATAGCGAAAAATGTCCCATTTTTATTCATTTCAAACAGCAAACTTTATTTATAGTCTAACGATATCATGTTGTTTTCTCACAGTACGAAATACAAATTCATTGCAGTCAGAGTGACCTTGAATCTTATATAACAGGCGTGCTAGGTGGAAAAATGTTTCACCAAAGAAAATTTCTTGAATTCTAAAACCAAGACTAATCGTGTGGTGGGTGACAAAAAATTGATATTTCAGTAGTCACAAGGTAATATTTTCTTGAAAAGGTTTTGAATTTGCCTTCGTTTTGCTCTGAACATTATGCCGAAAGTATTTTGCTTTTTAAGCGTATCACAAAATTTTTCATCATGAACTTTATCACTTTACATGAGTAAAATATTCCCTAATAAATATCCACTTATTTACATATTCGAACAATGAATTTGTTGCTGGTGTTTACAGAGCAACATATATAATATAAAATTAACAAAGCTGTTTACTTGTTCCATGCAAGTTGCAATAACCATGTCAATCTCTTTGCTGAAACACAATGGTTTGTTGAACCTAGCCTACAATACGTGTGCATGTATAAGGAATAACCAACACAATAAAAACGAAAGATACACCCTCATTAAGCATAGCCCTTGTTGTCTTTATTAAACAAATTTTGTGGCCATTTATGCTAAGACTTGCATGAATTTTGCTGCATTCGTCAAATTATGAGCGGATTAAGAATAATGAGAATACAAGTGTTAATGAAAGCATACAGTGACAAACTGATGATCAAGAAACCTATACATATACTTCTATATGCGACTGTACGTAGTTAAGCACACACGCGTTGTGAACGATGACGTCAGCAAATGAGATTTGATAACAGATTAGGACAACCCAAAAAAATAAGTAGATAATGCATATAACAAGGCGGATTTTTCTTGTGCTGCAAATGCTTTTGGCCTTTATTGGAAATCACACGGCAAGAAAACTGATATCAAACGCGGACAACAGTTATTTCAGGAGATAAATAACTCAGCCAGTGAGAGGAAAATTTGGAAGATATCCAAATATAGATCCATACACGATACCTTCTAAAGATATCTTTTTGTATATAGTTAGATGTAAAAGAGTTGGTGATGCTTGTTTTTCGACATGTTTTCTTGGCTCTTTTAAACCTAGCCATCATTCTCGCGTATCTTAAAGATATATTCACCTCTCGATCGAAGAAGCCTTTATTCCGAAAACAAAACAAACGTTCGTGAAAAACTTCTGGCCAGATGCTTAATAAGAAACTAAATAGGATTGTGAACAATCGTACCTAAGACACGAACTGTTTCAAGTATATTATGTTTTCTCACCGTTGCAAGCTCTTAATTATCACTTATATAACGGATAAAATGTACTCTTGTCTAGTCTTCGCTGACCTTCTTTGATGTAGTTTTTATAATTTAGTTTGAGAATAGACCACCCTCAATCTGTAATTTTTACTATTCTTTTTTTCTACTATATAACTAGTGGTGTTTATTTATCATTATATTATATTATATTATATTATATCATTACATTTAATGTGTGATGTAATACCTGGTTTTTACTTTGTAACACGTTGAGAAACAACCTTGGTTCAAAGAGTACAGCTTAGTTTTCCTCAGTTCTTCTCAGATAAAACGATAACAAAATTAATAAATTGCATAGTCACCAACTTTAAAAATATAAACATATAATGTAAAGACATACCTGCAACGGTCCATATGTGGCATTCAAAGAAAAATAAAATAAATGAGTGGACTGAATCTAGACTATTGCGAACTCTGTCAGGTTAGGAAACATTATAACTAGGTACTAAATAGCATCAGTTCAATTTTTAATTGAGCATCTTTAGTCTTGTATGAAATCCTGGCTAAGCAACACATACCGCATGAAAACGACAGAGCAATTTCTTTGTTCCATGCGGGTAACAATAACCATGCCTACCCCCCAGCTTTCAAACATATTGGTTTGGTAAAGCAAGCCTACATTGAGCGGGCACACATAACGGGTGACCAACACGATAAAAGCAAATGATACGCTGTTGATCTGTCTTGTACAGGCAGTAAAGCTGCCGAGATTGGGCTGATTCTGTGGCCCATTAGCTCAAGAATTCCGCAAACTTGGGTAGTACAGTATTGTTTCAATGACGAAAGATTGTGAATGATGAGAATATAGGATTGAATAAAGGCACAGAGGGACACTCCGATGAAAAAATAACTTTTAGGCGTGCTTGTCAGGGCCTGGAAGTTTGTCACTGTAGCAGTTTTCTTGTACGTACTTTTTTATTCGAGTCTGGAAAGTCGTCAAAACAGACAGTGTTCACCGCACATCTTTTTATCTGAATCTTGAATGTAGTTAGTACAAACAGGTTCTACTTTACTCCTGTTTATTCGGGTCTTTAAGGTGATCGTTGCAGATAGGTTTGATCACAAAAAGTTTGGTGGGTTTGGAAGGTGGTCGCTACAACAATTCCCCACTTCATTGGGGATTTTCTTTTTGCTGTCAACCCTCCCCCCCGATCCGATGTAGATACGACTCTAAACGCAACTTTAATTCTTTTATCCAGCCTAACGATAAGGATCTGCATCCAAAAAAGTGAAGCATAGCCGATATAATAACTATACATACTTTGTGTTCATACATTCCAATCGGCCAAAAAGCACTAGAAAAGCATTCTTCTAACTGCGAAACAGATACCCATCTGAGTAGAAGAGGAGTGAGGGACATTCTGTTGCCAAAATGGTGAGCTTCTTGTCATAACACAAGACATCAGATGATCACTCTAAAAATGAAAAATACTTCCAGGTACTACAAACAACGATAATAGTTACAGGATCACTCTCATATATAAAATAGCTTCTCAATGAATTGAAAAAATACTCAAAAGGTGAAGATGAATACCGCACAAAAGGGTCAATTACAAGCATTGTAAGAAATAGCTATAGCTATGTGGCTTCTGGGTTCAAGTATTCTAAAGAAAGCAGGAGCATTTAAAAATCTTATGGAAAACGCTTAAGTCAATCCCCAGCGCAGTTAAGAAACAACCGACAAAACTGGCAAACATTTCACTTAATATTTTTAAGCAGGGCCATTGCCTTGATTTAAAAAAAGCATACGACTTATCCAAGGAATAACTACTTCAAGTCTGAAGTCTATCCAAATCTTTCCTCTGTCGCGATATTTTTCTTAACAATAGATAACTATTTTGCTTAAAGCCATCCAACTAATCCAAGACATATCACACAGAATTTGAACTTTGCGTTCGCGAAATATGAAGTGGGCACGACTTTTTGTTTTTGACATATTTTGCACACTAGGTCTTGTTCATAATATACACATATTTTACGTTTTGACGCCGTACACTGCCTGCGTTCGTTCTACTGGCGAAAAAATTGGATAGAATTTTTTGGTCCTACCAATCAACATACTTTCGTCTTTTCTCCCTAAGGAGTGCTCATTTATATTTTCGAGTCACACCAATAAACCGAGTAAATGCTGAATAAGAGCAATTACACAGTTCTTGTCAGAGTTTAATGCAACATTAAAATAACATAACACGACATCAATGTAGCATAACGAGACACCTATGAAACATTGCACAACACTTAAATAATATCAAAAATATTAAAGTAAAAGTAAGCACTTAAAAGTATCAAAAACAACATTAAAGTGACATAAACAACATTAAAGTAATAAAATACACATATAAAAGTAACATATCGCATAACACGCATTGAACTAACATACACAACATCAAACTAACATGACACAACATCAAACTACATAACACAGCATTAAAAACATAACAAACATAAAAACATATCATGGTGTCCTTTTACTGAACGAAAGCAGTTCTTCATAAAAATGCTTGCATTTATTACATGCCTGTACGGATATTATAGCTGGTGAAATGTGTACAACTGTTGGGCCAACGTATAACACAATAATTGCAACAGCTGCTCATATCAAATCTGGCACATATAAGATTGGTCATGACTGCTGAGCACACAAATACACAAGTGATGATTGCTAGACAAACATATAGCCCACATAATCATTACTGCTTAACGGTATATAGCAAATCACTGATGCTGAATTCTGATGTACCACATGTAACAGAGATAATAACTTCTGAGCACATGTATTGCACATATAACACTGTTCACCATTGCTGAGATCATATAAAGCCCATACTACCATGCTCATAATTGTTCAGTACATGTGTTGAATATAAAACAGTGTTAATATCTGAGCACATACAGAGTAAAATAACATTAATCAAGATTGTTCAACACATACGAAAAGTTTTCACAAAAATCAATATACGTCGATAAATGGTCACATTATTCCATTTAAAAATCTGTTGTGTTTGATTCTTACATCACAACTGTGATAGAATATTGTGCCATTGGTACTTCGTTTCGAAAAAGTATGCCATAAATATTATGCTATCTTTATCAATCAGTTGTATATTAAAATATGTCTACAACAAACTGATAAAGAACTAGAAAAATTACCTCTAAGATATCCTAGGATATTATGGCCACATTAGTGATGCCTGTAATTTGTCTGTACTCTAATATAGCATGAACTCTTATACCCAGATATCCAGATGTTAAATTCAAAATTTTATCGTGAAAAGTAAGTGTATATCTAACTCAGAAGTGCTATATATGGTATTAAAACATCTTTTGTGTTTGATCTGTACAAAAAATGACAGAAAATACCTTTTTGTTTGATAAAAACGTGGTGTTAAAGTGACAGTCTTAAACTAATTCACATTTACAGTGACAGTCTTAAGTACCTCATATTTCAGTATTTTTAATCTCTTGTAAGTAATCTCACTTCAGAGATTAAAATGAAATGGATTTGGTATAATATTTTCACAATAGCCAGTTCACCTACAACAGCAGCACAGCCGTATACCTAACTCTCCACAGTATTGAGAATAGTATGCTAAGTCCCACTGAAGGTGGATATTTCATATTACTATGACAACATAAAACAGTATTGCAAACTCTCTACAGTACTGAAAACGGCATACTCAGGGCCACTGAAGTTGGGTACTTTATATTGCTATGACAACATAAAACAGTACCGGAGAACGTCATAACGTAGTGCAAAAATATCTAATTTGGAACAGAATAATATTGTACAATGTTTATGCTTTCTTTTCTGGCTCCTGTTAACAGTGCTACAGTATTCTGGAGTTTATGGCGTAGCACCATAAGCATTGAATATTTCATGCTTCATATGCACAGTGTATATTATTTAGATTTTTAAGGTGCCGAGATGGCAAGTGGAGGTGATAATATTGATTCACTTATATCAAACAAAGAATCTCTGTATTCTTAACCATCATCTGTTTTCTAAAATATTGATCAACTCCAACTCCTTTGCACTTTTTTATCAATATTTTAAATATACTAAATTTATTTTCATTTATGAATGATATTAAGAAGCAAATAATTGACAAACACTGAAAAACGAATTTAAGGCAAGTGGAACCATGGGTGTCAATATCATAATGTTGGTTGAGTTTCTCATGTGGTTAGTTATTTGCGTAATCTTTGTTACCAATCAATCGTTCTTCAGGTGACTTCAAAAATTTTCTTCAGGTTACGGTTAATAGAAGAAATATATCAAACAATTATTTTCTTAGACCAAAAGAAATCACCGAAATGCCGAATTCGCCTACAGAAAAGACCAAAGATCAAGGATTAAAAGTGTTTCAAGAAATAGATCAAATATTTAAGATTCTCACATGTTATGATTATTTTGGGAGACAATGGTTACAAAATAAAATAGTTACAGTTACGTCATTGTGACGTACACGTAAGGAGTATAAATACTGTAAAACACATGAAGAAATATCACAATCCTTCACAAAAATGGATATCGGTGAATCGGGAGTCTCCCATGCACAGGACAGGGTTACATTATTTAATGGTTTATTCAATGCAACAATGATGTACAAAGCCATGTCAGAGATTCATTTCACATATGGATCCTATAAAGAGCGACTACAACAGCAGGACGTGATAAATAAAGTATAGAACAGAGACCGAAATTAGTGGTTTGGTTTAGGAGTTACTGAAGGGCTGCAAGTGGCCGGAATGCTTACGTCATGGAGCTCCGCAAACACGTCACCGTAGATATCTACGGCGAACGTTGGACCTATTCATGCCCTCGTCCTGAAGTCATGTTTTGCTTAGCTTTTGAAAATAGTCTTTCCAAAGGAATCTATCACTGAAAAAGTATGGAAGATCCTAGAATATGACGTTGTTCCTGTAGTTTTAGGTGCCGCAAATTACGCGGATATTTTACCTCCTTATTCGTTTATTGATGTGAGAACTGTTACTTCTCCCAAATATCTAGCAGATTATATGTAGATGTTAAGCAAAAACAACACTTTGTATAAAGAATATATTAGCTTGAAAAGATAACAAAAGCGATGTCACGACTCGACTTGTTTTGGAATCCCAAAACGGACTGTTTTTCAAAAGAGGACCTCCACAAAGATATTATGGCCATTAAGACAAAACAATAAAAATGCTAAGTTTGTAATAGCAACTAATAATGCACGCGGCCATCTAACAAAAGTTTCTGGAAGGTAATCAAATGGGCATAGCAAATGCTATGTAAACTTAATCATGACTAAAATATAAATTTTAAGTATAGCGTTAATATAAATAGGATGAGTGTAAGTAATGTAAATGTACGCATAACATTAATATACGATAAGGGTCAGTATATAAATCTAAGCATGGCAGAAATATGAAAATCAACATGGTTCATCAATGCAATAGATCTTGTAGGTTAAAGAATCACTGCCTTGCATGGCATAAATAGCAGCATATGGTAAGTTTCCATCTGACAAATTTCAGCTGACATATTTTAAATAAAGTATTCGTTAATGGTGCCAGATATATAACTGTATTAAAATATCCCCTAATGCAATGCTTTCTGTGTATGTATAACCATAGAAAATTATGCATTCTTACTGTTTCAGTTAAAGAAACCTAAATACCGCTATTTTCACACTGCTGCACATCTGAAAGTCAATAACAAATAAATCAAAACAATTCCGATCCTGATAAGCGAAAAATTTATCTGTCGGTTTTTTCGGACCAGTAACTTATTTACAGGTACTTGATAGATTTTGGTTACATTGGTATACAATGCTGGCAACACAGTCCTTTACTAAGGTTTTCATCCTCGCAGTTAGACATCAGCACAACAGTACGTGTTATAAAGGGTAAGGTGCAGCAGCATCCAAAATATCCCGGTCACGGTAGAATCCTTTGTTGACTTTACATATACCAATAGGTAATTTGCACAGCTTATTATGTAATACAATACTAAAATAAAAATGGATGATTTCCAAATATAAAATAGTACGTATACATTATTTTTAGATTTTGCACTTTCATCTCCTGCCGAAAAATTACCACCCATAAAAATTGCCAATTATTTAAAATAACAGTGATTTCCCATTGAGATTATTCCGAATCTCATTAATTAATGTTTTTATAATAAATTATAAATTTGAATTTGCATTTCTTGAAATAATGTTCATTTTGGTGATTTGTATTTATAATTTCCTGATGTTTAATGGGTGGCAATTGGATCGGACGCCTATCGGATTTGGCGGCAATAGGCTTGGTGGCAACTGGATCGGGGGCCCGTCGGTTTGACCGGAAACAGGCTGCGTGGCAACTGGATCGGGGACCTGTCGGATTTGGCGGCAATAGGCTGCGTGGCAACTGGATCGGGTGGCAATTGGTGGAAGTTCATTCTCTTGGGGGCAACTGTCGAAAGACTCTGTGACTTTTTCAAAGCCAAAACATGCCAAATTTATGAGAAATAAGACATATATATGTTAATATTTCTTAAAATCAGTAAATATGCATTTGTTTGTGTTTATATGTATTGATGATTTTATTTTATATATTCGTAGTCAAGATGTTTCTTCTCAATCAACCCAAACCGAAACTTATTCGGGAATGATATGTTTCAAAATTATTTTGTCTTTTGAAGATCTAAATAATATCATGTTCTAAAATCTGTGTTATCTATTTTTTTTCTAGAAGCGTTAGATCAGCTAACAGTAAATTCATTTGAAACGACAATCTAGTCTTTCGATCCATTCATTAAAAGATTAATAAGAACTGTTGTTCAAACACGGAAGAAACGCGAGTAGGTAATAAACATAAGACCGGAAATGAAAAGCTTTTATTAGTGAGTTTTTGTTCGAATAGTTTTAGCAAACATATACTGCATAAGCATTGTACCCTGGTTAGTGTTATTTCATGGCAAATATATACTGAGAATATTTAAATTCAATTGGCTTTATTTTAAAAGCGACCCAATTTCACCACCAGTTCTTTGTGTTCTGTTTAACTATCAAACTCTCAGCGAATTATTTTAACAGTATCTTGTGAAAGTTCATATTGTAAATTAGACACGTAGAACTCTGCATCTCGATATATTTCCTTATAGGCAAGGGTTGGCAGGTAGCATTTAAACCCATCCGCCGTTCGTGCATACTAATCTAAACTGTAAATCTAAAACAAATCGTACGCTCATAAGTAATCTATTTAAAAGCAAGATCTATTCAGTCCATAGTCTGTATTCAAATACCAATCAAAAACAATGATAGTGATATATCAACTATCGCTCCTGCTCTTATTAATGAACCAACTCCATTAACCGTGGTTTCGTAAGACGCTCCCAATGTTTATTATGGAATACATATTATGTGATATTTAAATTCATAAATACAGGATTTGCCAGATTTACAACTACACCTCTTAAATTTAAACTTAATATTGACTCATGTGACTCAGTAATGTCACTCAGAACTACAAAGAGCTTTGTTATATTTTTTATCCTTTTTTATCAAACTCGGATACCCTTGTAGCTTTTATTCTGTTGTCTAATCCTGTTATCTAATCTTGCTGTCTATTCCTGTTATCTGATTTTGTTATCTAATCCTGTCGTCTAATTTTGTTATCAATCCTGTTATATTATTTTGTTGTCTAATCCTGTCATCTAATACTGCTATGTAATCCTATTGCCTAATTCTGTTACCAATCTGTTATCGAATCCTCTTATTTACTTATGTTGCATAATCCTGTTGGCTAATTCTGTTGTCTATTCCTGATATCTAATCATGTTATCTACGCTTTTGCAGGATCCTGTTTCTTTCCTTGTCACATTATACGTCCTTTGATTGGCGAGTTCTGAAACAAAGTGATCATTTTTGATTAATAAATGTCAGTATTATCTTCATTCAGTCCCAATCCACTATGATTCTACTCCGAAATAACTGGTGTTTCAATTGCCACAACATTTTCTTTTTACAAACAGGGTTTGGTAACTGGCATAAGAGATTCCAAGAGCAGGACACGAGACTCACGCACTCATTGAGATTCTAATAAACATTAATTAACGCATCACTTCAAATGACTCTTTCAAGATAATTTGCGTTACATGAAATAAAATTAGAAAATATATGCCTACTTTGCATTGAAGATTACTTTGATTTAAGATTTTAGAGCAGAATGTGGTATTATCAGATACATTCAGAAATCTCATGTTTTGCTTTTTGTCTTACATACACAACACAAGGTGTCAATGCTGATTGAAAACTACGACAGGCTCTGATCCAGAATATTTTAACATGAGACGGAAAGGATTACAGCTATTTTTGAGCACCACAAACTCTCTAAAATCCACCTGCCGTGACACTGTAAGTTTTAGCTGGTACCAACCCACCTTCTACCCTGCTACTTTTCCCAGCGCCTATTGACAAAGTTGATTAAGACCTGTTCTAGTATAACGAACGGTATCTTACTGCCTAAATGGTATCAAATACTCTATTCTGTATAGCTATCCGCTGCGAACAAAACCGCTTACCTTTTGAGGAGAATTGCGAGTGCTGTAGTGGAGACAATAAAGACAAGAGCTACTATCGTCACCGCCACTAGCGCAGCTATCCATCCTAAATCAAAACAGTGCCACTGGAGCGGCTATCCAACCCAAAATCAAAACGGTAATTTAGCTTTATATAAAAAACACAACACAACACAACAATTAAACGGTAACTGGTCCCGATATAAAACACCACTATAAAAGCGTTAACTTTCACTAAAACACTAAAAGGGAAAGTTAGTCTGATTTTAAAACACCATCAGTAAAAATAAGAGCGTGATATACAAGCATCACCTTTCCAGTCAGAAACCAAAGTACAACATCTAAGTTAAGCTTAAATTCAAACACCAAGACTTTAAAGGCAACTCAAATCAGGCACTACAGGCATAAAGCATAATAATTTAAGACAAGCTTGAAATCACGTCAGATTACTAGAACGACAATTTACTCTGAAATCAAGCTCGAACACTACTGCTGAAAACAAGATTGAAATCAAGCACCGCCACAACGGAGACAATCCAACCAGAAGTGAAACACCACATAAGACATGCAGCTCCCCCTGAACTCAAGCACGATCACAACGGAGACAATCCAACCAGAAATAAAGCATCATACTAGACGTGCAACTCCCCTTGAAGTCAAGCACAACAACTAAGCGACATCCCACTCTAAGTTCAAGCACGATAACCGCAGTGGCAACCAGACTGACATGAACCAGCAACACTAGAGCGGTAACGGTTCCTAAATTAAAATACAAGCCCTGGAACGGCAAACCAAGCTGAAATCACTTACGATCGCTACAGCTGCAACCAACTCTGCAATCAAACACAAACACCACCCAGACTGAAATCAAGAAATGCCACTGGAGCAGCAATCCAAACTGAATCTGAGCCAAAACACAGAGTTACAACCACCCTAAAATCAAGCATAATCACTGCAGCCGCAAAACATATTAAAATCAAACACAACCAAAACAGCAGCACTAAGTCTTGAACTGTTGCACGACAACCGGAACGGAACCCAGTCGAAAATATAACCACGCTCAGCATGCTATTTCGTAACTGCCTTAAAAGGAGCTGACAGTAGAGCTGTTATTTAGTTTTGTGGTGAAGGTGGTGTTCGAGAATTTTATTAAAATCAGTATTTGTTAGTCTCGACCTCATGTACATATCCTTTCCCGAAATCTTCTAAAACGATCAACGGGAAAATTCTTCTTCATTTTTTCTTTTTCTTCTGTAATGTTTCTTTGTGTATGATACATGCCCGCTGTGAAAATTTTAAATTATTTCACCAGTTATATTTCTGTCGTTTACTGATGTACGATACATAAGTCAATAATTTGTCAGCACATGCATCAGCACATGCGTCCATACATACGTCAATAACTACGTCAATACATACTTCTAAAATGCAACAGCAAAAATCACATAAGATAATAAAATTTGCTCAGAATAATGGCTTTCACAACTAGACCTATTTTTAACAGTTGCTAAAAATACTGGTCTGTCTGCTTGAAAAATAAATAAAAATACTTATCTATCTGCTTAATAATAAATAAAAAATACTTATCTATCTTATTAAAACAGAATCAGAAAGAGTAAACAAATAAATTTAGAATATTCCTTTAAAGCACATCAAAGATTAACAATTAAAGTTTTGAAGTATGGGTTTAAAGTGTGCCTACCAAAGCAGTGACATGATTTTGAAGTTACTAAGCCTATGTTACTAAGCCTATGTTTACCTGTGTTGCTGCTTTTCATGCCTTTTTTGTCTGTAAATATAAACAACACAGCATAGTTTTCTGTTCTAAGCTAGACAAAGGTGGTACTGCCGTTGCAACAATTTATCCGCCTTTATTCATTTATCTGGTCAGAAATTTTCGTGGAATAACCTATATCACACACACAAACACACACACACACACACACACACACACACACACACACACACACACACACACACCCTTTGTCTATCTCTGTATCCATTTATCCGTAAAATCTATTTCCTATTTTGTGCATTCTTTTCTTGACGTTTATTAACATACAGCCTTGATTTGAAATGATTTATCAAAGAACCTATTCTTTTACCCTGAATACTTCAATGCCTTTCTGAATTTAAATAAAATATCGTACCTGTGTTGTCGTTTATCTCACTAGTCTGGCCTGAAAACGCACAAATGGAAAAAATTATATACTTGTTTATTAATATCTTCACCTTTCTCTCTCTCTCTCTCTCTCCCTCTCTCTCTCTCTCTCACTCTCTCTCTCTCTCTCTCTCTCTCTCTCTCTCTCTCTCTCTCTCTCTCTCTCTCTGTCTCTTTAAGAGGAATTCAGTCTATCAGAGAAATGCATACTTTAAGAATATATAAAATAAACATTGAAATGATATCACTTCAATACCTTTCTTAAGCTTTAATAAAATAATCCAAACGACCGTATAAATCTGGCTTTTTTCGGCTATAGAATAATATCCAACGGTTGTAGCAATTACAATTACATGCAAACGACACATATGTCGGTCTATGACATTAAAATGTAGCTATGACTTTATCACATAAAAAGCTTTGTGTTTCAGACACAAAACACGATGAGCTCATATGGTTAGTTCGTGCTTAAATGTTGTGTCAAAACAATATCAAAATCAGAAAGGAAACTTCGAAAATTTTATACCAGACAGCTCCCAAAAATGTGCCAAAAAACCTTGACATTATTTAATTCTGATGATATTAAACGTCTGGTATGTGCTTCCAAATAAATACTGAAAAAATTGCTGTATTCAGAATTTTTTAGCTTGACTTTTCTTCCATTAATTTCTGTACTTAATTTACTCCCAGTATTTATCAAGGTTTTTGTGCAGAGCAAGTAGACTGATTTGTATTATCTTTACTTTGATTACAGTATGGCCCCTGGAAACCTTCTTTGCATCCTTTCTCGCATACACCAGTGCTCTCATTGCACGTTGCTGCCAAACAATAATCACTGCAGGGTTCACACTTTTCTCCAAACGTGTTATTCGCACATTCTTTAAATATATATATATATATATATATATATATATATATATATATATATATATATATATATATATATATATATATATATATATATATATATATATCATATGTACATTTGGATTTTTCAGCTATCAATGCCCATTTTGTTTTGCAGAAGGTACAGAAAGCCTTAACAACGCATTATTTAACAATTATGTGATGTTATTAGTTAAATAATAACCTAGCATGCTCGGACATAATGGACAGCACTCCATACTCGTATCATTTACTTATATTCATTATATTTTTGCTGCTAGATCACAAACTCGCCTTTTCATTTTATGAACTGAAGAAATAAATCTTGATATATTGCATGTATGACCATCAGTTGCAAGATATTTCAGCCAATAGGCAATATACTAACAGCATATTGTAAAGCGCTGAACATACAAAATTTTTTGCTATGTGTGACTTGCCTCTCACTGGTTGGAACACTTACCACACACAGTAAAATGCAACGCAACATTTTTCTTGTACTGTGAGAGAGATTGGCTCATATTCAGCACCATTCCTTTGTACCAGCCATTATCGTACCAGTTAGGATTATACACTGAATAAACCGGTACACCTGGAGTACGTGGATACCATGATCCATTGCGTTCGTAAGCAATTACCCCTTGAGTCGAGCTATCGGTGTAGTGAATGGCAATTGACTGCCCTTGTTCAACGGAGTAATTCCATAGAGGTTCATTACTCTACAGTTATCAAGAGGAGACATCGTTTACATTGTCGTCCAGTATTTTATTTATTTTGCTTAATTATTTATTTGTTTTATTTATTTCATTTTATTTCTTGAGTAGTTTTAACAACTAAGCAATTTGTTGTATTTAGCATTAACATAGTTTAGTAACTAATCTTAATACAATTAATGTAATTTGCAGTACTGTTGAAAAGCATATCTTATGCCTGAGCTCAGCGTATTGATAAAAAGCAAACTTAAATTATTTGATTTTGAAAATGAAATTAAATATTCACAGAAGTTTCTACCTGAACGCCAATTCCGTCACTGGTAACTAGAATCTTAGTACCAAGCTCAAACATATTGTCACCTAAGGGTTTCCAAAATGATACATATGCCTCTCCAGCGCGGACGGCGTAAAATGTGATATTTTTTACTCGCCCAGACTGAGGTACAAGTAGCTCAGGGAAGAGGTTAATATGATTTCCGGGGTCGTAATTCATCGGACCTGGAATATCACGCTCATCTGCTTTCATCATTTTACATACTTCTGAAAAAGAAAAAGACATAATTATGAACGAAGAAGAAGGCTGAGTATATCCAATTAACATGCAAATACAGATATGACGCGCTATATTGTGTGAAACAAGACGCCAGTGAGCAAAAATACCCCTCGCATATCACGTCCAGTGTAACAAATAGCACCATGTCCAGTCTGACAAGCTGAAGACAGCCAATAAAACAAGTGGCAAGACACCCAGTGCAACAAGTAGCAACAAGTAGCAAGAAGCCCATTATGACAAGAAGCAGTACTTTGTGTGACAACTAACAAGATATCCAGTGTAACAAGTAGCATCACGTCCAACGGAACGAGAGAGGTCCAGTGTAATAAATTAGTAGTACGCATAGTGTAACAAGAAGAGGACCATGCAGTGCAACAAGTACAGCCAGTGTGGCAAGTAGTAGCATGTTAAGTGTGACCAGTAGCAGCATGTTTAGTGTGGCAAGGAGCAATACGTGCAGGACGTCATATGTGACAAGCAATAGCATGCGCAGTGTAGTAAGTAGCAATACGGCTAGTGTAGCAAGTACCAGGATGTCTATAGTTGGGGTAAAGTTCAATTATTTTCTATTATTGGTCTGTTATTTAAGTTTAGCATTAAGGACCAACAACCCAGGAAGTGGCGTGTCTAGTACATCCGGATTTTTGGCTTCCAGTAACAAGAGGTGTGTTCTACAGAAGGGGAAGCTGTGCGACCAGTATGATCAGAAGCAGCAAGCCAAATTTAATACGAAACGGTGTGCCCGGTATGACAAGAAGTGGTACGCTTGGTATGGCAAGAAGTGGTATGCTTGGTATGACAAGAAGTGGTATGCTTGGCATGACAAGAAGTGGTATGTTTGGTATGACAAGAAGTGGTATGTTTGGTATGGCAAGAAGTGGTACGCTTGGTATGACAAGAAATGGTATGCCCGGTATGACAAGAAGTGGTATGCTTGGTATGACAAGAAGTGGTACGCTTGGTATGACAAGAAGTGGTATGCTTGGTATGAGAAGAAGCGGTATCCTATGTGTAAGATGAAACGGTACAAACAGAAGGGTATCGAGCTATAAAAACTCTGAATGTGCTCTTCTTTTTGTCCTCAGTTTTGAAAGACTGCTAGAAACAAAATGTTATCAACGAATCATACCAGAATTGAATTGATTTGTGGGTTGTTTACAGCAAAAGACATAGCTGTCTCAAGTAAAACCAAATGTTTTGCATAATAAAGTGTTAAGCGCAAAACAGGTAAGAATTTGTGTATCCTCTTTTTGTGTTCTTACATTGAAATACTGAAATGTTTAATGAAAATCAAGTGTTTTTCTGCATTAAATGGTTTAGATAAGTGCAGGTAGGAAATCAGCTGATCGTCTCATTTTTTATTTTGAAAAGTATATACAACTTCTTCATGTCAATGAAGTCTGTCTAATATTGAGAGATTAAATATGTCCGAGCTCACCTGATACATCCGCAAAGCCAGAAACACTTGATACAACGAAGTCGAAACACAACATTAAAATTAGTCTACGCATGTTTCATAGATTTATGATTGGTTGTATAGAAGAACTGATTATTCTTGCAATTTTATTCAGTTATCTAAACTTATTTCATTCACTCAGAAGAAAAATACGAAGAAAAATGTCAAAACAGAATAAGTCTCTTGCTTGAACAACTTCCTGTTTCCAGATACAACAAAGAACTTCCTGTTTGCATATAATAACCTTTTATGTTATTTTCAACAGTATGTGCAGCATTAGTACTTTTAAAAGACTCTTTTGATCAATGGTTTACAAATGCTACCGCAAAAGGGCTTTTGAAAGTAAGAAATATTCTTAATAAGCAACTGCGTAATGTCGGTGCGCTTTCTTCTTCATTCAGCAGAGAGGTTGAATCGGTACGGCTAAATTCAAGTGGTGCACATGTATGACAGTTGCCAATTAAATGTGTTATAAACGAAAACATTTGCCAATTAATATAAGGAAGAATTGTGGAAAATAAAAAACCAACCGCCAAATTTTAGTGCTTTGCATTATATATTTAATGAAATATTTTCTGCAGATGTCTTTAGGAACTCCTGACTGAAACTAGTCATTTTCCATAAAAAAACATTCCAGCAACTGAACTTCGTAAAGATACGAGTGACAGAAGCCATTTTCACACTCTATTTAAATGGCACACCACCGTTGAAATAAATAACACCTCCTAAGAGATATATAATACCTCCATGGACAAACACAATGCCTTCATGGACACAAATTGCATAAATTGTATGATACTTCCAGGAAACTATAAATTACCTCCATGGATGTACAAAATACCTCCATGCATATATAATACATCCACCATCATATATAATACCTCCATGGAGTATATAATACCTCTGTAGACATGTGTGATATCCCCGTGGTCATATTGGCTAATCTAAGAACACTCCTGCTCTACGCTACTCCAGAGCTTGCGCTAATGTTAATTCTGCCATCAAAATACTGTTACTACCATCCTGCTTTCATCTCTAACTATTCCATGGATAGATGTAATACCTCCATGGACACCGGTCTTTTTCTCTAACTCTTCCATGGACATATTCGATACATCCATTGACATCCGTTTCTTCCATCTCTGACTCTCTCGATGTTATTTTAACCTTCGAGTTCTTTCCAGTATTAAACAAATGTCCATAACATCTGCACATTTTAGACCCCAACCTGGCGAGCCCGGGGGGGTCTATAGGATTGCCCTTTGTCCGTCCGTCTGCCCGTCTCTCCGCCCGTCTGTCCGTCCGTCCGTGTGTCACACTTTGGATGCTGTTTTGTTTCCATGCAAGTTCTTCGAAACTATTTACCCTATGCATATGCAACCCTGCAAAGTGAATATATATATATTGAAGCTGTGCAACATTGTGTTATTTTTCAAATCGGCCAAAAATTGCCAAAATAGCGACTTGTCAAAAATTGTGATCTTTTTGAGATAACTGCAATGTAAGACTTGAGTGCTTTCCACGCAAGTTCTCCGAAATTATTTATCCTAGGCATATACTGCCTTGCACAGTGAATATATAGTGCAACTTCTTTTTATTTTCAAATAGGTAAAAAATTGCCAAAATGGCAACTTTTTGTGTCCGGTTGTGGTGTGCGCCTTCGACGATGGCGTGTTTAACATTTGTATTATGTGTCATTTGAATATTCACATATACGCAGCCTTTCACACCTGCGAATGTATTTTGTGCATTTATTTTAGTTTAAGAACATCAATAATAAGTCACACAGAAATATTTTGTCCAAACAGAAATCGCTCCTTTTGTTAGTGCTTGATATTATAATAAAGCACATCAAGAGGCTCACACTGAGATCCAAAAACATGAACTTGATCATGAGGCACTCATCATTAAGTCATACTCAAATCATGTTTATAGTGATGAAAAAAAAACAAAAGATGAGATAAAATATCCCTTAAAAAACAATTGTGTAAATGATGGTTTTCGGTTAATTTAAATGTCTGTAGAACACTAGAGGTTTCTGATGTATTATTATATAACCTGAATGAAATACAGAGCTAAGTAACTTTCTCTAGTTTGAATCTTTCAAAAATAGAACTGACAGAATGCCTTTGCATGAACTTTGTATGGAAACCATTATACATAAGACAGATGAATCTTTACTCAATGTTTTTATTTCAAGTATTGCACCCTATTTGGGTCTTTGTGGCACTTATGATTTATATAAAGGACTACTGTGAAAAACACTAACAACATTAAACAAATGTGGTATTACAAAACAGAAATTGTTTCCTTTTTGTATTTATAATGATTTATACACCAACATGTCGTTGCTGTAAATTTATGCGTCTTCATCGTTTGAATAAAAGACCAGCAAACAAAAATATGTAGATCTGTACGCTTATAGTTATGTTGGGAGAATATTAACGCGCAATACATGTAGCTCTTGCACTTTCATAATGCAGTGTTAAATAAAAACTGTTCAAATCCTCACAAGGTGTATCTATAAATGAGAAAATTTTATGTAATCTGTCAAAGATTTTAGGCTTCATATGTGCCACTAAATCCGTTAATATGTATATTTTCGTGTATTATCCAGTGCAAAAAAGGCCTGAAAGACGCCAAAGATCCAGTGGTCAGTTCATTCATATGATTAATTTATGTAGATTTATGTAGATTAGCTGTGCTCGCCTGTGATTTACTGCATTGTTGTGTTATTATTATGCTATTAATAGGTGGTTTTAGTCAGAATAAATATTCAATAGAAAGCAATGCTTTAGGTTCTTTATGGATTAGCGAAGAGCCAGCCCAGGTCAAGCTCTGTTCGAAGAACTAAGAAATGTAAGCATATTTTATAATTGAACATATCGTTATTTGGAGGAATTATTCCTTTGCTATATCATTGTGTTCAAAAACAATCTGTTTTATTGTTAGCGAGACGGATAGCAAAACGTCAGATAATTGTAACATAGATCGCAGGATTGTGTGCATTTTTGCTCACCCGAAGGGCGAAATGTCACGCTTGGCAAAGAGACCTTGGAGCTGAGATTAACTAATATACCAGACATGTCATCAAACACCCAGTACTTTGCTGATACGAGGCGCGCCACGCAATTGACTTTTAATTGACTGCACGTAACAGCGTCTGTAGAAAATAATCTTTGTGCTGTTCAAGTAAAAGATATGGACTTTCGACACAATATTGCTGTTTTGCACAACAGCATTGTGACATTTAAGGAACCTAATTGGTAAAGCTTTGGCGATTGATCAGCACTCAGAATGAAAATGCAAACAAAAACCATTCTTAAAATAAAAAAAACATGATGAATAATCACAACAATATATTGTATGGGTTATTTATGACGATATTAATCATTTCTACGTTGGTTATGACATTAATATCAAGAAATTACATGACACGCTACAGCCATGCCACAAGGTTTACATATAGTGTGCCCACAGCAGACAGTGCTATGGACAGCTACATCACGTCAGGTACGAACAGATTCTGGAGGAATACTCAAGACAGCTCCTACTCCAGCAGTGCGACAGGTTCCCACCACAATTACACTATATTAGTGTGGACTACGTTTTGGAGATCTACACTTTGGTTAGGACGTCAAAATACAATGTTTGAAAATTGTGACTATAGTAACTGTCACGCTGTTTATGACAAAAGAACATTAAATGAGACCGATGCTCTTTTAGTTCACATGTTTGACCTTAAAGGGGAAAGCTTACCACGCTTTCGCAATCCACATCAGGTATGGATATCAGTCCGATTTGAATCGCCAGTTACTGTGCAGAAAAAACGCCATAAAATAATCTACAAAGATATGTTTTCAAAATCCTACAAGGGAATCTTTAATGCCACTATGAGTTATATGCGCTCCGCTGATATTCATATCCCATACGGCCAATATACCCCCATTAATTCAAATAATGCTGGAAAAGTGTCAGTTGATTTATTAAATTACGCCACCGGAAAATCTAAACTCGTCGTGGGGTTTGTCAGTAAATGTGATACAAAGAGTAAGAGAGAACTCTACACGTGAGTTGCAAAAATATATACAAGTGGACATTATTGGTAAGTGTGGAAATGACGCATGCCCAAAACGCTACCTTGTAAATGGCACAAACGTATGCCATACAATGCTTGAAGAAAAATACAAGTTTTATTTGTCGTTTGAAAACAGCCTCTGTGAAGATTACGTGACGGAAAAGGTTTGGAGGATTATAAAACTGAACATAATTCCAATAGTGTTAGGGGGCAGTGACTATAAAACTCTTTTACCGCCTAATTCTTACATTGACATCAGAGACTTTGCTTCCCCTCAAGCTCTAGCTCAGTACCTACTGATACTAGACAGAGACGACACACTTTATAACCTGTACTTCAAGTGGAAGCAATTTTATATTATACACGAGAGTAAAGAATTTTGTAACCTCTGTAAGTACTTGAATAACATTCCTAGAACAAGCGCTAATGTGGATGATAATGATATTTGGGGAGATTCTGACAGAGACTGTTACACACCGGAACAATTTTATCTCAATCATTTCCCTAATACGACAAGCGCCGATTTTAACTGAGTTCTCCGTGGTATGTAAACATGTTTCAAACTTGAATCGCTAGACGAAAAAGGATTTGTGATTGAGCTTTGTGATGAAAATAGAATTATTTGTGTTGATAGGTAAAAGGATCTGTTGACAGTCTCCAAAACATTAAGTTTAAACATTTTGCAAATGCTTTCATAACTTTGTTTTGATCAATAAAATTATGTTTGTTTCATTTTCAAATGTAAATTCAACGCATTGGACTTGATAGCCTTATATGAAGCACATTAAGAGAACAGGACTTGATATAGATAATCACACATTGGTACAAATACATCCAACATCATTAATTTACTTTGGTATGCAGACTTAAACGTACATAAACACTATATCGTGCTTAGAGATAATTAATGCTTCTTTAATCTAATGATTTAGTTCCATAATTTATATAATTAAAAAGACATTTATGCCAAATTTACCTGTTATACGCATGAATTGTATCTGCTAAATCTCTCTTGAAGGAAGGGTTTTGAGCCTAACAACGTCCCTCCCTCCATCCTTGCTCATCTTCCCTTCTCCTTCTTCCTCCATTCTCATACTCCCTCCTCCATTTTCCTCATACTTTCTTCTCCATCAAGTAAAATATTTATATTTTAAGGAGAAAAATTATTTAGTAAGAACAGTGAGTTATTGAAACAGCTTCTTGCAGTAAGTGTTATTTTCGACGTCACAAATTTATTAATTTTTAAATTTAGCGTTTTTCAACTTTTGTGGTACTAATTAAGAAATATTTGTTGAAAATTTCAATTTATATCATAATATAAGATAAACAATACATTTGTTAAGAATTACACAAGAAAAATACAAATAAATAAAGGTGCAAAATCTTGAGTTAAACAAAATGCAATATTTTATTTTGACCGTTCCAGCCACGCCACCAGTTTGAAAATTACGTTCTTTATTGCTGGGACTTAAATTGCTAGTTAGAAAAGCATCTGTTAAAATGGGAGCATGCAATATTTTTATCAAGATAGCAAAATGTTAAAAACTCGATATTCCGCATAAAAAGAAAACTTTGAGGCAAGTAAACATCTTCCTTAAAATAAATGTTGCCATGCAACACATTATGACTTTATCAAATAAACAATTTAGTCCCATACTTGTTTAATTAGACGTAAGCCAGTTTTAGTACTAAGAGTTTAACTTGGGGATAAGCAATAAGTTTGGTTAAATCCTTTTTAAAAGGCGAGTTTTTGCTTGTGTGGTGGTTATTGGAGTGATATAAGAGAGCGCGAGGCTCCTTACTGGCATTCGCGCTACTCTAATCCTCAAAGAGTAATTAGCTCAATAAAAACAGACACTAACATTTTTAAGAACGCATCTCAAAAGCCATTTCCATTTGAATCGCAGGAAACTGTTCATTAAATTTGTGATAAATCTTGAGACAAAGATCAACACTTTGAGAAAATGTTGTTAATTCAAATTGGGTTTATTTGTACTAAAGGGTGTGAATTGACCCTCTAAGGAGTAACGTTGGCTTCAATAACTATCCAGCAAAACAAGAACACTGCACACCGAGAACAGATGAGAAATTATTTTTATTCTATGGTTTAAAGGTAGTAAATAGCAAAACGAAGAGTGCACTATTTTTATGTGTTGCGCTCTAGCTCATCCCACCCTGTAAGACTCAGTTCTAGTCATGCATGATTTTTGTCAGTGATTCCATTTTCTGTCCTGTCCGTGAGGTTATATTAATATTTTTACTGTTCAGTGTCAGTTTTAGATTTGAAAATAACCCTACCCCGGTCCATCCCTCCCCCCACTTCATCGCTAAAAGTTCTAAAATAAATTTGACGTTAATCATCAACATCCATGAATTTTATCGGTAAAACATTCTCCACAAGATACTAAAGTGAGAATTGCCATGATGAATTCTGGCAAAGATTCGTTTTTGTACACATTTATCTTTTAATTTTTGTATCTTTGTGAGGACGTTTATATAAGAATCGATACTTTTTTAAATCTTGCATTAAATAATAATGAAAAACATTAAAAAGAATGTATTATTATTATTTAGATAACAACAGTGTACAAATGTTGTTAAAATTAAGTACAAAGGTTATTTGTTGTTTAATCGAGAGAGCTAAACTTTAGCTCAGATTATGATTTATACCTGAATTTCTTTTTCAGCTATGAAACCCTTAAAGACTGACATATTACAAGAAGTTAGACATATATTCTTTGCTTTTTGCCTTTTCTATACTATCGTTGATCTAGTTGCATTCACTTCAAATTTTCAGGTGGATCCAACTTTACTATTTTTATTTACACAGATGTTTTATTTAAACAAAATGAAGGTAAAGGGGTTTCCTTAATTTTCCATAGCAAATTCGCGTTGTATAATGGTCAAAATTAGATATTAGCAAAAAATTAAATATGGCAGAGATAAACAACTGCTTACGTTGGGGGTAGTTTTCAATGGGTCTACACGGCAAAACCAAGACATGCAATAAAGGAATACAACATGATCGAGAGGGGAGGACACGGAAAGTCATAAGTAAATGCAATCCCAAACACTTAGGGTGAGGTCAATATTCATTTTTCGCTTCGGGGCGTAATTCCCTGTTTTCCCTCTTGGCTATGTAATATCCATAGTATATGCAGTTGCAAGTAAGTCGAACTATGGTAGTCTATTGTGTTTCCATGACTGAACATTTTCAATATCCGTTGTCACATTGGAAGGTACAATTAATTTCAAAAGAAAACAAAGGCGACTCCGCCACACATGTAATTGTTTGCTTCTACAGAATTTGCCACTATTCCCAACTTCCTCAGACTAGCCTTCTAAGCAATTTCACCAAAAGGATAAAAACAAATAGAAATAAATGCATCACACGAATTTAATAAATTTCGGGGGGAGGGGGCAGTGAAAGCTCAAAACTAATTATTAGATATACAATTAAGTATTAAGTATTAAGTACCCTTACATGTCATAACATATTAGAAAAATAAAAATTAGCTACATATTCAAACTGTTTTTATTTAATAGGCAGCCAGCAACTGTAAGGAGCACGCTGCACCGACTTCTTTGGATTCCTGAAAAATATCAGTTTTGTTAGGAAGAACAATTCTTAACCAGCTAATAGGACTAACTAACAAACCAGCTATAAAGTAGCTTTGCATATTTTTTAAATGACTGCAAGATTTTTCTGAAAAAAAATACGTTTTAAAAGAACAACTCTTTTTATATATGTTCTGTGTGTTTTCTATAAAATTGCACGAGTGTTTCAAATTCCGTTGCATGATCCAATTTCTACGGATGGCAATCTTACCTGACTTTAACAATACGTCATCATGAAGAAAATGTCAATATCAATTTTCAATATTGAAAGAAGGATTATTGCTTATTACTTTTAATTGCTACCAAACAGCAAATGTGGGTCTACCAAACAGCAAATAGTATCTCAACAAATAAACAGCTTTTCTGTTTTATACCTAGCAGTGCAACACATGTAAGACGACGGATCTTTTCAAAACTTTGGACTAACACAATGTAAAGCCGTTGGGTCTTTTAAGTCAACACCTATCCAGAAAGAATGTATTCTTCAATAAGTAAAGGCAGGGCGAGAGAACGGTCGGTACACCAGGCACAAACTTGAAACTTGAAAACTGCCGACATCTTACCACTACCAGGTGACACTGCCAGTTCCCTACTTTACCGATACAACACTACCCTACGTGAACTTTTGGATAGACATGCACCAACAAAAACATAAGTAGTTACCAAAGGACCTAAAGTTCCGTGGTTCACCGATGAAATAAAAAAAATAAAAAGAGAAAGAAGGAAGGCTGAGAGAGATATGCGAAAATGTAAAACAGAGGAAAGTGTATCCAATTTTGCGAACTAAGAAACTGTACTACACAAAACGCATTAACGAATGCGGGTTTGATCAAAAACAACTCTTTAGTGTTTTAAATGAACTACAAAAGAAATCTCAAACTATCCTACCGACACACTCATCAAATGGCAAACGATTTTAACAACTTTTTGTGGATAAAATAGAAACTATAAGAGAAAATCTGGATAAAAACAACTGTGACTATGTCTCAATCCAGGAACCAAAATGTGAAACAAAATTACATTATTTTCGTACATACTCAGAGGAAGACATCCTCGAAATTATATTCAAAACCAGCAATGCGTCATGCAAATTGGATCCCATCCCAACCTCTCTGCTGAAGAAATGCATACTTGCTCTGCTGCCAACTATTACCGGTATAGTAAATTTGTCACTACAACATGGCCGCCTGTTTTGCAACACGCACTGGTCAAACCACTGATTAAAACAGCAAATTTAAATTCATAACAACTGAAGAACTATCGCCGTGTGTCAAACATTCCATACATCTCAAAGATAATTGAGAAGGCTGTAGTCAAATGTTTCAAAACTCGCATGTCCAATCAAAATCTACACGAAAAATTTCAATCGGCTTACCGTGTCGGACATAGTACAGAACAGCTTTGGTACGCATTTTGGACGACATTCTCCGATCCCTGGACAACAGATACGGCACTGTTTTAGTTTTGCATTTGATACGATCGATCATGCTGTTCTGGTGCAGAGGGTTTCTGAACGTATAGGGATCGGGCGCGCTCCTCCCAAATGGTTCAGAGATAACCATACTTGAAGAATGTTATCAGTCGCCATCGGTGAAGCATTATCAGATCGTGTCTGCGTTTTTGGAGCAACTAAGGGGTAACTTATGGGCCCGGGGGATTACAAGATTTACACACTCCCTGTTGCTGATATTACTAAACGACATACCGTGAACTACCATATATATGCCGATGGCACACAGAACTGTGTATCTTTTCGTCTGGATGATCACTCTAGTTTTGAACAAGCAGTGAACAAACTGGTTACCTGCATCCAAGAAATAAAACATTGGATGACAGAGCTAAAAGTTAAAATTGAATGATTCCAAGACAGAAGTGATGGTTATAACCCCACCTTCGTATAACAGCAAGATCAACTTCGACAGTATTAAGATTGGACAGACCAACTGACAGTGCAAAAAACGTTGGTCTTATTTTTGACTCCAACATGAAACAAGTAGAAGAAATTTCCAACCGCTGTAAAACCTGCCTGTTTCATCTCCGAAACAATACGCCAGTTCATAGCCCAGGAGGCTCGTTAGAAACTGGTTCATGCGCTGATATCATCACGCTTAGACTATGGAAATGCTATAGAATAAGGAATTCTTAATAAACTACAAAGAATACAGATTATCGCTGCTCTACTCGTTACTAATGGACGCAAATTCGATCACATAACACCAGTTCTGAAATCGTTACATCGGCTGCCCGTTTCATTGAGAATTCAGTTCAAAATCCTGCTATTAACGTTTCGCGCAATTCAAGGAACAGCTCCCGCGTACATTACTGAATTACTGACCCTCTACCTTCCAAATAGAGCCCTAGAATTCACAAAAGAAAACTTGCTGGTGGTACCCAAGTCGCGGACAAAAACCTACGGAGACCGATCCTTCTCAGACTGTGCGCCTCGTCTGTGGAATGGACTACGAACATCATTACGTGTGGTAGAAGACGATATTCATTTTAAAAAGAAACTGAAAACTGTTTTATTTGCTTATTTGTGATTTTTTTCCCAGTCATATCAGTTTTTTGTCTTATTTTATACCTTTTAAATTATTTTCTATTTTTGTACCGTGTCTTAGAATATCTTTAAGATTAAGACACGTTAAATCTCTTTTAAATTTATATTTACATTTACACAAAGATACGAGGGAAGTGAAATGAAATTAAACTTGATATCAAATTGGTTAAAACGCTCCTCTGTCTTATGGGAGCGATCTTTCTTTTGCCCTTTATTTGGGAGAAGACATATTATTAATTAAAATACATTTCAGAGCTAGAATCTCCGATTTGGAGCAAGCTGACCAGGGGTAGAAAATATCCGATGTTAAAAAAATCATGCTTTTTATTTAAATCAGATTTTTTATTTAAATCAAACTCAAAAATTAAAGCAGAAAAGGCAAAACACCACGCTTTTAGCAGTTTATTGCAGACCTCTTAATGCTTTTTGGAAAAGATTTCCAAGGACATTTACATTTGACAATATCTCCGATAGCTATGTGCAAATTTAAGCGCTTAGATAACTCTCCATAACTTCAGTTTGAGTTTTTGTTGTTTAACATGTCTCTGTCAAAGTAACTCCACACAGGAACAAGACGTCTCCCAAACATTTTGGAATTTGCAGTGATTTTTTGCCTTCAGATTCTCAAATAACAATTGACGAAGCAGTCATTTGGGGGATTTAAATATAGCTTCCACAAGCCGTAACACTAATACTTTGTTTCAAGCATACGAGGTACAGACATGCTTGACCAACGCCGGAGTAGTTGCAGCTACCATCAATGGCGCTCTCGTAAGCTGCTGAATACTGTTAATTCAGCCACTTTATTCAGCCACTTTTATAGCCAACATATGAATATGCTTCTGGCAAAGTGGAATTTTTTTGGTTTTTGCCAGATTTTTTCTGTCATTTCTTTGTATCCTTATCCCAACTGAATTCAGTCGAGACGCAAAAACTTTTCGACAAAAGTGTTAAGTTTGAATCGGATAATTTAATCAATTTTGATCTATATTCGTTGATTCTCGTTTCTTCTACAGCGTATTGCATGTCTCGGGAAGACGTTAGGGTAGGGTAGTTCAAGAAAGTATCCAGAATAAGTCAATTCGTGCTGTTGGACCCAGTCACTGCGATTCTTTCTATCTTCCTAGCACAGAAAAGTTCCTGTAATAGAAATGGCCATTGATTTTAATATTCGAGGCTCTGGTTCTTTCAGAGCACATTCTAGGAGATCGAGACTTGGAACTAGCAATCCTCTTTGTAAGAAACACACTGAAAAGTACTCTGGCACATTATTATCGACCTCGGCGAAACTCCCGAACTTAAGTAAAGAGTTGTTTTGCGTTGTAGATTCAGTGTCGCTGTGGCTATAATGGGGGATTCATTATCCTTATCTCAAGAAAACATTTTTTTGCAATTCAAAATTGTTATTTAAGCACAAAATTCACTATAATAATAATCGTGTTAAAAAATTATTATTGGGCCATTTATGTGATGCATCCATTATAATATAACGCCATTGGCGAAAGTCGTGCACCGATATTGGCAAAATGGACATCAATGGCATGTTCAGTTATAGAAACTGCGATCGCAAGAGTCATCTAGGGGTATGTTGGACTTTTTCGCTAGAGGTATCGTTTCGACTCCAACTTTTTGGGGATAGTTTGAAAGAAATGATTAGGACAAGACATCAAAATTCTTATTTACTTTCAAAGTAAAACAATCATGACGTATAGCAATTATTTGACAATCTTCACGTAAAGCCGAAAACGTTAACTTAATCCCGAGTCACTGATCATTAAGCCATAATCCGGTTTATAGTGATGAGAAAAATAAAAATTCCGATAAAAGTTGATTTTTTTAAAAGAAAACAGTATTCGTTTTAACAGATGTTTAATCTAAATTTCAGATGAATAATCTAAATTTTAGTACAACATTTGTGGTTTCTGATGTGTTAATACATAACCTGAATAAAATAAAGTGACAAGAAAATTTGCAAATTCAAAAAAGGTCTTCTAAAGATACATAAATTTCTCTTATTATCTCTTTTATCAATATTTAAATCTCTTGAAAATAGAATTGAAAGAATGCTTTTGTGTGAACTTTGCACGGAAACCATTATAAGGAACATGGATGAATCTTTACTCAATGTTTATATTCAAAGAATGCATTGTATTTGTGTCTTTTTGGCAAGTATGATTTATATAAAACGAGTACTGTGAAAACTATTTTTGCATTAAACAAAAGATGTGGTATTGATTAGTAAAAAATATTTCATTTATGTATTTACAAAGAATTGCACACAAATATGTTGATGTCCTGTTTTAACATAAATTTATACGTCTTCATCGTTCGAATAAAACACCAGCAAACAAACATATGTAGATCTGTACATTTTTAGTTGTCCTGGGAGAATATAACATCTCGCCCTTGCACTTTTATAATGCCGAGTATAAACTGTTCAACCCCTCACAAGATGTATCTATAACTGAGATAATTTCATGTACGTTAAGTAATGTGTCAAAGCTTTTTGTGCTTCAGGTGTGCTAGTAGAGCCGCCATTAATAAGCATATTTTCGTGTATTATCCAGTGCACAAAAGGCCTGAAAGGGCCAAAGATCCACTGGTCAATTCATTCATAAGAGTTATTTACGTAGACTAGATGTGCTTGCCGGTATTTCAAACTCAGATTTACTCTATTGTTGTGTTATTATTATGGTATCAATAGGTGATTTTAGTCACAACAAATGTTCAATAGAAAGCAAGGATTTTGGTTCTTTATTGATTTCGAAAAAACCTGCCCGGGTCCAACTGTGCTCCATGCAAACGAAGTTCTTATCTGAAAGTTTCGAAACAAACTAAACTAAAAATATAATACAAATTGGGAATGTAAGTATGGCACATATTTAGCCATCATTTAAAAGCCAGTAAATTTTTAGGGGTGATATTTATTACAATTAAATATACCGTTATTTAGATCAACTATTTCAACTATTTCTTTGCTATATCGTTGAGTTGATAAACAATCTGTTTTATTATTAACGAGAAGGATAGCAAACATCAAACAATTTTAATACAGTTCGAAGGATTCATGCATCTTTGTTCACCCGAGGTCATGCGAGAGTACTAGGTACTCGACTTTCCTTGACTTAAAAGCGTCGGTAGAAAATCAATTTTGTACTGTTCCTACATAACATCATTGTGACATTTAAGACTAAATTAACTAATATAGCTATTGTGATTGATTGAGACTCAGAATGAAAATGCAAAAAAGGCATTCTAAAAACACAATGAATACTCATAACAATATATTGTGTGCATTATTAATGGCGCTAGCAATTATTGCTGCCTTGGTTATGACACTGACATCAAGAAATGACACGGCAAGCTACAGCCATGGCACAAACTTTCCATATAGTAGGCCCACAGCAGCCAGCGCTTTGGATAGCTATAGCAAGTCAGTTACGAGCAGATTCTGGAGTAATACTCCGGACAGCACCTATTCCAGTAGTGTGACAAGTTCCCAGCACAAATACACTATATTAGTGTGGACTGCGTTTTGGACATATCCAAATTGGTTAGGACGTCAAAATACAATGTTTGAAAATTGTGACTACAGTAACTGTTACGCTGTTTATGATAAAAGAACATTAAATGAGACTGATGCTCTTTTAGTTCACATGTTTGACCTGAAAGGGAAAAGCTTACCACGCTTTCGCAATCCACATCAGGTATGGATATCAGTCCGGTTTGAATCGCCAATTACTGTGCAGACAAAACGAAATAAAATAATCCACAAAGATATGTTTTCAAGAAGCTTCAAAGCAATTTTCAATGCAACGTTGAGTTATATGCGCTCCGCTGAGATTCATGTCCCATACGGCCGATATACCCCCATTAATTCAGATAATGCTGGAAAAGTGTCAACTGGTTTTTTTAATTACGCGAACGGAAAATCTAAGCTTGTGGCGTGGTTTGTCAGTCACTGTGATACAAACAGTAAGAGAGAACTCTACGCCCGCGAGTTGCAAAAATATATACAAGTGGATATTATTGGCAAGTGTGGAAATGACGCATGCCCAAAACGCTACCTTGTAAATGGCACAAACGTATGCCATACCATGCTTGAAGAAAAATACAAGTTTTATTTGTCGTTTGAAAACAGCCTCTGTGAAGATTACGTGACTGAAAAGGTTTGGAGAATTATAAAACTGAACATAATTCCAATAGTGTTAGGGGGCAGTGACTATAAAACTCTTTTACCGCCTCATTCTTACATTGACATCAGAGACTTTGCTTCCCCTCAAGCTCTAGCTCAGTACCTACTGATGCTAGACCGAGACGACACACTTTATAACCAGTACTTTAAGTGGAAGCAATTTTATGCTATACACGAAAGTAGAGAATTTTGTAACCTCTGTAAGTACTTGAATAACGTTCCTAGAACTCGCGCTAATGTGGATGATAATGATATTTGGGGAGATCCTGACAGAGACTGTTACACACCGGAACAATTTTATCTCAATCATTTCCCTAATACGACAAGCAGCGCTTTTAACTGAGCTCTCCGTGATATGTAAACATGTTTCGCTAGACGAAAAAGGATTTGTGATTAAGCTTTGTGATCAAAATAGAATTATTTGTGTTGATAGGTAAAAGGATCTGTTGACAGTCTCCAAAACACTAAGTTTAAACATTTTGCAAATGCTGTCATTACTTTGTTTTGATCAATAAAATTATGTTTGTTTCATTTTTCAAATGTAAATTCAACGCATTGGACTTGATAGCCTTATATGAAGCACATTAAGAGAACAGGACTTGATATAGATAATCACACATTGGTACAAATGCATCCAACATCATTAATTTACTTTGGTATACACACATAAACGTAGATAAACACTATATTGTGCTTAGAGATAATTTAAGATCGTTTAGTTAATGCGTGTTTAATCTAATGATTTAGTTGCATAATTTACGTAATTAAAAAGGCATTTATATGCCAAATTTACCTGTTATACACATGAATTATGTCTGTTAAATCTCTCTTGAAGGAAGGGTTTTGAGCATAACAACGTTCTTCCCTCCATCCTTTGCTCATCTTCCCTTCTCCTTCTTCCTCCATTCCCATACTCCCTCCTCCATTTTATCAAGATAGCAAAATGTTAAAAACTCGATATTCCGCATAAAAGAAAACTTTGAGGCTAGTAAACATCTTCCTTAAAATAAACGTTGCCATGCAACACATTATGAATTTTCCAAAATAAACAATTTAGTGCCATACTAGTTTAATAAGACGTAAGCCAGTTTTAGTACTAAGAGTTTAACTTGGGTATACAGCAATAAGTTTTGCTAAATCCTTTTATAAAAAACGAGTTGTTTCTTGTATGGGGGTTATTGGAGTGACAAAGGAGAGCACTAAAGAGCGTGAATGGACCTTCTAAACAGTAACGTTGGCTGCAATAACTATCCAGCAAAAGAAGAACACTGCACACCGAGAACAGATGAGCAATTATTTTTATTCTATGGTTTAAAGGTAATAAATAGCGAAACAAATAGATATTAAAAACAAATAGATATTATAAAGAATGTACTATTTTGCTAACAACAGTGTACAAATATTGTTCAAATTATGTATAAAAGTTATTTGTCGTTAAATCGAAAGAGCTAAACTTAGCTCAGATTTGGATTTATATCTGACTTTCTTTATCGGTTATCAAACCCTTAGGGACTGACACATTACAAGCAGTTAGATATATATTCTTTGCGTTTCGTTTTTTTTTCCATACTACCTTTGATCTAATTGCATTCACTTCAAATTTTCAGGTGGATCCAACTTTATTATTTTTATTTACAAAGATATTGAACGAAATGAAAGCAAACGGGTTTCCTTAATTTTGATAGCAAATTCTCTTAGAAATAAACAATCGCTTACGGTGGGATGGATGCGTGATTTAAAGCAATTTGAATTGATTTCAATGGGTCTACACGGCAAAACCAAGACATACAATAAAGGAATGCAACATGATCGAGAGGGGAGGACACACAGTCTTAAACGCATAGGGTGATGTCAATATTCACTTTAAGCTTCGGGGCGTATTTCCCCGTTTTCCCTCTTGCCTATGTAATATCCGTAGTATATGGTGTTACAAGTAACTCGAAACATGTTGGTCTATTGTATCTCCTTAAGTGAACATTTTCAATATCCGTTGTCATATGGGAAAGTACAATTAATTGCAAAAGAAAACAAAAGAGACTCGACTACACATGTAATTGTTTGCTTCTACTGAATTTGGCCCATCTCAGACTAGCCTTCTAAACAATCTCACCATAAGGATAAAAACAAATAGAAATAAATGCATCACACGAATTTAATAAATCTGGGGGAGCGAAAGTTCAAAGCTATTAGATGTAAAATTAAATATCCTTATATGTCATAACATATTGGACAAATAAAAATTAACTACATATTTAAACTGTTTTCATTTAATAGGCAGCCAGCAATTGCAAGGAACATGCTGCACCGACTTCTTTGAATTCTTGAAAAAATATCAGTTTTGTTAGAAAGAACAATTTTTAACCACTAACTAATTAACTAGCTACAAAGTAGCTTTGCATATATTTTTTTATTGATTGCAATATTTTTCTGAAAAAATACGTTTTAAAAGAATAACTCTTTTTATATATGTTCTGTGTGTTTTCTATAAAATTCCGCTGCATGATTCAATTTCTACGGATGGCAATGCTACCTGACTTTCACAATAAGTTTTCCTGAAGAAAACGTCAATACCAATGCAGATACTCCAATTTTCAATATTTAAAAAAGGATTATTGCTTATTGCTTTTAGCTGCGTCTATAAAATATGGATCTACCATACAGCAAATAGTATCTCAACTAATGAACAGCTTGTCTGTTTTGTACCTAGTGCAACACATGTAAGACGATGGATCTTTTCAAAACCTCGGACTAACACAGTGTAAAGCCGTTGGACTGTTAAAGCCAACACCTATCCAGAAAGAATGTATTCCTCAAATAAGAAAAGGTAGGGCGAGAGAGTTTCTAACGAAGTGAGAGAGAGTACAGTGTTGTGGTACAAATGGTCGGTACAGCAGACACAAGGGTGCGAGGAAAGTTAAATTAAATTAAAGGGGACATCGAATTTGTTAAAACGGTCCTCTGTCGTACAGATGAAATCTTTGTTTTGCTGTTTATTTATGAGATATTATTGGGAGAATACAATCATTAATTATAATACATTTCAGAGCTAGAATTTCGTTTTGTAGCAAGCTGAGCACTGCTGAAAAAAACTAGATGTTTTAAAAAAATCATGATTTTTTATTTAAATAATATTTTTCATTTAAATCAAACTAAAAAAGTGAAAGCAGAAAAAGGTAAAAAAAACACCACACTTTTACCAATTTATTGCGTTTAATGCTTTTTAGAAAATATTTCCAAGCACATATACATTTGACAATATCTCCGACAGCTATCCGCAAATTCAATCCCTCAGATAACTGTCCACAAGTTCAATTGTACAGATTTCTTTTGATTTTTGCTGTTTAAAATGTCTCTATCAAAGTGTCTCTACATAGGAGCAAGACGTCTCCCAAACATTTTGCAGTTTGCAGTGATTTTTTTCTGTCAGATTCTCAAGTAACAATTGAAGAAGCAGTCATTTGGGGTATTTAAATATAGCTTACGCAACGCGTAACACTATACTTTGTTTCAAGCATACGAGGTAGAGACATGCCTGACCAGCGAAGGAGTAGTTGAAGCTACCGACACTGACGCTCTCGTAAGCTGCTGAATACTGTTAATTCCCTTAACTCCAAAGCTTATGTGCACTGAGAAGCATAACATTTGAAATGCTCTTTTAAACAAAGGGGTTGCAAGCGATTGCTGAGTGCCTTTACTGCACTCAAAAGCTCATGACAACAATTTTCTTAGTAAAAAATAAAAATAGAAAATAAATAAAAAATAATGATTTAAATCATACCAGCCCTAAAGCTGACATATCGGAAAAAAAGAAAACAAGCCAATTCGTACTTTCGGATATTAAGTAAGTGTCGTTTTGATTGCAAATTTTTTGTTATATATTATAGCGAAATAATCAGGGAAAAACATCAAAATTCTAATTCTTTCAACATGTGCACTTTCATATGATCTTTTAAAAATTATTTTACATATATTATTCAACCTCTTTAATAGCCAACATCTGAATAGATAGTAGTAAGAAGTAAATAGTAAATAGTAGTAAATGTGAATATGTTTCTGGCAAAGTGGAATTTTGCTCGTTTTTGCCAGTTTTTTCCTATCATTTCTTTATATCCTTATCCCAACTGAATTCAGTCGAGACGCAAAAATTTTCGACAAAAATCTTAAGTATGAATCGGCAAATTTAATCAATTTTGATCTATGTTCATTGATTCTCGGGACGACGTTAGGGTAGGGTAGTACAAGAAAGTCTCTAGAATAAGGCAATTTGTGCTGTTGGACCTAATCACAGCAGACCCGTTCTATCTTCCTAGCACAGAAGAATTCCTGTAATAGAAATGGCCATTGATTTCAACTTTCGAGGCTCTGATTCTTTTGGAAAACATTCTAGCAGTTTGAGGCTTGGAACTAGCAATCTTCTTCGCAAGAAACACACTGAGAAGTACTCTGGTACATTATTGTCGACCTCGGCGAAACTCCCAAACTTGAGTAAACAGTTGTTTTGCATTTTAGAGTCATTGCTGTTGTGGCTTCATTATCCTTATCTCAAGAAAACATTTTTTCGCAATATACAATTGTTATTTAAACACAAAAAAATCATAATAATAATCGTGTTAAAAATTATTAATGGGCCATTTGTGTGATGCGTCCATTCTAAAATAACACCATTGGCGACAGTCGTGCACCGACACTGGCAAAATTGACGTCAATGACACGTTCAGTTATAGAAACTGCGATCGCAAGCGTCATCTAGGGCTATGCTGGACTTTTCAATGGAGGTGTCGTTTCGACTACAACTTTTTGGGAGTTTCAAAGAAATGATTAGGACAACACATCAAAATTCTTTCACAGTAAAAACAATTATAACTTATAACAATTATTTTACATAATGTTCTCCACGTAGATCCGAAAACATGAACTTAATCATGAGTCACCCACCATTAAGCCATTCACAAAGCAGGTCTATAGTGATGAGAAAAAGAAAAATAGAGATAAAAATTGAATTTTCTTTAAAAGGAAACGGTATTCATCTAACAGGTGCTTACGATTAATTTAAATTTTAGTACAGCATTTGGGGTTTCTGATGTATTAATACATAACCTGAATAAAATACAGAGACAAGTAAATTTGCAAATTCAAATAAAGATTTTCTAAAGAAAATAACGTTCTCTACATTTTTATAAATTTTTAAATCTTTTGAAAATAGAATTCAAAGAATGCTTTCGTGTGAACTTTGTATGGAAACCGTTATAAAGAACATGGATGAATTTTCAATGCTTATATTTGAAGCATGCATTGTATTTGTGTCTTTTGGCAATTGTGATTTATATAAAAAGACTATTGTAAAAAGTACTTTTGCATTAAACAAAAGATTCAGTATTAATTGGTAAAAAAATACTTCATTTATATATTTATAATGAATTGCAGACAAACATGTTGAAGTCCTGTTTTAACATAAATTTATACGTCTTCATCGTTTGAATAAAACACCAGCAAACAAATGTGTGTAGATCTTCACATTTTAGTTGTCCTTGGAAAATATAACATCTCGCTCTTGCACTTTTATAACTCCGAGTAAAATATAAAGTGTTCAACCCCTCACAAGATGTATCTATAACTGAGACAATTTCATGTACGATAAATATTCTGTCAACGTTTTGTGTGCTTAAGGTGGGCTAGTAGAGCCACCATTAATATGCATATTTTTGTGTATTATCCAGTGCACAAAAGGCCTGAAAGAGGCCAAAGATCCACTGGTCAATTCATTCATAAGAGTAATTTACGTAGACTAGGTGTGCTTGCCGGTGCTTTATACTCGGATTTACTCTATCGTTGTGTTATTATTATGGTAGCAATAGATGGTTTTGGTCAGAAGAACTGTTCAATAGAAATATAGGGTCTTCGTTCTTTATTGATTAGGAAAAAACCTGCCCGGATCAAACTGTGCTCTATGCATACGAAGCTCTTATCTGAAAGCTTCGAAATGAACTACACTAAAAATATAATACAAATTGGAAATGTATGTATGGCACATATTTAGCCTTTTCTTGAAAACCAGTTAGTTTTTAGGGGTATATTATTTATTAGAATTAAATATATCGCTATATCATTGAGTTCAAAAACAATCTGCTTTATCACTAACGCGAAGGATAGCAAACATCAAACAATTTTAATGCAGCTCGAAGGGTTCATGCATCTTTGCGAAATATTACACAAGACAAACAGCCAAAGGAGCTGAGATTAACCAATACCAGACTTGTTATCAAGCATTCAGAATTTGCTGATGCGAGAGTACTAGGTACTTGACTTTTCCTTGAGACTACTTAACAGCGTCGGCAGAAAATCACCTTTGTACTGTTCATGTAAAAGGTATGTTATTTTGACACAGCATTACTGTCCTACATCATTGTAACATTTAAGACTGAATTGACTGAATTGACGGATATAACTGTAATATGTACTCAGAATGAAAATGCAAATGAAAACTTTCTTAAATCGAAAAACGCGATGAATAATCACAACAATATATTGTATGCGTTATTAATGACGCTAGCAATTATTGCTGCGTTGGTTATGACACTGATATCAAGAAATGGCATGGCAAGCTATAGCCATGGCACAAGGTTTCCATATAGTAGGCACACAGCAGACAGCGCTTTGGATAGCTACAGCAAGTCAGGTACGAGCAGATTCTGGAGTAATACTCCTGACAGCACCTATTCCAGCAGTGAGACAAGTTCCAAGCACAAATTCACTATATTAGTGTGGACTACGTTTTGGAGATCTACACTTTGGTTAGGACGTCAAAATACAATGTTTAAAAATTGTGACTACAGTAACTGTCACGCTGTTTATGATAAAAGAACCTTGAATGAGACTGATGCTCTTTTAGTTCATATGTTTGACCTTAAAGGGGAAAGCTTACCACGCTTTCGCAATCCACATCAGGTATGGATATCTGTCCGGTTTGAATCACCAAGTACTGTGCAGATAAAACGAAATAGGCAAATCTACAAAGATATGTTTTCAAAAAGCTACAAAGGAATTTTTAATGCCACGTTGAGTTACATGCGCTCCGCAGAGATCCATGTTCCATACGGCCGATATACCCCCATTAATTCAGAAAATGTTCTAAAAGATAACTTATTAAATTACGCGAAAGGAAAATCTAAGCTCGTCGCGTGGTTTGTCAGTAAATGTGATACAAAGAGTAAGAGAGAACTCTACGTCCGTGAGTTGCAAAAATATATACAAGTGGACATTATTGGCAACTGTGGCAATGACGCATGCCCAAAAGTCTACCGTGTAAATGGCACAAACGTATGCCACACCATGCTTGAAGAAAACTACAAGTTTTATTTGTCGTTTGAAAACAGCCTCTGTGAAGATTACGTGACTGAAAAGGTTTGGAGAATTATAAAACTGAACATAATTCCAGTAGTGTTAGGGGGCAGTGACTATAAAACTCTTTTACCGCCTCATTCTTACATTGACATAAGAGACTTTTCTTCCCCTCTAGCTCTAGCTCACTACCTACTGACGCTAGACAGAGATGACACACTTTATAACCAGTACTTTAAGTGGAAACAATTTTATATTATACACGAAAGTAAAGAATTTTGCAACCTCTGTAAGTACTTGAATAACATTCCGAAAACAGGCGCTACTGTGGAGGATAATGATATTTGGGGAGATGCCGACAGAGACTGTTATGCACCGGAACAATTTTATCTCAATCACTTCCCTAATACAACAAACGCCGATTTTAACTGAGTTCTCCTCGGTATGTATACATGTTTCAAACTTGCGTCACTCGTCGAAAAAGGATTTGGGATAGGGATTTGTGAATAGAATAGAATTAATTGTGCTGATAGAAAAACGGTCCTGTTGAAAGTCTCCGAAACATTAAGTTTAACGATTTTGCGAATGTTGTTGTAACTTTGTTTTGATCAATAAAATTATCTTCGTCTCATTTTAAAATGTAAATTCACAATACTAGGCTTGATGTCATTATATCAAGCACATTAAGAGAACAAGATTTTATGTAGATATTGACATGCTCGTGCATACACACACACACATATATATATTATATATAGTATTTGGAGATTATTAAATTCGTTTAGTATATGCATGTCAGCTTTTATGTTTAGCTCCATAATTGACATAAAAGGCATTTATTTGTCAAATTTTACCTGTTGTACGCATGAATAGCGTCTGCTAATTCTCTCCTGAAGGAAGTGTTTTGAGTCTAACAACCATCTATGTCTCAATTCTTCCTCACCCTCCCTTGTTCTTCTTCTTCCTTCTTCCTTCTCCCTTCTCAATTTCCCTCCTTCATCGCTCTCCCTATTTCCACTCTTCTCCTTCTCCCTAACGTTTGCTTACGTCATGCCTAACTACTCACACTAAGCCAATTATTTGTATTTTAATGGGATTAAAATTAAAAAAGTTTTTTTTTAAATCAGTGCACTATTAAAAGAGTTTCTTGCACTTAGTATCATGCTCGATGTCACAAATTTAGCAATTTTTAAATTAAACATTTTTGCAGTACTTATAAAATACTATTAGATAATAATTATAATATATGTTTTAATATTAGAGAAAAAATTACATTTGTTAAATCTTTGGCTATTTTTCTTACACTTTTTTCATCACTAGCTTTGATTATTTTAACTTTATCAGATAGCGATAGCTCGTTCCATTTTCTTTTCACACCACCGATATTCAGACTTAACACCATGTATAACCTCTGTATAAAGACAACGAATTACATGTTCTTTCATACGCATTTTAAAAGACGGAGCACATGTCAATAGGGTTTAGTAGTATAAGGCTTCTCTCTTAAGCACACATCTTTTGTAATAAGCCCTATTGTCTTTACATGCACTGTGTTCAATATAATGTACTCAGTACCCACAGAAAATAATAGCGTAAAAACAAACACTTCCGAGTAACAAGCTGATAGGGGTTGTTTACATAACGTACAAAATATGGTCAACAATTTGACTGTTCACAATAGAGGGGTTGTTTTAAATGTGTAACTGTACTTACCGGATAAAAAGATAGTCCCTAATTCTGAATACAGGGGTGTCCACAATAGAGGGGTCTGGATATAACAGAACTCTATGACGTTTTAAAACAGACTGAAAAATGCTGTCCATAATTCAGGGGTGTCCATAATAGAGGGGTGTCCATATCCGGAGTTTTGCTGTACCATTTATTATATTTTCTTTATTTCAGCCCACGCGGCCAGTTTGAAGATTAATTTTTCATTGCCTGAACTTCAATTGCTGGCTAGAAAGGGAAAAGCTAAATTGAGAGCATTCCATTTAAATTTTATCAAGATAGCAAAATATAAAAAACTCGCTATTCAACACATAAAAAAATTTTGAGACTATTGCACATTTTCCTTTAAAACACATTGTGAATTTTCCAAAATAAGCAACTTAGTGCCGTACTAATTCGATTAGACGCAAGCCAAATTCAATACTAAGAGCAAAGTTTAACCTGGGGATACAACAATAAATTTCGTTAAATCCTTTTAGGTAAGACGTTTTTGGCGTGTATGAAGGGTGATTGGAGTGATATGAGTAGCTAAGGCTCTTTATTGGCATTCGTGCTAACCTAATCCTCAGAGAGTAGTTAGTTCAAACAAACGAGACACCACATTTTTTGGAAATACTTAAAAAAACGATTGATGCCTTTATAAATGTAGATATTTCATTGCATTTTAAAAGCCACTTCCATTTGAATTCCAGGAAACTGTTAATTAAATTTTGTGATAAACCTTGAGACAAAGATCAACGGTTTGAGAAAAAGTTAATAATTCAAATTGGGTTGAGTAGTACTAAAGAAAGCGAATTGGCCCTGCAAACAATAACATTGGCTGTCATACCTGCTTTTCAGTGACGACTTCCCTCCAGCTCATCACACCCTGCCCCTTCCTTTCTAGTTATGCATGACTTTTGTCAGTAATTCCACTTGTTGTCCTGTCAGTATGGCTATATTAATGTTTTCGATGTTTCAGTGGCAGTTTTCATTTCGTAAATACAATCCCCGCCACACTCTACCCCTTACCCTCATCGCCAAAATATTAAAATCAATTTGACGTTAATCAGCAATAATCCATCAATTCTGCCCATCCGACCTTATCCGATTTTTATGAAGAAATACCAAAATGAGAACTAGCAAAGCACATTCTAGCAAAGATTCCCCTTTTCTGTACATCTTTATCTCTTAATTTATGTATCTGTTGAAAAGATATGAATAGATTATTTTTCTTAATCTTGAAGTGAATAATAAAAACGAATATAAAAAAGAATGTACTACTTTGATAGCAACAGTGTACAAATGTTGTTCAAATCTAGTTCGAAGGTTATTTGTTTTCAGTTATTAATTTTAAAACCCTTAGAGACTGATACATTACGAGCAGTTAGATACGTATCCTTTTTTTTCTTCTTTTTTTTTGGGGGGGGTTAATATTTTTTGCCATTTTCATACTATCTCTGATCTAGCTGCGTCTATTTCAAAATCTTAGGTGACGCTATCTTTTAATTTTTTCATTTACACAGATATTGAAGAAAATGAAAGCTATGGGGAATTTCTTTAATTTTCCACTAAAACATGCTTTGCAAAGTGGTCAAATTCGGATGGGGTAGTAGCGTGATTTAATGCAATTTGAATTGATTTCAAATTAGTCTTCACGGCATGTCATATAATAAAAGGAATGCAACGTGTTCGACAGAGGAGAACAAAGTAACCCGAACCAACGGGGTGAGGTCAGTATTCAGTTTTCACTTCGGAACGTATTTTCCTGTACTTATCTCTTGACTATGCGGTATATGCTGTTAAAAGTAATTCGAACTAATTGGGAAGTTTGTGTTTGTAGTAGTGTGAAAACGACAGTTCTGCTGCAGTCAATCATCGAGACGTCATCAGTCACGTGATAAATTAAGTCAATTAAGCCAATTAAGTCCCTCCCGCTTTCACCCGTCAATCATTGTGACATGAGACACCATAATTACGTCATAGGCGTTGCCATGCTAACCAAGTGATGACCTCCCCCCGGACATACTATGTACCGACCCCCCCCTCCCCCCCCCCCCCCCAGGTGGCAGCCGGGACAGACCCTATGATAAAAAAGTGAGGACCTCCCCCCGGACATACTATGTACCGACCCCCCTCCAGACGGCAGCCGGGACAGACCCTATGGTAAATAAGTGAGTCCCTCCCCCTAGGACATACCATATACCGACCCCCCCCCCCTAGGACATACTATGTACCGACCCCCCCCCCCCCCCCAGCAGAGCAACATTCTAACAAATCATCTGAGAACAAGAGCCGTTTGGCTAGTTTTTCATGCGGTCTGTAAGGCGGTATATAAGGATGAACTCCCCACTCATATGAACTGCAACAACAGTGACAGCCATATCAGTAAGTGGTTATTTGCATAAGTGGTTGTAAGCATCACTGAAACTTTGTAAACGAAAGTGAAAAAGTGTGATAACTTTCGTTATTGTTAGTCGATTTGTATGAAAATTTCACTGTTTAATGCATTTTTATATCTATTTTTGACATTAAGTAATCATGGGCTATTTGCACCGACGGCTGTGTATGCATCATGGATTCACCTTAAAATGTTAACTTTAAAAGTGAGATTACTTTCGTTATAGTGGGCCAATTTCCATGGAAATTTCAATGTTTGATTCAGTTTTATGTAAAGTTTTGCTATAAGGTAATCACAGACTATTTACGCATGTGACTGTATGCATATTTGCGACATGCTGCCATTTTAACTTTGTAAAAAATGAGATAACTTTCGCTATGGTTAGCCTATTTGTATGAAAATTTCACTGTTTGATTCAGCTTACAGTGGTCCTGCGTTATTTCGAGGATGAATCCCATGTTGGCGGATGAATACCATTTGGTGGATGAATACCATCGTCAAGCTTCACCGCTAGATGTCTCTGCTGTGCAGCTGCACAACTCTACAACTGTAGGTGAAATGAGACATTCATATCAAGCAGTGATAAATTCTGCTGAGTCAGCAATTTTAGCCATTTTTGAACAAGTTTGAACAAGTTACACACCATATTTTGATTACATCAAAGCAGTATAAATGTATGAGCAAGACAAGCATATCAAACAGCCATAAATTCTGCTAAGTCAACAAGTTTGACCAAGTTTGAACAAGTTACACACCATATTTTGATCACATTGAAGTGGTATAAAAGGATGAGTGAGACGTGTATTTCACCCATTTCAGTTCTAGCAGCAACAACAACAACAACGACGGCAACAATCTTCTGTCATGATTGCAATGTGACATTTCCATCTCTGGAATTGTTCGTAGCACATACATGCAAACCAGCCAAGTTGAAACGTGCTCGTGAAGAGCTTGCTGAGAAGATTGAAGCCAAGAGACAAAAGACGTTGCAAGATGGCGTTGACAGACCTGATCCAGTCCTCTGCTGTGGATGTACTAAGATATTTCCATCTTTGGATGCGTTTGAGGCACATGCATGTGTACCGATATAAGAACAAAAGACAGTGCAAGTAGGGAGAGGCAGAAGAGTTATCTGCAAGCACAGCATACAGTAAAGCATTTAAAACCCTATGTTCGCAGAACGTACGGCGCGTTTCCCAGTGAGCTAGAACTTGTTATTGCCACGATCGACACACGCTATAAACGAGAAAGAGACACGAAGACTCGCGATGCATTACGTGATCTCTCTAAGCCAATCAAATTGCTCTTGAGCTCATTAATTATGCATGCGTAGATTCCAGAAGTGGCAGCCATTTTGTAAAAAAAAAAACAAGCAAAAAGATGCATGAAAAAAGTTGGATCTCGCAAAGAGGTAAAGTTTTTATATATTTTATAGATAATGGTATGTAGCATCAAATAGCTAATATTTCTAATGTCTCAGCTTCTCAGTTTCTCGTATTTTTTTCGGAAGTTTGACGGTTAAAAATTGTAAAGGTTTATTTAAAGTCAACTTTAAGAGCTTATTAATGATCTATATGAGATATATATATATATATATATATATATATATTTATATATATATATATATATATGTGTGTGTGTGTGTGTGTGTGTGTGTGTGTGTGTGTGTGTGTGTGTGTGTGTGTGTGTGTGTGTGTGTGTGTGTGTGTGTGTGTGTGTGTGTGTGTGTGTGTGTGTGTGTGTGTGTGTGTGTGTGTGTGTGTGTGTGTGTGTGTGTGTGTGTGTGTGTGTGTGTGTGTGTGTGTGTGTGTGTGTGTGTGTGTGTGTGTGTGTGTGTGTGTGTGTGTGTGTGTGTGTGTGTGTGTGTGTGTGTGTGTGTGTGTGTGTGTGTGTGTGTGTGTGTGTGTGTGTGTGTGTGTGTGTGTGTGTGTAAATTTGTTGTTTTAGTTTTCACATAATATTCAAGTATAATGCTTGTACGTTTGGTAAATTACGGAATAAAAATAGTTAAGAATTGTTGAAATTGCAAGGAAATTTATCAAATGTATGACTTTTAGAATAAATAAAACATCATCCGTAAATATTTTTCGTAGAAGAAAACAACAATTTGCAAAAATATGCAAATATTCGTAAAATATTCAAATAATATTCGAAAATGTTTTTAAATATTCGAACCCTGTTTTAGGGTTCGAATCACACCACTAGTCATGATCTCTCACACGATCTGCTCCTAGAGGCTCATGACAAATGTAGCAATCAACAGCGTTCTTGAAATCCTCTTTGTCTTCACGAGTCATCACCATTTCCTTTGGCTGTTGTAAACCGTGGTCAATACGATCACGCTCATTCACCATATGGTCTAAAAAGACTTTCACAGCATTGTCTCCTCGATACAAGACTGGTGCACGTGTGTCATACTGACTAACAATCACATAAGCGAAGCTGTTTGGACGATGATGCTGATACTTGTTCCCTTCTTCATACTTTTTCGTGAAACATTCAAAATCCGCATAAATCACAAACGGTGCTCGCTGTTGTTTGGCTACATTCTTGAACTTGATAATCGGTTCCTTGGGGAATGATAAACGTTGTGCTCCATGCTTGCCACACACTTCGCGATGCTTGTCTAAAAGATCTTGTCGCATAAACCCGTGAAGACAGTTGAAATAATAAAATGTTGCATTCTGACGCTTTGATCGATAAGCCATAAGTCTGCTAAAATTCTTGATGAGGCAGTAATGCCTTTTCTTGTCATTGCTAATCAAAAGCAAGTTGATTTCTCTCGCGCTGGTGTTTCGACTCAGTTGTATCGGAACGACTACATCATGTTCATATCCAAACACATTGACAGACACATCGTTCTCCTTTTCAAATTTTGGAATGTCCGTAATCGGTGTCGGAAATGTCATGCCTTCCACCTTCAATTCCTTCTCAAATGGTTTGTATTGATTCACACGGCATGGGTTTCTATTTGTTGAAGGGTGAAGATGAGCCAATACAGACCATAAGAAACACTTGTTGCCATCATTCTGAATGTTTAACACAGCCTTTGTATTCTTCACTTTCTTCGGTAGCGGGATAAAGCTGCTTGCTTCCAGTGGCGCTGACGTAGCTGTATGCACTTCAATATACTATGTTATCCAACTCCCAGCCAGAACCTTGTCGCTCATGTTCATCAAACTTTGTAAACAATTCTTTATAGGCTTCTGGCAAGTTCTTCTCAATATCCGATGGATTGTATGCTGCATATGTTGAACTGCTGATGAAGGCATTATCCACTTGTTCTGTCATAACTTCTTCAGCATTCGCCGTCAGTTTCTTGAAGCGCGCATGCACGACAATGTGCCACTTCATTCCATGATTTAACGTCTCCAACAAATGTGTCTTGATCCGGTTCTCTTGTTGTCTCATTTCAAGTAGTAAATCTGATCCATCCTCAGGCTCAAACCGTCTTTCCTGTGCGTTTTCACCAAGACTAACTCTTCTGCCTCTGCCTACTTGTACTGCCTTTTGTTCTTCCATCATGCATGCGTGTGTCTCAAACGCATCCAAAGATGGAAATATCTTAGCACATCCACAGCAGAGAACTGGATCAGGTCTGTCAACACCATCTTGCACCGTCTTTCGTCTCTTGACTTCAATCTTCTCAACTAGCTCTTCACGAGCACGTTTCAACTTGGCTGGTTTGCATGTATGTGCCATGAACAATTCCAGAGATGGAAATGTCACATTGCAATCATGACAGAAGACTGGTGCCATCGTTGTTATTGCTAGAACTGAAATGGGTGAAATACACGTTTCACTCTTCCTTTTATACCACTTCAATATGATCAAAATATGGTGTGTAACTTTTCAAACTTGTTCAAACTCGTTAAAATTGCTGACTCAGCACAATTTATCACTGCTTGATATGGATGAAATGCATGTTTCGCTCATGCATTTATGCCACTTAGATGTAATCAAAATATGGTGTGTAACTTGTTCAAACTTGTTCAAAAATTGCTGACTCAGCAGAATTTATCACTGCTCGATATGAATGTCTCATTTCACCTACAGTTGTAGAGCAATACAGCTGCACAGCAGAGACATCTGGCGGTGAAGCTTGACGATGGTATTCATCCGCCAACATGGTATTTATCCGCGAAACTGTAAACTAGATATAAAACTGAATCAAACAGCGAAATTTTCATTCAAATCGGTCAATCATAACGGAAGTTATCTCAGTTTTAATTTAAAACATTTAAGGTAAATCCATTATGCATATAGCCATCGGTGCAGATAGCCCATTACTACTTCATAGCAAAACTTTAAAGGTTAACATTTTAAGGTGAATCCATGATGCAGACAGCCGCCGGTGCAAATAGTCCATGACTATACCACAACTAGATACAAAACTGAATAAAACAGTGAAATTTCCAGGTAAATCGGTCAACTATAACGGAAGTTATCACACTTTTTCACTTTTTACAAAGTTAAAGTGGCGGCATGTTACAAAAATGCATATAGCCAGCTGCGCAAATAGCCTGTGACTACTTTATAACAAAACTAGATAGAAAACTGAATCAAACAGTGAAATTGTCATTCAAATCGATCAACTATAGCGAAAGTTGTTTCACTTTTTCACTTTTTACAAAACTAAAATGGCGACATGTCACATTATGCATTCAGCCACCGGTGTAAATAGCCTGTGACCACTTATTGTTAAAACTTTACATAAAACTGAATCAAACAGTGAAATGTTCATTCAAATCGACCAACTATAGCGAAAGTTATTTCACTTTTTCACTTTTTACAAAATTAAAATGACGGCATGTCACATTATGCATACAGCCACCGGAGTAAATAGCCTGTGACCACTTAATGTTAAAACTTTACATAAAACTGAATAAAACAGTGAAATTGTCAGCCAAATCGGTCAACTATAACGAAAGTTATCACAATTTTTTTACAAAGTTAAAATGCATGTGACAAAAATGCATACAGCCAGCTACGTAAATAGCCTGTGACCACTTATTGAAACTGAATCAAACAGTGAAATTTTCATGCAAATCAACCAACTATAGCGAAAGTTATCACACTTTTAAGTTAAAATGGCGGCATGTTACAAATATGCATACAGCCAGCTGTGTAAATAGCCTCTGATCACTTTATAGCAAAATTTTACATAAAACCGAATCAAACAGTGAAATTTTCATTCAAATCGACCAACTATAACGAAAGTTATCACACTTTTAAGTTAAAATGGCGGCATGTGACAAATATACATACAGCCAGCTGAGTAAATAGCCCATGACTACTTTATAGCAAAACTACATATAATACTGAATCAAACAGTGAAATTTTTATTCAAATCGACCAAGTATAGCGAAAATTATCTCATTTTTTCCTTTTTACAAAGTTAAAATGGCGACATGTTACAAAATTGCATACAGCCAGCTGTTCAAATAGTTTTTTTCAACGCTTTGTTACAATGGCAACGCCTAGTATGACGTCATTATGGCATCTCGTGCCACAGTGATTGACAGGTGAAAGTGGGTGGGGCTTAATTGACTTAATCGGCTTAATTGATCACGTGATTGATGACGTTACGATGATTGATTGACGCAGAACCAATGTTTCTACACTACTAACACAATTGCATCTACTTGTTTCGATTGCTGAAAAACGTGAGTTTTGGTGGGAAGAACAGTTTTAAACCAGTAAATAAATTGTGACGAACAAACAAACTGGCTATAAGCAGTTTAAAAATTTTCTAAACGATTGGAAGATTTTTCTTAAATTATAGATTTTAAAAGAATATCTCTTTTTGTATATGTTCTGGGCATTTTCTGGCTAAATACATCAAATAAAGTTTCTAGAAAATTGCAAGAGTCATTGAAATATCGCTTGGTGGTCCAATTTCTATAAACGGAGAAAACATCAATATCAATGCCCATATTCTAATTTTCAATATTGAAAGAAGGATTATTGCTTTTTTCTCTTGATTAAGTCTCCAAACAGCAAATAGTATCTCAACCAATAAACAGCTTTTCTTTCTTGTGTATAGTATCACCCCACATGTAAACATGGAAGAAGGGGGATCTTTTCAAAACCTCGGACTGAACGACTGGATTGTAACACAGTGTAAAGCCGTTGGTTTGTTAAAGCCAACACCTATCCAGAAAGAATGTATTCCTGAAATAAGAAAAGGTAGGACCAGGGTGCTTCTGAGAAAGTGAGCGATAGTATGAGCTACTTCGCACTTTCGGGTCTTTCCGGTAGCTTCAAGTGGAGGTGTTGTTTCGACTGCAATTTTTTGGGATAAATTATAAAGAAATGACAAGAAAAAACATCAAAATTCTAATTTTCCTTCAACATAAAGCCATCATATGATCTTATAAAATATTGTGCATATTATTCAGTCCCTTTAATAACCAACATGTGAATAGGTTTCTGGCAAAATGGAATTTTGTTGATTTTTGCTGTTTTTTTTCTATCACATCTTTATTTCCTTATCCCAACTGAATTCAACCGAAACGCAGAAGTCGGCAAAAGTCAAAGTGCGAATTGGCTCATTGCCGTACCTAGTCCTAGACGACTCTTCGATATTCCTATTGCGAGGCCCAAACCGTAAAAAGGGACGGAGGGTAGAGTGAGACATTTGACGCAGATAGGCTCAAACCTGCTTTACTGATTTTACTATTGGATATCCTGAGATCCACATACTTCATAAAGTGTATCTCACAATATTTTAACATAACATTGAAAGTATCACATGTAGTCCTAGATGACTCTTGCGGTCTTCCTATGACAGCAAGAGTCATAGTTCCTATAATAGGAAATGTCATTGATGTCAATTTTTAAATCTCGGTGCACGACTGGGGCAGTGGCGTTTTTTAGAAAGGGTGCATCACATAAATGGCCCAATTATAAATTATGGCGCACAAGTTTTATGGTTAAATAACAATTTCCGATGGAGGTGTTGTTTCGACTGCATATTTTTTGGGATAATTTTGACAGAAATGATTAGGGCAAGTTATCAAAACTATGATTTACTTCGAACAAGCTCAGTTCAAAGTAATAAAAGACCACGACTTAACAACTATTTTACATGTATATTCTTCCCGATTTATAGCCGACTTGTCCAGTAAAATGTAATTTTGTTGATTGTTGCGAGTTTTTTGTGTCATTTCTTCATACGTTTTTCAACCTCTTTAGTGCCGAGACGTCCAAACTTTTCAGCCAAATTGTAAGTACAAATGCACTTATGCCTGCAATCCTCGGGCATGCCGCGACAACATATTGCATTAAATATGATCAACAATTACGCTGAAAGTTATTTGCTCAGATATCAAAAACATATGCTAATTATTTGTTAAATGTCACACGTAACACAAGAAAAATGTTCGAATAACGTACTCGTAAAACTGCGAAACCCTTTGGTTTTCGAGATAGGATGCGGATGGGGGTTTCGACAAATGGGAGAAAGCACTCGTATCAAATTAATAAGATGGTTATTTTAAAACGAAATTAACCACGAAATCTTGCCTTTATGATTCAGCGATGCATTTAGTGAACAGGAGGTAGATCTGCAGAAAGGCACTATAATTAAATTTATAACTTGATGTGGCCAAAAAATATCTGGTTTCTTATTCGCTTCAGAATTCTTGTTTGAAATAATACGGTGTTAATTATAAATGGTAGTATTAATTATCGTTATTATTATTATATAAGATAGTGAGACGGTGCCTGGGTAATTCACGTCATTATTTTTTGCGAGAAACTTAATTCTCTCTCTCTGTCCTTCCCTCTTGTTGTGCTAAGTTTGCTTTTATTTGACAGGAAGAGACTGCATTGGTTGCGCAAAGACCGGAAGCGGCAAAACAGCCGCATTCGCCTTGCCGATTCTGCAAACACTTTGCGAGGACCCCTATGGAATTTACACCCTGATACTCACACCTACAAGGTCACATAGATTTTACTTTTCGTTTTGCCACTATTCTTGTTTGATTTATGTGAGTCTTCTTCCTTTGTTTATTACTTTTTTATGGGGTGGAGTGGGGTGAGGTTATCACTGAAAAACAAATAAACAAAATGATGCTTGGTAGGTTCTCTCTCCTTTTCTAAGAAACAGTACATATTTAAAAGAAAAATAAAGATTGAATTTGATTTAATTGTTTGCGCATTGAATTTATTTATTTTTTTTTTACCAGGGAACTAGCATTTCAGATAGCGGAACAGTTTCAAGTTCTTGGCAAGCCGATTAACATCAACGTCTCAGTGGTGACTGGCGGCAGAGGTCAGTCATTCAGCGTCAACGCTTTCACTCTGCATATTTGTTGAAAAAAAGGGCGTGATTATTTAAAACTTACTAAAACTCCGGGTTTTAGGGTCGTTTTAGAAAGTCATGGGCACACATTGTAACCAGTTGGTAGGCGAATGCCGCCGCCCCCCCCCCCCTCCCTTCTCCCCCTTCCCATACAAAAGGCCTCGCACGTAGAGTTTTCGATGTGGCATGGCTCAAACTCCAGTCATTGGTCAATGATGAAGTTTCAAACTTATTTTGACTGTGCGTTTAAAATTAAGTTACAGTGTGTTTTTTCTTTTGGTTGGAACAGAGATGGTGCGGCAGGGCGTGGAGCTGAGCAAACAACCGCACATCGTCGTGTCGACGCCAGGTAGACTGGCCGACCACATCCGCAGCGGCACGGATCTCTCGCTCGCCAGGATACGCTATTTGGTAGCTAGCCTCTTTATTCAAGTTCAACTTCTTTTACTTCACTTTCTCACCAAACACACATTTGCGTTTTTGGATATGTAAAGACGTGTTTCACCAGATTGAAGGCATGAAATCTCACTTAAAGTTTCAATATTTATTTCTTGATAATCTTGTAACGGCATAGAGTATTATTTTTCACTGACCCGTGAACCTGATGGACCCGTTCCAGCCCTAATATATAAAACCGAAACCGGTTTATTGTATGACTCATTTTCCGAAAGAATTTGGGCGTTTTTCGGTTTATGCGTTTAACCGGTTTATTGTAGAGCTCATTTTCCGAATAAATTCATGTGTTTTCGGTTTATGCGGTTAATCGATTTATTGTATAGCTTATTTTCCGTATGAATTTATGCGTTTATCGGTTTGTGCGATTAACAGTTTTATGCGATTAACCGGTTTATGCGATTAACCGGTTTATGCGATTAACCGGTTTATTGTAACATGAGACAGCAACGCGGGATGCAAAAACCAATTTATGCGACGAACCGATTTCTATACATGAACTGAATCTCATACATGTATTTAAAGAAATCGTTTCAGCTGATCAATTTCTGTGATCAGGGTGCTGTCTTAAGAAATATTGGCATCACAGAAAACACGGCGTTATCTTTACTGAACTGTCCACTTCACGTGAATGTTGCAACCAGAATAATTCTTGGAAAATCAATTAAGACAGTGGATTTTTTTGTGTTGATCTGGACCATATTTTTTGTGTTGATCTGGACCGGGTTTTTATGTTGATCTGGACCACGTCTTTTTGTGTTGATCTGGACCAGGTTTTTGTGTTGATCTGCACCAGGTTTTGTGTGTTGATCTGGACCCTATTTTTTGTGTTGATCTGCACCAGGTGTTGGATGAGGCTGATCGTCTGCTCGAGGATAACTTCGGCGAAGATTTGCAGACGATTTTCGCCATCCTTCCCGCCAAGCGACAGACGCTGCTGTTCAGCGCCACGTTTACGGAATCGCTGAAGGAGCTGCAGGAAGTGTCCCTCAACAAGCCGTTCTTCTTCACCGAGACCTCCACGTGCGTCACTTCCGCCGTTTTCCCTCTCCGTGTTTTGCTGCCAAATGGGGCTTTACTCCCTTGGAGGGGTGGGGGAGGGGGCGGGGGTTAGTTTGGTGGTCTGTCCGTCCATCAACGGCTGTTACTCCCTTCCGTTTTCTGTAATATTGAGATGCTGCATGCTATTTTTATTTTGACCTTGACCTAATTTCAAGGTCATGATGCCTGCCAGATTTCCAGACCCAGATGGAGTCTCCACGAGGGCTTGTTAAGTATAGTTCGGGGAAAATTTAAAGGTTGATTTATTTGTTCAATTATTTTTGATACAATTTACTATTTGACTGCTTGTTGAGGTAAACAACCTGAGCTAAATTTATACAGTCGCGGGTGGTGGTATTGTCTTTAAACGGAAGGGAACCCCCTCCCCCCTACCCCCACCCCCCTAAAAAAATAAATAAAAAACTAATAATAATAATAATAATGAAAGATATCGGCAACAAGGTATAAAAACGGTTGCTCGGCATTTTGGGGCGAGGGGCGATTCCAAAAGCCTCCGCCGGCCCCGTATTTCTCACCCCTGTCTCCTCCCCTCCATCTCCCCCCAACACCCCCCCCCCCCCTCCGTGTTCTGCAGGTGCATATTGTTAGTTTGTGTGTTACAGAGTGGCAACCGTGGAGACATTGGACCAGCGCTACGTCCTGGTGCCCGCGGATGTCAAGGACGCCTACCTCATCCATATTCTGGATCAGTACCAGGAGGCTAACCCGAACCGACTCGTCATCGTCTTCACCAACACCTGCAAGTCAGTCTCTCAGTCTATGGAAATTGTGGTGTCTTAAACTGTACAAATTAGTGCTGTTTTCGTATATTATGGTGTGTAAAATGTTTTACGTCAGTTAAACTTATTAACGTATCATTCAAAAAGAATATGGTGTGAAAATTCTTATGTACTTTAGTTTCAAACAGATTATGGTGTGTATTATAATTAATTTATAACAGGAGTGAGGGGGGCGGCAGTTGTCATACAGGCGTGACCGTCAGATCATCGCCATGATCTGCCAGGAGGTGTAGCGGTGGAGGGTTGCTGGGGGGGGGGGTGGAGGGGGCGGGGCGGAGGTTGGTTATGACAGGGCGCGGCTGTTTCCAGGTACTGTCAGATCCTCCCCATGATCTGCCGGGAGGTGTAGGAGTGGAGGGCTGCTTGAGGAGGGGCGGGGCGGGGGTTGGTCGCAATAACAGGGCGTGACTGCTTTCAGGTACTGTCAGATCCTCGCCATGATCTGCCGGGAGGTGGGTCTCAGTTGCCAGGCCCTCCACTCGGTGATGCCGCAGAGGCACCGCCTCGCCTCACTCGCCAAATTCAAATCTCAGCAGACGAAAATCCTCATTGCTACGGACGTGGGCAGCAGGTTAGCACATCTTGTATTTGTCCCCACCCCCCCCCCCCCCAACACACACACACACACTCTTCTCGCAACGCTAAAACTACTCTCTCTGTCCGCTCTGTCTCACTGTCCCTCCCTTCCTCCCTCTCTCTCTCTCTCTCTGTCCGTCCCTCCCTCCTTCCTTCCGTCTCTCCCTCCCTCCCACTTTCCCACTCTTTTCCTCCCTCCCTTTCTCTCTCTGTCTTTCTCTCACTCTGTCTCTCTCCGTCCCCCACTTTCTCTCTCTGTCTTTCTCTCTCATCCGTCTCTCTCTCACTCTGTCTCTCTCTCTGTCCCTCCCTCCCTTTCTCTCTCTGTCTTTCTCTCTCCTCCGTCTCTCTCTCACTCTGTCTCTCTCTCTGTCCCTCCCTCCCTTTCTCTCTCTGTCTTCTCTCTCCCTCCGTCTCTATCTCCCACTCTGTCTCTCTCTGTCCCCCCTTTCTCTGTTTCTCTCTCTCTCCCACTCTGTCTCTCTCTGTCCCGCGCTTTCTCTGTCTTTCTCTCTCACTGTCTCTCTCAGTCCCTCCCTCCCTTTCTCTCTCTGTCTCTCTCTCTGTCCCTCCCTCTCTCTGTCTCTCCCTCGCCGTCTGTCCTCTCTCTCTGTCTCTGTCTCTCTCTCTCTGTCTCTCTCTCTCTCTCTCTGTCTCTCTCTCTCTCTCTCTCTCTCTCTCTCTCACTCATTCCACGAACGGAGAGCACCGGGATCGATGCTCCCACCTAACCATTGGGGGAGGGATGGAGGGGAGGGGAGTGGCGTCACTCTCTTACTAAGTCGTCTGATTGTGCCTTGCAAACATGTCTCTCTCTGTTCTATCATTAATGAAAATAACCGGTGTATATTAAATTTAAGTCTTATTTTGTCAGAGGTCTGGATATCCCCGCCGTGGATCTGGTCATCAATCACAACGTGCCGACGAGAACCAAGAACTACGTGCACCGCGTCGGCAGGACCGCGCGAGCAGGTACCGCACACCGTACCGCATATCATACCACATATCATACCGCACACCGTACCACACGTCCTACCGCACACCGTACCGCATGTCATACCGCACACCGTACCGTATATCATACCGCATGTCATACCGCACACCGTACCACACGTCCTACCGCACACCGTACCGTATATCATACCGCATACCGTACCACACGTCCTACCGCACACCGTACCGCATATCATACCGCATGTCATACCGCTCACCGTACCACACGTCCTACCGCACACCGTACCGCATATCATATCGCTCACCGTACCACACGTCCTACCGCACACCGTACCGCATATCATACCGCACACCGTGTAACACGTCCTACCGCACACCGTACCGTATATCATACCGCACAGCGTACCACACGTCCTACCGCACACCGTACATATATCAGTGTTGCCACATCATCCTTTTTAAAAGTATTATCCTTTTTTTTTAAAAAAGCCCGATTTTATCCTTTTTTCATCCTTAAATACTTTTTTATACTTTTTTAAAATTTTCATCCTTTTTTTTATCCTTTTTTTCGCTTTTCATCCTTTTTTTTTTATTTTGATACTTTTTTTTTCACTTTCTCTTTTCGTTCAAAATATCATTTTTTCCTAATAAGTTATTTGTTTTTTTCTGCTATAATTTTTTCTCACCCTAGTCATAACCCATGATTAGGCCATAATATTAACCGCTCTTACACTGTGTCTGTATGTAATTTCCAGCTTTTTTTGCAGCGTCTGTTGTTAAAATCAATACATCTGTAGAGAAAGGGTATTTTTTTTCATGGAATTGAAACATATATTCTGTAAACGTATTCAATGTCTTATCACACTGTAAACTAGACCGAATTTCGCTACACGTAGCGAAATAGCACCCACTTGCAAGGGCAGAAACACAACATATTTAGTCAAAGACACATTTTTCAGTGTTTCGACATAATTGTCAGCTTCCGGATTATTATCTTGAACAAGGCCATCGAAGTAAATATAATATAATCTCATTTGGGCACAAATAAATCAAATTCAGTTTTCTAACCGTTTTTTATATACTGGTCAACTTCCAGTTTTCGTCCTTGACCATGATGGAGGTCAAGGTCACAGAGGTTCCTCTTATATAGCGTCTTTTAGACGCAAAGGGTTGAGAATAAGCTCAAAATCGCCCTATCTCTAATGGTTTACGAAATGATGTTCAACTTGCGGCTTTTGACCTTGACAATGACGGAGGAGGTCAAGGTCACCGAGGAACCTCTTACATATCGTCTTTTAGGCCCAAAGGGTCGCAAATAAGCTCAAAATCCCTATATCTCTAATCGGTTTCGAGATAATAGTCAACTTCCTGTTTTTGACCTTGACCGTGACCCAGAAGGCCAAGGTCACCGAAGTGCCTCTTATGTAACGTTGTTTAAGCCCAGAGGGTCGAAAATGAGCTCAAAATCCCTCTATCTCTAACCGTTTTCGAGATGAGTTGGCCTGTCGTTAACGGCGCCCGAACTCACGTGACCTTTGACCCTCAAGGTCAAGGTTAGTGATGAAAGTTTACCCTTTACTGAATACATTTTATGTATTCAAACTGGGATATGAGCACCTTTATGGCTACTTTTCGTGATTAATAGGCGTTTCCAAAAATATTTTGACCTCTGAGGTTCAAGGTCAAAAAATTCTGCGGATTTGACGACAACTGATTACCCTCTATGTCTCTGCCAAATGCCGTCTTTTTACGACAAATCATGTAGGAGGAGTTTTCTGGAAACCACATTGAGGTCAGAAAAACGTTGACCTCAATTTGACCTTGACCTTGAAGGTCAAGGTCAAAATTTTTTGCGGATTTGACGACATCTCGTCACACTCTATCACTGTGCCACATTTCATCGTCCTACGTCAAGTAGCCTAGGAGGAGTTTTTCATCGTCCTACGTCAAATAGCCTAGGAGGAGGATAATAGTCAACTTCCTGTTTTTGACCTTGACCGTGACCCAGAAGGCCAAGGTCACCGAAGTGCCTCTTATGTAACGTTGTTTAAGCCCAGAGGGTCGAAAATGAGCTCAAAATCCCTCTATCTCTAACCGTTTTCGAGATGAGTTGGCCTGTCGTTAACGGCGCCCGAACTCACGTGACCTTTGACCCTCAAGGTCAAGGTTAGTGATGAAAGTTTACCCTTTACTGAATACATTTTATGTATTCAAACTGGGATATGAGCACCTTTATGGCTACTTTTCGTGATTAATAGGCGTTTCCAAAAATATTTTGACCTCTGAGGTTCAAGGTCAAAAAATTCTGCGGATTTGACGACAACTGATTACCCTCTATGTCTCTGCCAAATGCCGTCTTTTTACGACAAATCATGTAGGAGGAGTTTTCTGGAAACCACATTGAGGTCAGAAAAACGTTGACCTCAATTTGACCTTGACCTTGAAGGTCAAGGTCAAAATTTTTTGCGGATTTGACGACATCTCGTCACACTCTATCACTGTGCCACATTTCATCGTCCTACGTCAAATAGCCTAGGAGGAGTTTTCTGGAAACCTCCGTGACGGAAAAAAAGAGAAGAAAAAAAGAAAAAAAAGTCCAGAAAATTTCGAGAAAAACTACAAACTTATACCCATTTGCAAACGAAGTTTGCAAGTGGGCAATATCCAGTATTTTAAATGATGTTGAGTAGTTTTTATTTCTTGAATGATTTTCAATAACTTCATTCTGTAAGTTTGAGTTGCATGTCCCTAGGGACCATCGATAAAGTACGTACGCACCTTTTTTTTTTGACCAGCCGACCATGTCGGGCTGGTCTTATCACATAAATAGAGGGTTATCCGTCGTCTGTATGTACGTATGTACGTGTATAAACTTACTTAAATTAAAATGCTTCTTCTCCCTCAGTTTTGATCGGATTCCTCTCAAATTTTAAACGAATGTTCTCCAGGTAGGCCTCTCTTTAAAAAATTTTTTTGGCGATCCGCCAAAAATTGGCTAAATGGGAGGCATTTAAAATTTTTCGGTTGCCAATTTTCAAAATGGTTCTTCTCCCACAATTTTGATCGGATTCCTTTCCAATTTTGAACATTTATTCTCTAGGCAGCCTGTCTTGAAAAATTACTTTTTTTGGCGATCCGCTAAAAATTGGCTAAATGGGGGCATTTAAAAATATTTAGTACCAATTTTCAAAACTCTTCTTTTGGCATAATTTGACCGTATTCCTTTATAAATTTGTATGTAAAGTACAATCAGGCATGCAAATATTTTTTAATCGCTGTGAAGACGAGCATTATAAATTCAAGGTTCGCGTTGGCGGGGTTTTTGTCCACTTTTTGGGCATTTTTTACGAAATGACTCACTTTTTCGGAATCCACCGAGTTTTTCTGGACCTAACTGAGTCACACTTTCCCTTTTTGACTCACTTTACTGAGAACTCAGCGCGAACCTTGAAATTACAACAACAAGAAAATGATACATTAATGTTTTCTCGATCTTCAGCAAAATATGAATTATCCTTTTTTTCATACTTTTTTTCTGAAATTTATCCTTTTTTATCCTTTTTTTATCCTTTTTTTCTTGACTACTCCGTGGCAACACTGATATATCCTACCGCGCATCGTACCGCATATTATACGGCACACCGTAACATACGTCCTATCCGCACACCATACATATATCCTACCGCAACCGTGTATATATCCTGCCGCATACCGTACCGAATATCATACCGCACTCCGTTCCAAGCATCCTTTCCCATACCGTATCACACATCCGTACTGCACATCGTACCACATCTTACCGCACACCGTACCACATATCCTACCGCATATCATACCGCAAGTCGTCCCCTATTTTGTGTCGCTTATCACACCGCTCGCACATTGTACCGCAGGTCATATCGTAAATTCTAGAGTATTGAATACACGTCAAAAGGAACATTGTACCGCATATCATACGGTACCGCACACTGCATCTCGTGTCACACGGCTCATCATATCATTGTACCATATGTCAAACCGAACGACAAGTTGGACAAGTGATATCGGATGCAAAGAATGAACTTCTGGCCCTGATTTTTTCCAGTTTTGAGTGTTTTATAAAGTGATTTGTGTAAAGTGATAGTTTGCTTTGAGGTGCTTTTAGTAATGTTAACAGAAACGTGTTTTTAGTGATCAGATACATGCTTTTAAACCGTACGTGACGTCATAATGCTGTGACGTCATCCTGCTCTGTGACGTCATCCTCGTATGACACATCATCGTGCTGTACCAGCATCATCATATTTGACATCACCACCCTGTGGGGTGTCACATATGACGTCACCATCACGATGTGACATCACAATCCTATGGGGTTTCACACATGACGTCACCGTCACGATGTTGCATCATCATCACGATGTGACATCACCACCCTATGGGGCGTCACATATGACGTCACCACCACGATGTTACATCACCATCACGATGTGACATCACCACCCTATGAGGCGTCATATGTGACGTCACCATGACGACATGACATCACCGTCACGATGTGACGCCGTCTTGTTTGCAGGTCGCGGTGGCAGAGCCATCACGCTCGTGACGCAGTTTGATATCAATCTCGTGCATGCCGTAGAAGAACATATAAGTGAGCATAATTTGTAGTCACATTATATCGATTTCATTTGCATTTTATAAAATTTAAAGTGAATTAAAACAAGTTACTCTTTTTTAGAGGATTATATAGTTATATAAAAATTAACTTAACATTTTCATTATTAAGTTGAATTGCAGTGGGTGGTCTGTGAGCTGCTGCTATTTTCCCGCATAAGCTTTAATTTTATGGTCCAAAGCCCAAAACCCAAATGTATTTACTACATTAAATCGTAATTTGATTGAATGCAAAAGTGACTGCTTACTTGAAATATATGTGCGTTGAGGTAGGTGGCGGGTGGGGGCGGGAGGGGGGAGGGTGGGTTGAAAGGGTTGAGAGGATTATTTTATCAGACTATGTGTTGTCTTTTTGAGCGTGTAGGAGGTAGGGAGTAGGGGGGGGGGCGGGGTTGAGAGGGCTGAGAGGAGGTGTAATTGAGTGTTATGTCAGACTAACGGAACTGTTTCAGATGCTAAATTGGTGGAGGAGAAAGTGGACGAGGGGGAGGTGACCAAGATCGCAATGGAGGTGGCCGTGGCGAAGCGCATGGCCGAGATTGTGAGTCAGTCGTGAAGGTCATGTGGCCACAGTGTGAGGGCCTTCTGACCAGAATGTGTGAGGGTCATGTGACCAGAATGTGTGAGGGTCATGTGGCCACATTGTATAAGGTCATCCTACCACAATGTGAGGGCCTTCTGACCAGAATGTATGAGGATCATGTGACCAGAATACGTGAGGGTCATGTGACCAGAATGTGAGGGTCATGTGACCAGAATGTGTGAAGGTCGTGTGATCAGTAAGTTTGAGTTCATCTGATTTGAAGCAAACTTAAACCTAAGTGCCTTTTCTCTACCTTTATCGTAAACAATTGGGTTTAACTGTTCAATGAAATTTTATTTAAACACAACATTTTTTATTAAGACTGATGATTGAAAAACTCAGCACAGTATGTGTGAGATATTTAGGATAAAGCTGAGGACAATAAAGGCTAAAAATAAGGTCATGTCGGGACAAAAATCGGGATAGTTCTGGGCAAAATTATAACATTAAAGGGCAAAATATGCGTCATTGGAGATAAAATAAGGATAGTTCCAGGTAAAACGCCAACTGTGTATGGTAAAGTGAGAACATATAAAGGTGAAGTTTAAGGAGATTTGCACTCTTCAGTTGTGCTTTTCATGGCTTCATACGTCTTATGGTTATCTGTGTTTTAGAAATTAGAAGAAAACGATTTTGATGAAAAGAAAGAAATAAACAAGAGAAAGCAGATGATTCTGGAGGGAAAGGTGAATTCTCACGCCCTATATCCTCACGCCTTATATCCTCACGCCGTATATCCTCACACTGTGTATCCTCACCCCTTATATCTTCACATTCTATATCCTCACGCCTTATATTCACACATTCTCACGCCCTACATCTTCACGCTTTTTTTCTCACATCCTCATGCCTTGCATTCTCACGCCTTAAATCCTCACGCCGTATATCCTCACGCCCTATATCCTCATACTCGATATCCTCACACCTTATATTCTCACGTCCTGTACCGTCACCGCTTATATTCTCACACCTTATATCTTCACACCCGATATCCTTGTGCCTTATATCCTCGCGCCTTATATTGTCACAACATATATATTCACGCCGTTCTTTCTTCACGCCTAAAGCTTCAAGCCTTATATACTCACTGAGGTCTCATTTCAAGCCGCTTCCTCTCTCTTGTTTAATGATGAATTGATTGATTGATCGATTGATTGATTGACATTAAAATCAACGGTTTTTCTTTCCGCATAGGACCCAGACGAGGAAGATGAAAAACGGAAGAAACGAAGAATACGAAAATTCAAAAAGTCGAAAACACAGCAATCGGACAGGGATGACTCCTCGGCTGACATTTGCGTTCCTTCTGCGTCCAGCAGTTCATGACCAATGGCGGTGTCGTCGGCGGGAACGAGTCGATAATTGTAAAAACAAAGGGGGGCTGTTTGCCCACCTGGCTCGCAGTCAGATGGTGTGTGTGTGTGGTTATATGTGTGTATGAGAGAGTGAGAGATGGTTAGAGCGTGTTGACCACGTAGCGGCATGCTTTGCGTCTGTATGTGTGTGGGCGGGGGGGGGGGGGGGGGGGTCGGGGGGGTTGTGTATGGTTGTGTACAGGTATATCCCAGGAGGCGAATTGGTATCCTATGTGTGACCATGCATGTCCAAAAAACGCGGAGAAAGAGGGGTAATTTTGAAGAGGATAGTTTTCATTCAGTACTCTCCGTTTCCTGTAAGTGGAGGGGGGGGGGGGGGTTCCTATGAGTGCCCCCGCCTCACCTCCTACGCCTCCCCCCCCCCCACCCCCCGGGATGTGCAAGGTCCTGTTTCCGATTTATTACAAAACAAATTCATTTCATTGCAACATTCAGCTGCATTTTGTTTTAAAACGCGCGATTTCCGCGATCTAAGATTGTAAAAATAGCCGCCAAGGGAAGTAGTGACTATGGACCAAGCGGAAAAGTTATTCAGCAATATCGGGGTTTTTTCACTACTGTATGATTGTTTGACTGCTGAGGAGCTGGATTCTGTCCCACTATTGGAATAAAAATGAAGTAAACGGAAGAATACAGAATGCGGAAGAATACAAACAAAAAAAACGAAAATATCTAAGGGGCTTGATTCTTCTTCCAAACCTCACCCGAAGCAGCGTGTTCACAAGTCCAATGTGTTTGTAAGTACACGAAGGGGGTAACAGTCAATTTCTTTTTCAAATTTGGCGGGGTGGTGGCGTTCACGCCCCTCCCAACCCCCCTCCCCAACCTTGTATGCGCCACTGATGAAAGTGATTCTGTTGAAAAAAACGTTATCTTGTTACCTCATCCTACTACGTGATAGAGATAACAGCATAACGTGAATACATCGTCTGGAGCTGTGGGGGGGGGGGGGCGGAGGGGGAGGGGGGAGGCTGTTGACAAGGTGTCTTGAAAAAATAAGTGTTTTGAGAGATCCTGCAGCAGTTACGCGTTGCCCCGCCTGACCCGAGTATATTTTCTGAAATATTCTGTTTCATATATATTTTTGTCCTAAATCCATGCGAAAAATTATTTCTGGTGATTGTTAAGAAAATAATTTGTTAAAGAGCGAAAGAAAGCTGTATAGATGACGTCACAATAAAAGAATGAACAAGTCTTCTGTCTTTATTTTATTTATGGCTCTTTGACCCAGTTTTGAAATAAGCATGAAACGGGTCTGACTCGACCCACCAAGAGCTGGCCTGGCGATAGACTTCGATGTCTTGACCCAAGTGTACACTTTCTAAAATGAGTGTAACGAACCAGCTTTAGCAAAAAAAAACAAACAAACAAAACATTCAACACCTTAATTAATTATTCATTATCAGCGACCAAATAGCTGAGATCAACTTAGTTTTTGTGTTTAATTTAAACATTTAATTAGACCTACTGAAAGATATACTGAATACAGTCTTAATCGTTTTACCATTTATCTCCACGTCGCTTTCCTAGAGCTAGGATATTTCTACTTGCCGACAGGTTGCTGGTAAATTTTTAAAACATCTGGCGCGGTGCAGATACTGCTGTTTTAGAACCAGCGTTTTACCCCCTGTTTTCCCTAATGGAGGCCCCTGACCCGAGGCCAGTATATTTCGAAACAGATCATTTGCCTCATAATTGCGAATTGAATAAACACAACAAGACATACTAATCATGGGGATCGATCACTTGAGCCTATCTTTGAATCTTCTCTTTCTCCCCATCGCCGTCCCTGTTTTACCCTTTCATTTATCTCAACCTCTGCGAAAGTCGATGCTCTCACAGACGGCTCATTATGCACACCACATTGTGTGATCTTGAAAATATATATCAACCTGCCTCTCAAGCGACGCATTTAGCTCGTTAATCCAGTCATTCGACTAGATAATTTTGGTCTGGATGGATACCTGGACGGCAATATACAGGTAGCCGACATGGACCGCCATGTTGCACAGGGTTGAACGTGGCAGAACTTCACCACTGATGATTATTTGATATCCAATTCTCATCACCCGCCAAATTGGATGACAATTCCTGTTCCGAATATTCACATCAGTCGTGAAATTTGAGCCCTTCGGTGAACATTCGCTATCAAATATATGCCTATCAGTTAAAAATAGTTATGAAATATGCACCACCGGTGAATATATGCTGTCAAATTTCAACGCTTCTATCAGAAAAAAGGATAGTTGTTTAGCAGTGTATAAAGGGTGCAAATTTGTGTTGTTTCTTAAAGTGCCCACCGCATTTAGGCCCCCGCTGGGGGACTATAGTTTTCGGGTTTGTCCGTCTGTCGACCGTCTGTGGGCCGTCCGTCTGTCGGCCCATGGACATTGGCCCAGCTGAACTTCACAAATTTTCCCAATCCTTACTCAGTTGAATGAGTTTGTTAACACACTCAAGCCTACAATTCTGGATCGATTGTTGAAATCTTTTAGATATATGAAGTATTGGAACCAAGAAAGGTTGGTATTGTAAATGAGCCATGTTGGCCCAAGGACATTGGCCCGGCTGGAATTTTAAAATTCACGAATATGATACGAAGGGTTGTTGTCCAGCCTAACAAAATCAAATACTGGGATTGTACGGCGGGGGACATAGTCAGTTTCACTGACCCACTTGTTTCCTTCGCATTTTCCCATTGAATGGTTTGCAGAGGACTCTTACGTTATTTTACGGATAAGACGAAATTTGGCAGGCCTCAAAAGAGCGGCAAAAAAGATGCAAATGACCGCATTTTTTATGTATCAAAAGAGAGGATAGTCACAGGTTTTCATACAACGGATAAAAAGACAATAGTGGTTACTTTAATTAATAAACTAATATTTCAGATAAAATATTTCAATGTCTCTAGCCCATTTCACTGAACTTACAATGTTCTTGAACTGTAATAAAACCTACATTAATGAAACGTATTAAAAAAACTATTGTCTCAACTGATTCATCCAACTATTGTCGAGGGATGGGGGAGACAGGAGGGGGTATGGGAGGGAGGGCGGACGTGTCTAGTTCTGCGCGTACGTCGATGTTGGAAGTCAGTGGGCTAATTTTTCCCGGTGTATCAAAAATCATCCATTTTAACCGATTACATAATCCGCTCTTTTGTTTACTTTTTTGCCGCTCTTCCGATGTTTCCCCAATGTTTGTTCCGCTCTTTTGCGTCCTAACCCTGTGGAGGATGAGAAGGTCTCGGTAAATCCACGAGTTTTTTTTTTTACATCAACAGTCAACGTCAAGTTGAGGTGAAAGTTGTTTTTCTACAAATTGGCTTCCAGAAAACGCCTAGCGTTTCATATTTGTTACATTTATAGACAATCGTCATGTTTCGGAGAAACCGCAAATATTTTGTACCTTCATCTCAAAGATAAAAGTGAGATCAAAATGTTTTACAAATCGGCTGTTAATCACGTTTTGAGTTTCAATATATAAAACGAACTCAGTAAGGGAGTAACCGTGCATGCTGAATTTTGACCTTGAGGGTAAAGGCCAAAAGTGAAGTGACCTTGTGTACCGGTAAGGATAGTCCGACTTCTCTCGAAAACGTTATTGACTTTTTTACATACTCGATGACCTTGACCTCGGTCACCTTCAAGGTAAAGAACCATTATCGTTTAAGGATAGAGTGATTCTGAGTTCATTTTGGACCCTATGGCCCAAACTACGTTATATAAGAGGTACTTCGGTTTATGGTTCGATGACCTTAACCATAAACCGGAAGTTGATCATAATTTAAGAAACTGTTACAGATAGAGCGATTTTCAACCCGTTGAGCCAAAACGACGGCAAAGAAGTGGTACTGCGTTATTTGAACTTCTAGGTCATAATTTAATGCAAATATCTTCTTTAGTGTTTTCTGCAAGTGGTTCATACCGCTATCTAGCGGATTCTGTCTAATTTCCAATATAAACTTTCAAGCGTTGTAATAATAATGTTTGACAAGATGTAAAAAAATATACTGGATATTAACTAAACTAATGACCATTGTCAGTACTCATTCGACAATTCAAGGTCTCACTTTTCTTAATGCAGTGTTATAATACGGTTCTTTCGGAAAATTGGCGTGTTCTCCGAGAGAAGAATACATGCTAAATACAAGAAAACATTGCATACAATTACGCGATTAAAGTGACATGGTTCTCTATATATGTCACAACAAAATGCATATTTAATGCCTTTATCTTCACATTTAATACTGTTCTTTACTAATTTCATCTTAAATTTATTATAATATATTACTTCTTAATGAAGCTGTAAGTGAAAATTTCATTTTGTGAATTTATGTGTTAAGATAAAATATAAATCACAAGAAGTCAATTACAACTCATGGGCAAGTTCCTCAATGCTCTTCAGTATAGTCAGTCTTTGAAACGTATAGATTTAGAAAATGTTTAATTCTCTTACTTACCTTTTCCGCGTCGTTCTTAAGATGTTTTATTTTGAATCCAAGGGTGAAGATGTCGAACGCGCCTTTCGAGATTTTCTACCAATTTACAAATTCATTATAGGAAATCATGCGGCCATTTCGATGAAATTCAAAGAGACATCTCTTCTTATGCTTCTGTTGATTCGTAACTGAACATACACGTTCAAAGAAAAAAACGTCTTTTTAACCTTGATTAATAGCTCAACTTTATTGCAACAATTTATAGTTTCTTTGGAATTGAATCTTTTTCAATGTGTTCTGTCCCACATTTTTTTCTCTTTAATAAATCGGGTACTCGAAATCAACCCCATGAATTGAAATTGAATTAAAGGTAGTTACTGCAGTTAATTAAAGGTAATTAATTAAAGTAGAACATGATCACACTTGGCCATAAATTTTTCACAGACAAGTACTTTTATTTTTATCGCCAATCTGGCTGACGCGTTTCGGTTCTTCTTTGGTACAAACAATGCAAATAATACCATAAACAATAACTTCGTTTTGTATTAGAACAATTTCTGCGTGTTAAAAAAATTAAAGTAAGAAGTAGTTACCAAGAAATAAAAAAAACTGGTGTGATACTTCTGAGAACAACTTCACAACTTCTGAGAACAACTTTGCATCAACATTGGATAGCCATCACACCCGACGTAGGATTAACTTGGGTTTGGTTGTTTACAGAACTCGAGACGTTCACCTTTTGAATAGACGTCTAATGAACTTTGCAGGTAGGTTGAAAATGCAAATAGAAACGATGTCTATCGCCCGCTGTTGTAAAAACGTTGGGATAGCATCGTTTGGGAAACATTAAACTTGAACCGCCCAACTTCATAGCCAGTCATAGCATAGTCACTCTTCAGTCACAACATCCTCACTCTTGAGTCATCAGATCACAAGATATGTATGAAGTCGATTTCCATGAAGTAGATGTGAAAACGTTAAAATGCTCCCATTTTACACCAACGTTTCGTCTATTTTCAAAAGACCTGTCATTGTCACCATTTTCTGTGAACAACTTGTCGACGACAGTTTTGGTTGTCGAAAGAAGTGGCCGCGGAAACACCAAATCGCCGTTGAATCAACTGTATCCCCCATTTTTGGCGAATCACCAAATACACGGGTTGGTTCGAAATTCCGCTCCCCTGCTTCAAACTTTTGAGATTATATCCCTGCTTCCGCCATTCTTCCGCCAAAGGACTAACAGCTAGTTAAGTACCAATGTTTAAAACTAACTAAAATTCCAAGAGTGTAAAGTAATTTCTCTCGCGTTATTTAGGATTTTGCTGTTTTTTTTTTAATTTTTCGGTACAATTTTCTCCAATATATAGTGCACATGTAGTTATATCTCGGAACAAATGAAATCTTTTCAGTTTTTTCTTCCAAAAAATACAGCTCTGAAAAGGGTGTCACAGTGTCGATATGTCTTTCCGACTAACATACTCTCTTATAAGCAGTGCTGACAATGAGTATTTACATTATCTGAGTATATGTGCAGAAAACTTTCATTCATAATTTATGCGTATATCACCGTATATGTATGGAATGCCATTTTCACTGTATTAGTCAATTATTGATATCAAGAATTAATTTTTGATCTCAAAACTTCATTTTTTGATCGAGAATATTTTTTTTTCTGATAAATGTATTCTTGATCTCAAAAAATAATTTCCAATATCAATAATATTTAGAGATATCAAAACCTATTTATTGAACCAAAAATTATTTAACAATGGAAAGTTCAATTAATGGTAGCAAAAATTAAATATTTGATAGCAAAATCTGAGTTTGAGCTCAATAATTTATTTTCCTTTTACTGACATCAAGAATTAATGTTAGATAACATTATATCAGAATGAGACTTGTTTGATTATATTTTGAACTCTGCAAGTGATTTTTTTATCTCAACAATTATTTTTTTTATATAAAAATATCAGTCTAGTTTTGTATTTAAAACTCAGAAGCAAACATCTGTGAATAGATATCAGTCTATTTTTATAGGTAAAATCCAGAAGTAAACATCTATGAATGAAATAATTACTTTTCTCTATGTACAGAATCTTTCTTTTTGCGATCTAAAATGCAACATTGATAAAATATATATAGTGATGAGATCTAGACTGATTAATTGATATCTTTCATTATATTTTCACATAAAAAATTAGCATTAAATGTAAAATGACATACCATATGAATAAAGGGAAATCCCGGCTAATGGTAGAGATAAGCGAACGTTAGCTTTTGGCAAGTAAGAAATGGATTTGCACTGACACATTTGCACATCCATTGATCAAGTTCCAACATGTAGCCCATGTTTCCTCATTAGAAATCCATCTAAGTCAATAGCTCATATCCACTGACAGTACATATATAGCTGTAAAAATGGCAAGGTGATGCAAACACAACGATGCTGTGTGCACTCATTTCTATCAAGTTTAGTTATAAACTGAATGTTGAGTGTGAAATAGAGTCAGATATTCACAGAAAAATCAACAAAAATTTACAGCAATAATTTCAGTGTAAAATGAATCTCACTTGCTATTTTTATAAAATACTTTTCACCCACTTGTCGATGTCGTTTCAATTGATTTAAAATTGGCTCTTGCACTGAAATTTTTAAAATCCGCCGTTTCACTTTTTTATTTGCGATCTGGTCTTACCGGGGAATGAGAAATTGGAACATTTTTACTCTCCCCCCTGCTAACTTATTTATTCTTCCTGTCCTTATTTTTCTAACATGTCCTCTAAAATTCAAAAAATGTATTTTCGTAAAAAAATGAAGGCCTTTGTCCGTTTTTTGTTTTAAAAGATCTCGAAAAGTTAAAACTTCCACAGGGCTTCTTATCATTACACACTGTAAAAGGAAAAAAAATATTTCGCGTGTATATTCATTATTGGCCTCAACCTGGGATTTAATCCCAAAGAGACAAAAATCTTGGGTGCTGTCCGTCCATCGCCTGCTGTTACTTCCACCACGATTTTCCTTTTAAAAATGATATTTGGTATATCGATGACTATCATAGTTTGTAAGTACATGTTATCTTTATTTTGACCTTAACCCAATTTCAAAGTCGCAATAGCCGCCATCTGGGATTGAGGTTGGGAGTTGTTCTTGTGATCATCAGTTGTCTTTTAAATGCAAATAACGAACATACGATGACACGTGATTCAATGTGATTTGTTGCCATTCACAAAATATACAATTTGATGCATCTGCGTGTTGCTTAAGACTAAGGTGATGGGTGCAGGCAAATCAATGTGCAAACAAACTTCGAGGGCTGTGGGAATAAACGTTCCCATAATCCCTTTAATACCGCCACATGTCATCACTGTTAAAGTTGGTATTTGTATTTTCATGTAATTGTGTTTATACGCATCTCCACCAATATTAAAACAAACACCATATCTGTCAGTTTGAATATTTTATTTACATTTTATTGATTCATTTTTAGTTCAGATAAACAAATTTGAATTTAAAAATGGGATTTAACACATGTGTAATAGATGTAGAATTTTAAGAATTTTTCAGATTTTTGATTGCTTTCATCATTTTTTCGTACATTTTTTGTCAAAGTTTATTAAAATAGTGACAGCTAATTTTGAACTCTGCAAGTGATTTTTGTATCTCAACAATTAATTTTTTATATAAAAATATCAGTCTAGTTTTGTATTTAAACTCAGAAGCAAACATCTGTGAATAGATATCAGTCTATTTTATATATAAAATCCAGAAGTAAACATCTATGAATGAAATAATGACTTTTCTCTATGTACAGACTCTTTCTTTTTGCGATCTAAAATGCAACATTGATAAAATATATATAGTGATGAGATCTAGACTGATTTATTGATATCTTTCATTATATTTTCATATAAAAATTTAGCATTAAATGTAAAATAACATACCATATGAATGAAGGGAAATCCCGGCTAATGGTAGAGATAAGCGAACGTTAGCTTTTGCGAAGTAAGAAATGGTTTTGCACTGACACGTTTGCACATCCATTGATCAAGTTGCAAAATCTAGCCCATGTTTCCTCATCAGAAATCCATTTAATTCAATACCTCATATCCATTTAGAATACATTTATAGCTGTAAAAATGGCAAGGTGATGCAAACACACTGATATTCACTGAAAAATCAACAAAAAATTACGACAATACTTTCAGTGTAAAATGAATCTCATTTGCTATTTTTATAAATTACTTTTCGCGCACTGCGATCTGGCCTTGCCGAGGTATGAGAAATCGGAACATTTTTACTCTCCTCCTCCTGCTAACTTGTTTATTCTTCATGTCCTTATTTTTCTAACATGTCCTCTAAAATTCAAAGAATATATTTTCGTAAAAAAGTGAAGGCCTTTGTCCGTTCTTTGTTTTAAAAAATCGCAAAAAGTTAAAACTTCCACAGGGCTTCTTATTATTACACACAGTGCCCTTAAAAGGTACAAAAACATTTCGCGTGTATATTCATTATTGGCCTCAACCTGGGATTTAATCCCAAAGAGACAAAAAGCTTGGGTGCTGTCCGTCCATCACCTGCTGTTACTTCCACCACGATTTTCCCTTTTAGAATGATATTTGGTATATAGATGACTATCATAGTTTGTAGGTACATGTTATCTTTATTTTGACCCTAACCCAATTTCAAAGGTTTTGGGTGCAGGCAAATCAATGTGCAAACATACTTCGATGTTTGTTTGCGGGCCACTGTGCTATGCAGGAAAAGGGCTGTGGGAATAAACGTTCCAATAATCCCTTTAATGACGTCACATGCCATCACCGTTAGTGTTGATATTTGTATTTTCATGTAGTTTTATTTATACGCATCTCCACCAATATTAAAACAAACACCATATCTGTCAGTTTGAACATTTTATTTACATTTTTTTATTCATTTTTAGTGTAGATAAACAAATTTGAATTTAAAAATGGGATTTAACACATGTATAAAAGATGTAGAATTTTAAGAATTTTTCAGATTTTTTATTGTTTACCTCTTATTGTTGAGATTTTCATCATTTTTTTCGTACATTTTTGTCGAAGTTTATTAAAATAGTGACAGCTAACAGGGTAAATATGCATGCAGACGTATAGATATATACTGTCACAAAACATCAAGAGAATTTTCTACAATTTTATTATTTATTTCAGATTAAATTATTTGTGGAAGGTTATTTTATCTGGTGCAATTGTCCCTCATGTGTACGGAGAAGGAAGCAGGAATTATCCATTAGATATTTTCAAATGTGAAAAGTCACATATAAAAAATTATAGCAAAACGCTTAATAAGCAGATCAAGTGTAATCAGTCGATTAGAACATTAAATTGTATGCAGTTTTGACATCTTGGCAGACAGAAATATACAAGAATCCAAAAAGTAAACATTTGGTATAATTTGGCTTTTATCTGACCACCCATCGTCTCATATAGGACCAGCTGCAACAGTTGCTTATTTGTTGTATGTTTCTATCTGGTCACAGTGGTATCATGCATGCCGATGTGACTCCTATCTGTTCACCAGTCCTGTCATATATGCCTATGCAATCCCTGTCTGGTCCCAGGCATGTCAAATATGCCTATGCGATCCCTGTCTGGTCTTCAGTCGTGTCATAGCTGCCTATGTGATTCCTGACTGTTTACCAGTCCTGTCATATATGCTTATGTGATCTCTGTCTGGTCCCCACGCGTGTCACATATTCCTATCTGTTCACCAATCCCTCTCTGGTCCCATATATGCCTATGTGATGCCTGTCTGTTTACCAGTCGTGTCATGCAGATGTAATTCCTGTCTGGTAGCCTGTCGTGTCATGCCTATGTGATTCCTAGCTGGTAGCCTGTCGTGTCATGCTTATGTGATTGCTATCTGGTGGACTGTCGTGTCATGCCTATGTGATTCGTAGCTGGTAGCCTGTCGTGTCTTGCCTATGTGATTCCTGTCTGATAGCCTGTCGTGCCATGGGTATGTGATACCTGTCTGGTAGCCTGTCGTGTCATGCCTATGTGATTCCTGTCTGGTAGCCTGTCGTGTCATGCCTATGTGATTCCTGTCTGGTAGTCTGTCGTGTCATGTCTATGTGATTCCTATCTGGTAGCCTGTCGTGTCTTCCCTACGTGATTCCTATCTGGCGGCCTGTCGTGTCATGCTTATGTGATTCCTGTCTGGTAGTTTGTCATGTCATGCGTATGTGATTCCTATCTGGTGGCCTGTCGTGGCATGCCTATGTGATTACTGTCTGATAGCCTGTCGTGTCATGGCTATGTGATACCTGTCTGATAGCCTGTCGTGCCATGGGTATGTGATACCTGTCTGGTAGCCTGTCGTGTCATGCCTATGTGATTCCTGTCTGGTAGCCTGTCGTGTCTTGCCTATGTGATTCCTGTCTGGTAGCCTGTCGTGGCATGCCTATGTGATTACTGTCTGATAGCCTGTCGTGTCATGGCTATGTGATACCTGTCTGATAGCCTGTCGTGCCATGGGTATGTGATACCTGTCTGGTAGCCTGTCGTGTCATGCCTATGTGATTACTGTCTGGTAGCCTGTCGTGTCTTGCCTATGTGATTCCTGTCTGATAGCCTGTCGTGTCATGCCTATGTGATTCCTGTCTGGTAGGCTGTCGTGTCTTGCCTATGTGATTCCTGTCTGATAGCCTGTCGTGTCATGCCTATGTGATTCCTGTCTGGTAGCCTGTCGTGTCATGCCTATGTGATTCCTATCTGGTAGCCTGTCGTGTCTTGCCTATGTGATTCCTATCTGGTAGGCTGTCGTGTCTTGCCTATGTGATTCCTGTCTGATAGCCTGTCGTGTCATGGCTGTGTGAGTCACCACCTCTGAATCTTGTTCTAATATTCCCACTTTCAGAAAAATGTCAGACATGGATTTTTGTTCGCATGGATTTTTGTTCGCATGGACATTTGTTTGCATGAGCTTTTGTTTGCATGGATTTTTGTTTGCATGGACTTTTGTTTGCATGGTTTTTTGTTCGCATGGACTTTTGTTTGCATCGATTTTTGTTTACGCTAATAAACGGCAGTCCTCTACATACCTGCAACAATTGAAAAGGTGGTCTAAATTCTTAAGCACAGAATATGCTTTTAAAACACAAAACACTTTTTGAAAACACTGTTTTAACACAAGAAAAAAATCAGAAGTGACTATCAACAATCAGCAAAATAGATAACAAATTGCTTCTGGCAAAATTCTGTTGATCTAAAGGAGCCTCATCAAGCTTTCAGTTAAAAATGAACAACCAGAGTAATGACAATGCCAACATCGATGACGTCATAAGGTGGTGCGAAGGGGCTGCCTTGGAGGCGTTGTCTGTTTCAGTACATGGATGTTCTTGCAACATAGCTGAATAGTTGAACACGGGATACGCTGGCAAGACCTCTAAAATGCACAAACACACATATTAACCTTTTTTCTGTTTCTATTTTTTCGTTTTTCTCACACTATTGCGTGTAGTAATCTTTTAAAATTTCATCTTATTTGTAAGTTCTATTACGTGTCAAAGCAAAATCTGCGGGGGGGGGGGGGTGTAATGCAGGAAATGGAGAGCAAGATGTAAGGCCAAAAGGAAATAGCCTTGCTCTTCATCCAATGGTCGAAAATTACTCTTCCCCGTCTAAAATCGACTAAAAGAGCAATTTACCCATCGGTCCGCGTGGACTTTTCCTGCGGAAGACTTTTCCCAACCTGAGACATATCCCACAGAGGACCTTCCCCGCGAATGAAAACCAACAAAAATATTCTCTACAAATTGCAATAAATTAGTTTTATTTTTTGTTAGTTTCTTTCTTCATCCGCGGGAAATGTCCTAGGTAGGGAAAAGTCCTAGATCGAAAAAAGCCCCCGCAGGAAAAGTCCCTGCGGGAAATGTCCTAGGTTGGGAAAACTCCTCCGCGGGAATAATCCCCGCCTGGGAAAAGTCCCCGCGGGAATCGTCATGTTTCCAGATATGAGATGTAGCTTGAAGGTAGATAAAGATGTAGCTTGAAGCTAGATAAGAGGAACAGCTTGAAGGTAGATAAAAGATGTAGCTTCCCAGATAGCAGTCCCATATGGGGACTACGCATAATGTATGTGAGTATTCCCACGTACCCACGCATAAATAATGCGTGTTTCGTTTGGGAATTCCCATGCAGTTACGTGGGATTTAGGAGAGTCTTAGAATCTTTCCGATGTGTATTATGCGCATGTGAACCCATGCATTTTATATGGATATATATCCATGCATTTTATATTTGGGAATTCCCACGCATATTAAGCATTATAAAATAAGCAGTATAAAAATTTTACTGAAATTGGTATTTCCATGTCAACTTTCTATTATACTTAGAAAAAAGGCAGCCCTCCACCAAAATATGCAGAATTTAGCAACATTTAAATATATTATCGCTCAATGGCGGCTGTTTCCGGTCTGCGATAATAAGCCAACATTGCCAGACTGCGTATATTTTCCATGCATTTACTAAGTGGAAATTTTCACGCATTATGTATGTGTATTTTACATGGGAATGCCCATATAGGAAATTCCACGTAAAATATATATGTAATATATAAATGACTTTTAATGAAATTTTACGTGGGAATTCAAAAGTCGAATATACATAGATACGCGTTTACTTACCCATGCATTTTAGAAGAGGGAAATTCTTTGTATATCATACAGGGGAATGCCCATGGTGGGTATTACGCGGGAAAAACCATGCAGTTTACGCGTGTATCTACCGTGCATTTTATACGTGAGAAGGCCTAAGTTTATACGGAAATCACACCGTGGGAATATGCACGTATATTACACATGTTTTCTATGTGGCCATGCCAATGTAGATAGAAAGCACAGCTTAAAGGTAGATAAGGGATGCAGCTGAAAGGTAGATATGAGATGTAGCTTGAAGGTAGGTTAGAGGTGTAGCTTTAAGGTAGATAAGAGTGTAGCTGAAGGTAGATAAGAGGTGAGTATCGAGATAGAAAGGGCTGACACATTTCTGTTCGTTCTATAAATCGGTGTTATAGTCCATTACCATGTGTTACTGGGATTCAAAACCACGATCTGTGGGTTATCAGTTCGACACCGTTCAATTGAGCTACTGTTCCCCTGCCCTATGCAATGTTTGAAGGATGTTTATAATAGAAATAAATGCGTTAAAATAATAGAAACTTTGGGTAGTTCAGAGTCAACCTAAGACTTAAAAGTTTACGCACTGTTTTTGCAACTCTTAGTCTAAAACTCAAACGAACGTGACAATCAGCGGACTAGTTTTAGGGAACAGGTCTGTTAGTGTTTATACTTACTCCTTGTAAGACTAACGACTTGTGTCGTTTTGGCGACGTCATTTTCAGTTGTGACGGTATATGTCGTAAATGAGTCCTCAGTGACGATGCCAAGAATGAGGCGTGTTTCTTGTAGCTTGTCTGCTAAGCGTGCATCCTGTGAATGTAAGGCTCACATCTAATGCACGTAGGCACTGGGGGACGGGGTGATGAGGAAGGGGTCTAATGCATTGTTTACGCTGATATTACAGTTCATGGGCAACGACACAAATTTCGCAAGACATTTTGCGCATATACTTTGGATGTGGCATTGAAAAACCCGAAACATTCCCGCTGCATCTGGTAATTAATATTTCAGTTTCAAATAAGTAGTCCATTGATAAAAATAAAACTTAACTTGAAATCTACGATCCAGTAATCGGAGGAGAAACCAGCCTTTGATAAGACGTCTGTACTGCTTGCGTCAAAGTGCCAGTGGGTTGACATGTTACTGACGGGAGGCTTCGCATTGATGTGACACGTCAGTATGACGTATCTGTCTCCAGGCAACGCTTCCGTGGTGGGGCAATGTAACACTGGCGCATCTGTAATAACAACGTAACTACATGTGATAGAATGACGGAATATGTATGTGTGTGCGTGTCTGCCTCTCTCTCTCTCTCTCTCTCTCTCTCTCTCTCTCTCTCTCTCTCTCTCTCTCTCTCTCTTCCACTCTCTCTCACTCTATCTTTCACTCTCTCTTCCTCTCTTTCACTCTCTCTTCCTCTCTCTCCATCTTTCACTCTTTCTTCCTCTCTTTCTCTTTCACTCTCTCTCTCTCTCTTCCTCTCTCTATCACTCTCTTCCTCTTTTTCTCTCTCTCTTTCTCTATCTATGTTTTTCTCATTGTGTTTCTCTCTCTATCTACCTACCTACCTATCTATCGGTCTATTTATCTATCGATCTATCTGTCTGTCTGTCTGTCTGTTTGTCTGTCTGTCTCTTACTCCTTCTTTTCAGTTACTGCATGTAAGTCTTCGCTCTGTCAGCATCCCCTTCCACCAACACACCCTTAACATTTTAACCCAAACTCAAACATTTTAACCAAAGGATAAGCAAACAATGGCGAGAGTTCGATGCTTAGACTTGCATTCAACGTCCAGCCGGGAGTGTGTGGATATCTCATGAGGAGGCAGGCTAGGTGTGTAAGGCAGCCAGACGGTACATGTGACGTTGCATCCGTCATACCACGGGTGTACGTCTAGGCGGTCTGTCCACAGTGTCATTGTGTACGTGATGTTCTGCAAACCTTCACGACCTGCAGAAACAATTTGCAAGTTAAAGAGAATCTTCTCTCATTATAAATCTCCACAATGATTGTTATTACTATTATTATTATTATTGTCATTGCTACTGTTGTTGTTATTAATTTTGTTATTATTGTTATTATCATTGGTAGTAGTAGCAGACGTAAAAGTAATACATGTATGTCAATTTGTATGCAGGTATGGTTTGGGATGACTTCTGAAAAAGAGGTTTTGAAAAAATGTAAGAGCGCAACATTAACAACTTATAACCAAGGGCTTTTTAGTGATTTTTTTTGTCTGTGTGTTTTTAGTACTGCTATTTAATGTTATTTTTGTACATTTTTGACTGTGTTCAATGATTTGCACACGGATGAAAATACTATTATACCAAACCGAAAACAAGGAAATATTTATCTGGTTGGACTAATACAGCATAAATCGCAGAAAGATAAACTGCGAAAGTATAGCACTCAGAATATATACGCAAAACAGCATGGGTGAAATACACCACATGTCGAAGAAAATAACACTATCTTCCTGAGGTTTCTACGGGAATGTATAAATATGCCGTCGACTACCTGCAAAACCAGTATTTAAAACGTTGGACTATGAAATATTTCACGAAATACCTAGGGCATTAGATCAGTGTTATTAGGACATCAAGTGAGTGTTGTTAGGACATCAGATCGGTGTTATTAGGACATCAGATGAGTGTTATTAGGACATCAGATGAGTCTTATTGCACTTGATCAATTGCTACTTTTGTACTTTGTGGATACGATCAACAGACTAGTAGGTACAAATGTTAACCATCTTCTTTACGTATAGTGATTAAAATAAGCGATAAACCCATCTTATGTCATAATGTTGTTGTTGTGATGTCGCTTATGACAAGTCGTGCTTAACAGAATTACATTTCAAAAGTGGGATAATATGAACTACAGACATCAAATATAAATAATTTTGGGACCAATTAGTAGCGTTTTATGTTAGGAAGTATTCTATGTGAATATTTTAGTAAAAAGCGCAATTTTAATTTTTGACTTCAAAGCATATTTTAGACACATTTTGGACAAAGTTACAAAGTGCATAAGTACCTAGGTCAAATATCGCAGCATGTTTACATACAAGCCTATTGTATCAGTGTGCTGTCAATTAGGATTACTAGTGTGGTGTATTATATCAATGGCCGGGAATATGAGTTCAATTTCAACGATTATTAGTACACGTGAGGATACTGGAAAAACACAAGGTTTCCGTTCAATCCAAAACAACTTGGTGCACGTGAAACCTATCGAGGTCATTGCAAACAACCGATCAGCTGATCAACGAGTGTCGTTTATAGGAGCCAACCATGCCAATTTAACAAAGATAAGTGTTTTAAAGCCATCTCTAGCTAAATGTTCACTTGGAAATATAAATGCGAGATCAGTAAAACGGCGTATGCTTGAAATTAAGGCTTTCATTAGTGAAACGAACCAGGATATTTTGACAATAACTGAGACTTGGTAGGATTTACGAACGGCGCGAGCTATGCCCTCCAAATTATACACTAGTACACCAGACAGGCATATGAAAACGGTCGGTGATGGGGCGATTCTCTGTCGAAATGAACTACACCCTAGAGAGATTAAAGACACTAGCTTTAATTCATTCGAGCATGTAATCGTTCATGCTAAATCAGGCCAGTTATCGTTAAGAATAACCTGTATTTACCGCCCTCCGCGATCAAACCAAACCGAACTCTTGGATGAATTTTCAGTGTTCCTTGAACAACAGGCAAGGTGTACTTCTTCCTTAGTCATAGCCGACGATTTTAATATTTATTGGGACGATTTGGTACATCCCTTAATAGCCCGTCTGAATGAATTATGCAAATCATCCAATCTACTTCAACATGTAACTGAGAAAACACATGAAAGAGGACACGTCATTGATCTTGTTTTTTCAAGATCCAATGATTCGATTAGTGTTTTGGACGTTGAAGTTGGAGGTCTAATCTCGGATCATTTCGCTGTGATATGCAAACTATCGGTAGCTAAACTTCTGCCAACAAGACGTAAATTGAAACAAATAGCCATTGATGATTTTATATAAGATATTAATAGCTCAGAGCTGATCTCTCGTTATAGGGATTTACAGCTAGATCAATTAGTGGACCTTTACGTTTTCGACTTAAGGCGTCTATTAGAAAAGCATGCACCACTTGTACAGAAAACATTTAAGAAAGGTCGTAAAGAACCATACTGGTGTGAAGAAATAACGGTTGCACCATGCGAGAGCCATGCGAGCTAAGGAGCGTAAATGGAGAAAAACAAAAACTGAGGAGGATAAGAAAGTTTTTAGAATATTACAAAGTGCTTTCAACAAAACTGTGGATAAAGCAAAAAGTGATAATTTCTTAGACGCCATCGAATGTTGCAACCGTGATAGTGGCAAATTTTTTAAAACTATGAACATGCTTATGCATAGACGCGAGCAAAACCCTCTCCCCGATCACGAATCAGCAGAAGATCTTACAAACCAATTTAAAGATTTTTTCGTATCGAAAGTGAATATCATTCGCCAAAATTTTGACGATGAGAAAGATCCGTTTGAGTTCGACCAAGAAGACGAAGCTGGGATACCAGAATTAGTGTCTTTTTCCCCTGTTTCAGAGGAACAGGTCAAACGCATTATCCTAGACGCCCCAACCAAATCATGCGAACTAGATCCGATCCTAACGTCACTGTTAAAGCAGTGCCTGGAGCCTTTACTACCAGTGATAACTAGGATTATTACTCTCTCGTTGAGAACCGGTACCATGCCACGTCAGTTCACGAATGCAATTATACGCGCCTGCTGAAAAGGCCTACTCTTGATTGCATTCCCAAAAACTACAGACCGGTATCGAACCATCCGTTTTTATCCAAACTAATCGAGAAATCTGTCGGGCTGCAGGTCTCTAACCATATCAACGAAAATCATCCATCTGAACCACCCCAGTCAGCATATAAATCTTCCCATTCGGCTGAAATCGCTTTGATAAAAGTGTTCAACGACATCCTGGTCGAAATAGATAAAGGTAATGCAGTTTTATTGACACGTTTGGAAATTCAGCGGCATTCGATACCGTTGATCATAATATCCTTCTTCAGTGACTTCAAAGAACCTTCAATTTGTCCGGTGAAGTTATACAATGGTTTGCTTCATACCTAAAAAACAGATCTTTCCAGGTAAACGTCGCTGATGCATTTTCTGATCCTGAAGTGCTTAAATATTCCATTCGGCAAGGATCTTTTCTCGCACCTCGTCTTTACAGCGACTACACACAACCCCTTGGAAATTTGATTCGTTTTCTACAGTTATCGTTCCATTCGTACGCCGATGATTCACAACTGTTGAAAATCGTAAATCTGAATAGCACCGACGAGCAAGCACAAGCAGCTAAGCAGATTGAAAATGGGATACAACATATAGTTAGCTGGATGCATGCAAACAAGTTAAAGCTTTATTCCGAAAAGATAGAGTTTGTTGTGTTTTCTAGTTCTAAGAAACAGAACAGGCTCTGTGTCGATTCCCTAACCACAAACGGCGCTACGATTCCTAAGAGCAACACCGTTCGTAACCTGGGAGTTCTGATGCATTCGGCTCAGAGTTTAGATAACCATATCCTCGATCTTCGAAAACGGTGTTTCTATTACATAAGATAGATTTGGCAGATACGATCCTGTCTAAGTGAAGAAGCTACCAAACCTCCTGTCCAGGCGTTAGTGCTCTCAGGGCTGGATTACTGCAATGGACTGATGGTTACCTATGTGCCACCGCAATCAATAAGCTGCAACAAGTACAAGGCGCCGCTGCTCGATTAGTCAAACGAGTGCCCTCCCGTGGCAAAAGCGCTCAGCTTATCGGTAGTGAGCTTCACTGGTTGCCGATTAAAGAAGGGAAAGATTTCTAAATTTCAGTGTTGACATATAAAGCGCTAAACAATATGACACCACAGTATATCCAGGGTATGATTTCGCCATATGTTCCAAATCACACTCTGAGGTCAGCTGACAAGATCCTATTGACTACACCTCGTTTCAAAACAACCTACGGCAAACGCGCTTTCTCTCATGCAGCACCCTCATTGTACAATGACCTACCAATGTAAATTAAACGGGCAAAGACTTTGTTCGGGTTTAAAAAGACATTGGAAACATTCCTTTTCAAGAAGGCTTATAAAAATAACTTAAGATTTTATATTAATAGACTGCTTTAGTGCTGTTGAACTGTACTTTCAGTGGATCTTAATATTTAACTCAGTTTGTAGCGCTCAGCGGCCTTGACCTAATTGAGCGCTTTAGAAGAACTGCATATAATAATAATGATAATAATAATAATAATAATAATAATAATAATAATAATAATAATAATAATAATAAATGCTTGACTTGTTTAATGACTTTAAACACGTTATACACGTGAATTTAATTTATACTAACATATAACGGAATGTGGAGATATGCATACATACATTAATACAATAAATGATAAATTTGTTAATATGCAATTGCGATGTAAAGTGTCTACAAAATAACGCTACAGGGGACGTTTTGGGTCAGATAAGCGTTTGGAATGACTCGATTGAAATCAAATTTTTACAAAACAAGCTTTGAAACAACCGTTAATGCAAAAACTGAAACAATGGATTCTAGCACATTTTGGTGAAACACACTCGCCTTTATTAATATGTGAATCTGGTATTGAAATTTATCAATCAACAAACTAATAACTTTTATGCCCAGAAGAATTTTGTAGTGTGCGATGTACAGAAGTTAGTTAGCTTACTACTGATTTACTGTGGTAATGTGCAACAATCTCTACAGACATTTCATCTTTCTTAAGTTTTTTTGTTTTCTTTTGTAGAACTTTTATTTCAATCATTTTCAGCCAAAACATCTTCTGAAACATTATTTTGTTGATACCCTAGCTGGGAGGAGGATGAGATGCAGGAGTGGAATATTATACGAAGCAAGGGTTAATAAAACTGCATGTCACCCTCCTAACTATATCATAATTGTTTTGATGCATTTATTATAGCCACAAGAGCCATAAAACAGTTAGTTTTGTTAATTATGTGTCAGAGTTGATTAGCTTGACATCTCTCGACCAACTTTTTATTTACAAATGCAACAAGTCGATTTGTTAGCTTGAAATTATAAACAAATCCATACAGCAATTCTTAATGTTTTCACAGAAAAAAAAACAACTTGAATAATATTTGCAGTTGTTGTTGTTGTTGTTATTGTTGTTGTTGTTGCTGTAGAAACGGCAGTGGATGTAATAGTTAGAGAGTATTGGAAGCGCCTGTAGTAATAACCGTTCTAGTAGTGCTAGCAGTAGAAGAAATAATATCAGGAATTGTAATGGAAGCGGTAGTATTAGTAGTTTTAGTGACAAGCAATTAAGTATTCCTTAAAGGAGCTGTAGCAGTAATATATGTAGTAGTAACAGCAGTAGTAGTAACCGCTGATGAGTACTGATATGCAAGATAATTCTTGGAAGCTTAGGAACAAAGAATAACTCTATTACCGGTTAAACGAGCGTCACGGCGGCTGGTGAGCTGGTCTGTGATCGTCTCTCGATAGGCTTTGTGAGGACACGTGACGTAGACCTTCATATGTGGTGCAGGGTAGCCGTCTATGCTTGTGCACCTATGAGACAGTATACCGACAAATCTATCAGATAACTTCTCGCTCACCTCGTTCCAATTCTTAATCGCTTGGGGCATCCACCCTATTGCTTGGGCACCTATGAGACAGTATATCGACAGACCTAACAGATAATTTCCCTCTCACTTCGTTCCAATTCTTAATCGCTTGTGACATCCACTACATGCTTGGGCACCTATGAGACAGTATACCGACAAACCTAACAGATAACTTACCGTTTACTTCGTTCCATTACTTAATCAAGTGGACCATCGATTCCAAAACTTATAAACCACAGAAAACTCACTTTTTATGTAAATTTTACTTAAATATTAATTCATATTGAGGATATATATACCTTTTGACAGGAAATTGGAACCCTCATCCCATCGAGGGACCACACCTCCTGCATAAAAATCTCTGCATAAAAAGAAATAGCATCTACCTGAAATCATTGCTGCTCCCTTCCCGGAAGTAAAGGGTGGCAGGAGTTGCTTGTAGTCCAGCGCTGTTATGTGATGACGCCATGTACATATCCGAGATTGCCACTGTAATAGAACCACTGCGTTTTATACACAAATGTGAAGAACTAAGTACTCTGCGTTCTCCACACAAAATTAAAGAATTCAGAGTCTATAAAACAGTAAGTAAGGAGTTCAGAAGTCGATAAAACAACCACTGCGTTCTATGCACAAAATTAAAGAACTCAGTGCTCAATAAAACAACAACTGCGCCTGCTGCCCAAAAGTAAGGAACACAGCACTCAATAAAGCAATCTTTGCACCCTCTGCACAAATTTCAGGAGCTCAGTACTCAGTAAGACAACCATTGCGTTCTCCACACAAAGAAATTTTAAGGAGATAATTGTAACAGCCCAAAAATTATAAAGGTTAAGCAATATCCAAATTACATAAATTAGTGTCGACGAAATTAAATTAAATTGAAACGTTACTCATTTGTAACAAATCAAATAAAAATATTATTATCTTTAAAACATGGCAACGTGTTTAGGATAAAAGCTAGGGTTTGTAGATAGCGAAATAGTTTATATGTTTGATATTTTTAAATGTTCATTTCTATGCATTTTATTTTAGAAAATGATCAATTTTTGCCAGTTAGACGAACTACCAACAACTTATTTCTTCCAGTAAAACAAATAATGGGCAACTGGAGGTGGGCAAAAATGTGTCTTAAACCTGTCTTTTTCCAAAAATACACCCGCACCCTGGATTCAGATTAGAAATCTCACCTCTGACTGCCACTGTGTGTGTGACATTCTTTGGCTGCTGTGAACGATGCACAGTGCACGTGTACTTTCCGCTATCCTCGCGCTCTACATCTGAATAACAGAAAAAAAATAAATCGAACCATCCACAACCCCGTGGCCTTGTGTACGTTCTGTAAGTTTACAGTGTTTGGACAAATATGTACTTTGCAAAAGATACCGTGTATATACGGGCTGGAAGTCGAAAATGAAGTCAAAATTGCCGTGTATATACGGCTTGTGTAACTGTAACTGTGTTCACAATTCGTCAGTTTTGTCCCAATTTTAAGTGTCAATTTATTGCGATTTGACATGACAAAACTCATATCATTAAAATAGAAAAGTGCAGGAAAATCTTGACTGGTTGAAAAGTACTCTGTGGTTAATTTATGCATCTTTTGCATCTTTTAAAATTTATTTTACGAATATAACAGTAATTATAGAACCTGCAATTCTACTTCCTGAAAAGTTTATAAACAAATATCTACTACATTTCTGTCGCTTTTATAAAACCTGTTGTATTTGGTTGAGCTTGTTGCGTTTTAGCTGAGCTTACCTTGTTTTGCTAAGCTTAGCTTGTTTTAGCTGAGCTCACCTTGTTTTGTCTAGGCTTACCTTGTTTTAGCTGAGGTTATCGCGATTGTTTTAATAGTTATGCGAATTATTTTGTTTCATTAAAATTTCACTGCCATATGATGCCTTGCTTAAGAAATATTTGTTTTGGTGAAGTTTAAGTGGTCTGTTGTGAAACATTACTTACGTTTTTAGTTTATTGCTTATTAATCAAGTGTGCATTGTTATGGTTAAATATAGCCTGATTTTAGTCATGTTTTCTCTTATTTTGGTCACATTAACCCCATAATGTGCTAAGCCTTACCTTGTATAGACAAAACATAACTGTGAGAAGAAGAATCCGGGTGTTTTTTATATGACGCATTGAATCTGTGGGTGCCTGAGAATGGCTCTTTGAGGGACTCCGTGAGGCTCACCATCTTGCTAACATTCTCTTGTACCTTCTCCCACGAGACGGGGCAGTTCTTTAATGTACAGTCAAGCGCATCGTAGTCACATCGTAGTGTTATGCTCTCGCCGACATCCACTATGTATTCATCTTCTTTTGTCTTCATGTCAACAACATTCCCTGCAAATAAGTTGCGTTAATTCAAAATATAAACATAATTATTAATGAATTTCGTAATTTTAGCGGAAACTATTTTGGTACCTGATTGCTACCTTCTACCATAAAGAGACAGATTGATTTGAATAGCGCGGATTTTATCAACATTATTCAAATAAATTCCACACTTTTTCAATAAAACATTTTGAATTCAGTGCTTAATACTCTTTACGTATGTTTCGAGGATAGGTTTTAACAAGAACAGCCAGAACAACGCAATATCAACATCTAGAACAGAACAACATCAACAGCTCGAATGACATAACAACAGAAGCTAGAACAACGCAGCATCAACAGCTAGAATACAACAGCATCAACAGGTAGAATAGCACAAGAAAAAGAGTTATAACAGAGCCATATCAACAGCTGGAACCGCATGACATCAAGACCCAGAACATCACAACACCGACGGCTATATTCGGGATAACGTAACAACAGCAATGTCAAAGGGATCGCGTCGTCATGGATATAGTGCCAATGTCGTCATTGGTGACGTAATAATAAAAAAAGTCACTGAGGATAACTTAAGGACTTGGACGCCATCAGGAATAATGTTCTATCTCCAATGTTATCATAGCAACATCAATGTCCTCAGGGGTAACATAACAACATCAACGTCATAATGTAGCATTATCAACGTCATGACGTAACATGATGAACGTCATAACGTAACAACATTATAATCACAAAGTAACAATATCAACTTCATAACGTGTCACTATCAATGTCATCACGTAACATTATCAATGCCATAGCGTAGCAACATCAACGTCATAACGTAACAACATCAATGCCACAACGTAACAACATCGACGACATTACGTAACAACATCAATGCCATCAAAGATAGCCTAATATTATCAACGGCAACGAAAGGAGGATTTCATTTAGGAGTGGTCTTTTTAACTGGCCCTTGAAAATGGCTCGCGCAAAAGTGGTCTTAATTCGAAGGATATCTTAATTTAGAGGTGGTCTTCTCGAGAGGTTCTGCTGTAGTACTTTTGAGGAATCATTAGGGGTACTTGCTTTCAAATAACTTAAATGTCACGTGACTCCAATGTGGAATTATGAAGTTAAAATAATAGTGAAAATTGGCAATATTTAGTAAATTAATTTGTTAAACAAAATATTGATCAATATTTTAGAAACAAGTCACATACCGTTAGTGAAGAGTTGTGCACCGAAAACCAGAAGGTATCCATAAATTCTGCTATCCGCCATCGCTGTGACTTGTTTACTTTTTCTTTTCCAGTTGAACTCAGTATATCATTTTTCATTGAATTAAACCGTCAACTTCTCCCAAAAGTACTGAATACAGCCCTTCTCTCCAGGCTATATCGTCACCGTGTTCAATGTCATTTCTATAGCGAAACACAACTTTAGGACGAGTTAAAAAAAAACACTGCAAAATTGTGAATATTCCACGAAAATCTTACACATGCCTGACCCTGTACTAAACTCGTTGCTGTGGTTGATTTGTATCGATATCGATAAAAAATGTTGAAACACAAGCCGTGACAGCAAAATAAGGCATTTAAAGCTCTCTCATTTGCCCAAATTCCATCCATTGGTTTAACAGAATATGTCTGTCATTGTTATCTCATGTTGTTCCTCTATTCGCTGAGGGTACCACACGAGCTGAGGCATCATAACTAGGCCTGTGATGCGCCCCGTTCACCATTGCTCCAAACTGCTGTCGTCCAGATAGACAGTGACTTGGAGAAATCTCTGCCTTTATGCCAACACCATTTAGCTACACACGGCTTTCATCTGATCGCCTACCAGCAGCGTTGTTATAAAACAGCTAACCTCTCATGGTATTTATCTTTGATGCATAAGCACAGAGCGGATGGATATTTCACAAAGTAGTTCCTTTCTTCTATGAGCGATATTATGGAGGAATCTGCAGTGGGTCTGCGGCGTAAAAAAGTGTTCTGTACAACAGACCCGAACATGCCGTAGAGGTTGGCTGTTGGACAACAACGCTAGCAGCGGTGGTTAGCGTGAGATCCGCTTACTCATCCCACTAAAAGTGCTTCGTAAATCAAGAACATATCCATTAATGCATTTTAATTAATAATTACCTGTTTTTATCCATGTTACTTTTTTTTTAAATCTTTGAAATCCTAACACTAGTGGAGTTTGTTCACTCTTTTATGAGCCACTCTGTGCTTTTTGCAAAGCACAAGTAATAAATGGGAACTCGTGATGAAAACAAGCGAAGCAAACACAGAACATTTTTCTAATGCAATGCTGTGAAATATTAAACACGTTGCGATTTATGCCTTTGTGTGATGCTGGCGATATTTGTCCTTGTTGGCTGGAGTTTACTCAAACTAAATGGAAAGCAAAAAAAAAAAAAAAAGACTTGTTAACCTGTGTAGAATATTGTGTATTTTAATGCTATAATTGTATCTGTTCGTACCAGTGCCTCACTGGGATCTGCGTATTATTTTGTCACAAGCACACTAGAAACTGTGCACCATTTACACACCAGCACACTAGAATCTACGTACCATTTACACACCAAGCACACTAGAATTTAAGTACCCTTTACTCATCAGTACACTAGAAACTGTGTACCATTTACTCACAAGCACACTAGAATCTACGTACCATTTGCACACCAAGCACACTAGAATTTAAGTACCCTTTACTCATCAGTACACTAGAATCTACGTACCATTTCTTCACAAGCACACTAGAATCTACGTACCATTTCTTCACAAGCACCCTAGAATCTACGTACCATTTACTCACAAGCACACTAAAATTTAAGTACCATTTACTCATCAGTACACTAGAAACTGTGTACCATTTACTCACAAGCACACTAGAATCTACGTACCATTTCCTCACCAGCACACTAGAATCTACGTACCATTTACACACCAAGCACACTAGAATTTAAGTACCATTTACTCATCAGTACACTAGAAACTGTGTACCATTTACTCACAAGCACACTAGAATCTACGTACCATTTCCTCACCAGCACACTAGAATCTACGTACCATTTACTCACCAGCACACTAGAATTTAAGTACCATTTACTCACCAGTACACTAGAAACTGTGTACCATTTACTCATAAGCATACTAGAATCTACGTACCATTTACTCACCAGTACACTAGAATCTGCATACCATGTCCTCACTAACACGCTAAAATCTATGTGCCATTTACTCACATAAACACTAGAATTTAAGTACATTTACGCACCAGCACACTAAAATCTACGTACCATTTACTCACCAGATTTCAGACTTCTAAAATTACATAATACACCATATGAATGATTTTATAAATTGTGGAACTGAGTTGTTCACGGGTTCTTAATTACAGTCCAACTGCTGTAACCATGACAACGGAATGGCGAGGCCTGATTGGCTGACATCTACACGCCCTGTGGGGCGGAGACTATCACATAATTCAATCCTCACATTCTCTCGACACTTCATTTTTCATTTCTTAAAAAAAATGGCGATGTTTTAGTGAATCTCGGTTTTTTTCCCCACAGATGTAATGTAATTAAGGAGCTGAGAGGTCCGCATAAAAACGAAGTGCTCGTCTCCGTCACAGCTGTGTAGTCACTTACAGCCACGTAAAATAGGATATTTTCGCTTTCCAGAGGGTTACACATAAACTACGTACCCCCCCCCCCCCTATTGCCCCTCGTATGCAGATATTGTGCCCTCATCCTCACACTGTAAGTTACGTGAACACAAAGTTCGCGACGACGCCCCCCCCCCCCCCCACACACACACACACCTTACTCCCTTAACCCCCACCCATCCACTCCCCCTACACCCCCACCCCCTTACCCCCCGCCCCTCCTTCACGTCCTGTACGTCTTCCTTGATGTTGACGTTGTGCGACATGTTTATGACGACATCATTGTCACGTGATATGGTCACGTGACGTGTAGAGTTGACTGGGTAGATCTTGTAGTCTATACGTAGCAAAACTACGAAGTGGACCCCAAGTGAAATAGCACCACATTAGTTCAGCCAACTAATGTGTCTTCTTTTGATATTACAGACATGAAAAATAATAGCTATTTCTGCATAATTGACAATCTTCTAATGTTCTATTACCGAGTCCTATTTCTGCATAATTGAACCAATACACTATTCCGAAGTGGTTCAGTTTTCAAAGTGGTCCGATGTCCGAAGTGGTCGCATTCCCCAATATGGTGATTTCTGCCTCTCTACTACAGGAAAAGACAAAGGTTTATTGTACGGCCCCGTGGTCCGACGGCTTCGTTGGCGTTATTACCCAAGGCGGGATTCATTATTCATAAGGTCCGTGTCAGAACAATAGAACTGTAAATACAAATCAACAATTGCTGTTGAATAATTCCAAGGGCGGGTGGCACTTCCCCTGTGACAGGGGCATTCACAGGCAGAAAGTTAAATCCAAAGGTAATAGTTAAAATAATCATCACAATCATCATCATCATCATCATCATCATCATCATCATCATCATCATCATCATCATCATCATCATCACCATCATCATCATTATTATTATTATTATTATTATTATTATTATTATTATTATTATTATTATTATTATTATTATTATTATTATTATTATTATTATTATTATTATTATTATTATTATTATTATTATTATTATTATTATTATTATTATTATTATTATTATTATGAAATGACCATTACAAGGTTCTCCCCCCTCCGATCTATGTGATTCGGGGAGAAGTTTAGAGGCTTCTCCCCTCCACTACCCCCTCCACCTTCCCCCTACCCCACCCTCCGCCCCACCCCCCGATATCCTGCTATGTGTTCACGGAACAGAGGAAGTAATTAGTCAAACACAAAAGTTCCGGATGATTTTGTAAATTCAACATGCGTCATGAATTAATGAGCATCTTACTGACTAGCGTCTGTCACTCAATTGCAATAGAACAATGTGACATCAGGAGCCTCATTTCCCTGAGACAGATCCATTGTTGGCAATCAGTTAATTATAGAACTATCGCGTAGTAACAGCCAAAGAGTCCCTCCCCCTCCCACCAACCCCCCCCCCCCCCTCCACTCCCAATTGAGCTACAGATATCTCCACTGCATTTTGAGATGCTTGAACCTATTTACAGATATCTCACATATATATGGAGATTTAAAAAGTCAGAAAAACATGCATATACCACACTTACCGGAAATGCATACATTTGTCCTACTCCGTACGCATACCGTACAAATACCGTTCACATACCGCACGCAGGTCACACACACATGTTGCACAAACCATACACGTACCATACACGTGCCGTACACGTGCAATACACATACCATACACGTACCGTACAGAGAGCAAACACATGCCATACAAGTACCGTACAGATGTCATACACATACCATATACATATCACACACGTGCGATGTCTGCCAGTGTTAAGACATAACATTACAACTGTTGCACGGAAACAACACACTTGTGTACCGCAGTAAGAAAACATCAGTGTTTCACCCTTCCCTGTGACGTCACACCTTCACGCTCCGCATAAAGAAGACGGGGGATGCACCTGACGGCGACAGCAAGTTCACCACCAATCAAATTAGCGACAATGGACATTTCGCTGTAATTGATTTAAGGGTTATTTAGATGGCCCAGTGATGCACATAAAAATTTTCGACTGGTCCGCTGTGCTAGCCCCTAAGTGCTGCTTGGAAATAGCTGTCTCTTTATTCCCCTTTTTGTGATCTATAAATACATGGTGACATTTCTCGATTTTTACGTACAAATATGAGCGTTAATTTTACATTACTCACGAAGAGCGAAACATTCTTCTGATCAAACATGACTTTGTTTTATTACAGTGTATGAGGGTATTATAGAACATAGAGCATTATAGAACATGAAGCCCTCACGAAATATGTAGCTGTCACAAAACATGTAGCTGTTACAGAACAAACAGCCGTCAGAGAAGATGCGCCTGTCACGAAACTTGTAGCTGACACGAAACATGTAGCTGTCACAGAACATGCACTTGTCCCCAAAAGTCTGTGTCACAGAGCGTGATCCTTCACAGAAGACGCACCTGTCACAAAACATGCAGCTGTCATAGAACATGCAGTCTTCACATGACTATTCAAGCAACCCAACTTCGTACATATCCAAGAGCGGGGGTACTGCGACGGAGGGTGACCGCACTATGAATGTCGCCGAGAGTGACCGCACTATGAATGTCGCTGAGGGCGATCGCACTATGAATGTCGCTGAGGGTGACCGCACTATGAATGTCGCTGAGGGTGACCGCACTATGAATGTCGCTGAGGGTGACCGCACTATGAATGTCGCTGAGGGTGACAGCACTGTGAATATCGCTGAGGCTAGTCGCACTATGAATGTCGCTGAGGGTCACCGCACTATGAATGTCGCTGAGGGTCACCGCACTATGAATGTCGCTGAGGGTCACCGTACTATGAATGTCGCTGAGGATGACCGCATAATGACGCTGTTTGGACGGCGATTCTGGATTTCTATTTCCCGTTGTCTGCATATTGTCGCTTTTCCAGCTTATATACAACGTAGAAAGATTGTTTCGCAACGTTGATCAGTCGTCGGATAATCGACGTCTATACAACGTCGGAAGGTAGACGTTGTTTTTCGACTTCCATCAAAAACTAAAGACATCTATCGAAAGTCGCAATGTTTAGTGAGTAGATAGCGAGGAAGGAGGCTAGATTATGACTTATTGATGGCACAGAGGGGTCACATAAAGCTGCTTATACACCAATGTTATGCTGTAATAAAAGATAGAGAGCTGGCCTCTTCTTTACACATTCCCATTCCACCTTCCCCTCTCCCCCCCCCCCCCTCCCCAGCCTCCATCTTCTTTAATAAACCAAATTTTGTGCACTTACTGTCAGATGTTAGTATAATTAATAATTAAAACATGCCGTAAACCCCTCCGGGAGTTTTCTTTCTTTTTCTTTTCCTTTCTTTTTTTTTTCTTTTTGTCTTAGAAAACGTGTCGGTGAAACTAGAGCGAATTCTGCAGGTGTGATCCAGACACTCAGAGTTTTAGCACTTTCGTAAAATTCAAGGTCACGAGCCAAATCGTGATGTCATACTTAAGTGTTGTAAGTACAAAAAAGAGGCCTGTACACTGATATACACATTGTGCATATTTACCTTGGCACCTATTACCTTGAAACACAATTCAGATTTAGATTGTGAAAATATTCTTTATGTGCCTTCCCGTGGGATTGAAATGCGAAAGTGGGGTCAAAATCGCTCTGTCTGGAATGCTTTCTGAGATACACTGGTCACGTGATCCCAGATGTTTTCTTACAAAAGAAGTTGGAGGACTGCGCCCGAAATGCACGTTGCATAAATACGCCTCCCCATGCGCTGTAAGGAAGAAACTAGAAGTCAGAATATTGGCAGCTGTGAAGTGACCGAATAGGGAAATTGCTATGTCCCTCTGGCACAGTTATTGCCAAATTCAACATCACTACATATATTTGCACGATTCAAGGTTTTCGTGTGCAGTTGTAATCAGGCAGCCCGGAAAGATTTTTTTCAAAGAGTGCTTTGAAAAAAAGTGCTCTAGGAAACAAATGCACGTGTGGTTTGTTTCCTTGAATAATATATGAACAGATACAGGGTGGTTTTAGCATGTTTCTTCGAAACACGGATGCACAATCCTGGGCTGGTATTTATAATAATAAACAAATGGAATAATAATAACAATAATAATAATAATAATAATAATAATAATAATAATAATAATAATAATAATAATAATAATAATAATAATAATAATAATAATAATAATCACCATTCTTAATCATCATCATCATGTTAATTATTATTACTATCGTTATTATTATTATCATTATTATTACCAATTGTGGTTCTCGAAAAGAACAGTGAAAAACGGACAACTGCCCACTGAGGTCCTAGGTAAGGTTCTATCCTTTGGCACCCGGGAGAGAACTGGTGTGATACAGGAGAAGGTACTGGTTTGGCAGAAAGGAGGGTAATGGTATGACACAGGGGCATGTACAGGTGGGGCACAGGGGAGGGTACAGGTGGGGCACAGGGGAGGGCACTGGTGAGGTACAGGGTACAGGTCGGGCACAGGGGAGAACACTGGTGAGGCACAGGGAAGGGCACTGGTGAGGGACAGGGTAGAGCACAGGTGTGGCACAGAGGAGGGCACTGGTGGGCAGAGGGGAAGGCACTGGTGGGGCACGGGAAAGGCACTGTCGTGGCACAGAGGAGGGCACTGCCATGGTGTGGCATTTTCGTTTTGTTGCAGGAATCCTTTGCGAACCGTTTCTGATTGGATATCTGCCGCAACCTAGAAAGGCTGCAATTTCTTCCGGTCAATCGCAGCACATAACAGAGCCAAGCGCTTCATGGGTCGTGTGCTCGATCATGATGAGCGAGGAAGAGTCAGCGGATTTGTCTATTCCCCTCCCATTGCCTTTATTCAGCCCAGATCGTAAGATCCTAACCTGTTTCCTAGAGGTGCCTCACCAGTGCTAAAAGTCCCGAAAACCACACATAGAAATATTTACATCCCATCACTAGAGGGAGAAAGACACCAGAAAGCAAGAAGAAAAAGTCTTAGATGGGTCATGGTCGGATTCCGGCTAGAAGCAAGACGCAGACAACACCGGAGACAAGTGTGTCAACAATGACTCATCAAAACGGCCAGGATGACACAGACAACACCGGAGACAAGTGTGTCAACAATGACTCATCAAAATGGCCAGGATGACGCTGTCAACACCGGAGACAAGTGTGTCAACAATGACTCATCAAAACGACCAGGATCACGCAGACAAAACCGGAGACAAGTGTGTCAACAATGACTCATCAAAACGACCAGGATGACGCAGACAACACCGGAGACAAGTGTGTCAACAATGACTCATCAAAACGACCAGGATGACGCAGACAACACCGGAGACAAGTGTTCCAACAATGACTCAAAAAACGGTCAGGATGACGCAGACAACACCGGAGTCAAGTGTGTCAACAATGACTCACCAAAACGGCCAGGGTTACACAGACATAAACTCGCCATAACCCGATGCCATCTACACTCCATCAACAGCAAACTCTAACCAGTACAATCCCGACAAATAGTCCAGCGACAACCTTGCCAGCGACACAAAGGCTAGCGACAGTTATGCCGGCAACATTTACGACAGCAACATTATGGCCACGATATTAACTGCACATTAAGCCCAATGTCAACTGAGTAAGGGGAAAACGACAGCTCGACGCCAGTCAATCATCGTGACGTCATCAATCACGTAACGTCATCAAGCAAGCTCTCCCAAGGACATAGTATGTCAGACCCCCCTAGGACATAGTATGCCAGCCCCCCCCCCCCTAGGACTTAGTGTGCCGACCGTTCTGCGCCTGTCAATCATCGTGACGTCATCATGACGTCATCAATCGAACCCCCCTGTGGCTAAATTTGTGATTTTTGCATATTTAGACGTTTCCGCGATTCTGAGCAACCTCGGTTTTTTTACCCCCCAACCACGTGGGAAATTTGTGATTTTTGCATATTTCAACGTTCCAGACGATTCTGAGCAACTTTGGTGTTTTGACCGCCCCCCCCCCCCCACCAAAGCGTGGCCAATTTTAGAAAATTTATTATTAGACATATTAGAAACGAGTGTGACATCTCCCTACGAAATTGGGGACTTTGAAATCATATTGGCAGAAACGGTCTTATCTGCTGGGTCATTTGCGCGCCGTTGAAGACGAAGTAATTCGTTCTGGCTCCACAGCAAAATTTCGATTCTTAAGTGATTCAGTCAGCCTTAAAAATGCAGGTTAAAGAACGGCATCATAAATTTACAACTTTGTGAGGAATGCCAAAATTTTCTTTATTCTTTTCATTTTCAACTACATCTTTTCTTTATTTGAGGTTTCTTTAGGGAAAAAGAATTGACAGTCTTAACAAGAATTCAATTCTTTTTTTAATGATTTTTTGTATATGTGCGGTTCATATTTAGTTAATGAATAAATAGCCAATGGGGGGTAAAACAAACCAAAGTTGCGATGATTGACAGGCGCAAAACTGTAGGCTCACTAAGTCCTAAGGAGAGGGTCTGACATACTTTGTTCTAGGAGGGCTTGATGACGTGACGTGATTGATGACGTCACGACGATTGACTGGCGCAGAACTGTCGGCTCACTAGGTCCTAGAGAGTGGGTCTGACATACTATGTCATACTGTGACCTAGGAGGGCTTGATGACGTCACGTGCTTGGTGACGTCACGATGATTGACAGGCGCAGAACTGTCGGCTCACTAGGTCCTAGGGAGTGGGTCTGACATACTATGTCATACTGTGACCTAGGAGGGCTTGATGACGTCACGTGATTGATGACGTCACGATGATTGACAGGCGCAGAACTGTCGGCTCACTAGGTCCTAGGGAGTGGGTCTGACATACTATGTCATACTGTGACCTAGGAGGGTTGATGTGACGTAACGTGATTGATAACGTCACGATGATTAACTGGCGTAGAACTGTCGTTTCCCCCTGCTCAATTGCGACATTAACGCCAGCTTTGAATGCAGTCAAGTTTTGGCAAACAGGTCGATCACTATCTATGTCGTAAGATGAGACGCAGAAAACGCTAGTAATTTAATTGATTTTACTTCTCGTACTAACGGATAAGTAAAATATATAATAATTCTCGTATCTATCGGATATTAAGTTGAGAAATCGGTCAATGCAATTTATAAACTGGCACTGCGAGAGAACTTAAGGGGAGCAATTCATGTACCAACTGGTTACAATTCGTGTCTGTGACCTTTTAAAATCATTAAAATGATCCTTCAGCACCGAGAACGAATTTTGAAATAAAGCCCCCTTTTTATGCAACCACGGACTAAAGTTCCGAAACAATCCGCCTTTTCAGAGAAACGAGGACTACTGAGTAAAATATTACCCTTCTCGATGTTCCTCTTTTTTGAGGGGGTGTGTGGGTCAGGGATGGGGTAATGTTCATTCTATAGGGTACTTAAATTTTTAAAAAATTGTAATTTTAAGTTTTGCCGAACACTTGAGTGATAACTAAAGAACCTAAGAAGTATAAATCGTACCATGCTGGGGGAAAACAGAAGAGTCGAGGGGGTTTGTAGTTATGCAGATTAAATCTCTCTTACATGGTTTGGGATGTATAACCTAGCAGGCCGCTGGTGTTTACAAAGGAAACAAGAAAGCAAATGGAAATTTTCTTTATTTGCAGTGGGAGAGAGGGAAGGGCCCTGAGCTATATCCCTGTACACCTTAACATATATTATAGAATTTATTATAATATATTATTATATATTATATATTATAGAAGTGCAGGTAATCTCAGCCAGGGTGTGTGTGTGTGTGGGTTGGGTAACTTGGTATCATATGTGCTACCATGCGTGTCCAAAAAGGAGTAGAAAGCGGTCCGATCTGTTTGGTTAACTGTAATGTGAAATTTTATCAAAATTGGCTAAAATGTATGCAAACATTTATTAAAGGTATCAACATTTTTAGAAGGTATACAAACAATTTTAAAACCTATTTCATGCTATTTCGATAAGAGCTGACAGAAAGTGTGTTTTAAAGTTATAATTCTATGACTTTATCATAAGGGATTTTTAAAGAAAAGAAACTTTATGATTTTAGCAATGTGGATGTATTTAGGTCTCACAAGGGTGAAGACTAGCGTTTATGGTACTTGAGGTGTAAGTTGTTATAAGTTGTGAGGTTGTTACAAGAGAACTATGTAGCAAGTGATTTGCTGGTACTTGAGGTGTAAAGGCCAACGAACGACTTGCTGCATTGGTCGGGTTTGACAATCACCTTGTTTTTAATAGATGTATATGCGTCAAAATGTAAACATAGTTCAGTAAGGGCTTTTCCTGGATGAAAATGCATGTTTGAATGCTTGTAATGGACCCCTTTTTTCCACATTTACAACGTTACAAGTGGAAAGCCTCACACCTGTTTCAAGAAACCGTGTAATAATAAAAACGTGTCGACTACAGCCGTACAGCAAGTATCGCCTCCTCAAACAGTATAGTATGAATATGACCACAATGCGATTCCCATTCATTTGTGATATAAAGATGAGAAACAGATCATTCGATGAATATAATCAAAGTTAACGTTTCGATTACAGCTCAAAAATAGATTTTTTAAAAAAATATTTGTATAATATAAAGTTTGTTTATTTTTGTTTGAAATGGTCACGGACTTGTGTATTGACATTGGAAATCACTATCTAAGTGAAGAGAACAATTTTTCCTGGCTTTTAATTGATTCAAACAACCTTCTAAGCTCGGCCTGAGATTGGCAAACTTTCGGAATCATATGGTCTTGAGTGAACACCCGAACGATGTCCACGATCAGACATCTTGTCACCACGCCGCCATATGTCGCGCCTTGTGCTCATTAGCTAGGTGTCTGCCCTCGGGGGACTTGCTGCATTGCTCATTGGCTAGATGTCTACCATAGAGCGATTAACTGAGTTGCTCATTGGCTAGGTGCCATTCGTGATATAAAGATGAGACACAGATCATTTCATGAATATAATCAAAGTTAACGTTTTGATTACAGTTCAAAAATAGATTTTTTCAGGATTTGTATAAAATAAAGTTTGTTTATTTTTGTTTCAAAAGGTGATGGACTTGTACGTGATGGCAAGTCATTATCTAAATAAAAGAGAGCGATTTGTTTCCTCGGCCTGCGGTTGGCAAACTTTTGGCACCAAAGGTTCTTGACAGTGAACGCACGCTCGATGTCCATGACAAGACATTTTGTCGCCTTTTCGCCAAGCCGCTAGATATCGGGCTTTGTGCTTATTGGCAAGGTGCCTACAATCTAGAGACTTGCTGCATTGCTCATTGGCTATGTGCCTACCCTCTAGGGACTTGATGCATTGATCATTGGCTAGGTGCCTACCCTCGAGGGACTTGCTGCATTGCTCATTGGCTAGGTGCCTACCCTAGAGGGACTTGATGCATTGCATGAGAACAGCCACTTAAGAGTAAGTTTTAAACAACTTATAAGTGATTATTCAAATGCAGATTTGAATAAAACTGGATATTCTCAGTAATGCAAATATTCTGCAAAACCAAAAAAAACCTGAATAAATTCAATAAACCACGTAAAGGCCTCGTCCAATTTATCTACAGACGCCACCTGATGTCAATTTCCCACGCCAAAGACAAGAGAAAACAAAACATCATATGGCATATGTAAGCTTTATACTTGATACCTATCAAGATAAACGATAGGATAAGCATTTCTAATTTATAGATAAGAAGAAGACGTCAAAATCATATGCAGTTAGTGAAAAACAGGCTGCTTCTTTTCTCTTTTTGTGCAGTGTTGATAGCTCCGACATGATATTAGTGTGGGTTTTGTCGTTCATATGCATTTGTTGTGTTGAAAGGCCTGGTAATGTAAGTATTTCAATCATGCGTACAGTATATTTTAAATCCTAAGGCAGTAGCTATTTTCAGTTGGATCAGTATCTCACTCTGTGTGAATTGTTTTATATCGATATTGAATTGAAAACGAAATAAACGGTAAAATGATTAGAACAGTGAACAATTCATGACTATACCTAATCTTAATTTAGCGTATTTATGTTTAGTATCATAAATGTATAATAATGCACAGTCTGTAGCATTTCGACACCCTTCCACCTCTTGTATATATTGTTCTAGTTACACCTGATTAAGTGTAACGTTCGCAAGCGGCTTCCAGTCTACATGTTATATACACATAACGATTATAAAGTCTTCTGAAAGAGGTAAAGCTCCTGACATCAGCCGTAAAAGCGGCAACATTGCCCGATTACCCGTTGTCAATTTATCTGATGGTCTAGAACATTTGAATTCAATATCTGAAATAGGGTAACCTATAAATCATTATTTTAGTTTTATCCTTTTCTGTTTGACGAATCAGTTAAAAGATATCGCCAACTATTTGACGAATCATTTATTACAGATAAGGGTCACAATTATAAAAATCAACTAAATGTCGTAGAAACCAATTTCGGTCAAATATCGCTAGACTAAATGCTGCTCGCCTAATTGTTGTTCGGCTAAATGTCAGGATACCGCCCCATATATGGAAGGAGTTACTCGTATTTCCTTGTTTCCCTCCGCGCTTCCCTACAACCGCATTCGTAATTCTTAAAAACTGTGATACCGATATACATTTAATTGAAACGTGTTAATCTCATATGCTCAACGGCCAGTCAAAACGCTCCATTTAAATGAAACCGTTTCTCCGTCTTAATATTCATAAAAAAGATATTTAGTCCAACGCAGAATTAATTTACATAAGCAAACCGAGATATGTTTATCCAATTTGGTAAATATATAATCCTTGAGTCACATATTACATATTTCATGTCTTTAGCAATGATGTTTACTCGTTGCCGTACATGCGCAGTTTTGTAACTTTTCGAACCCGAAAGTGGATATATACCGTTGTATGAGATGCTCATTTCATAGAAAATTCGTAATGTAGTGAGCACCGTCGTTAATTTACCATGTACAACATAGTGTGCTTCTAAAAATTCATGTCATTACGCCTCGTGTATAGACGCTCTTGATGTGCGTTATGTCATGGTGCATTTTCACAGCCGATTCAGACAGAATATATGATGGATATCAGGCCTTCACACTAACTGCTTAGTAGAGCACCCAGTATGGCTTTACTCTTCGGGGGGAACTGTAGGTTTGGTTGTTGTCTGTCTATCCGTCTGTCTCTCGCCGGATGTTACCTCCGTCCTGATAATCCCCTCCATACGATATTTGATTTATATATAACTTACAACAGTGGATAGCTCGATTAATTTTGATCTTCAAGGCTTCAAAGTCCGCCATCTTGGAATTCTAATTCCGGTTGGGGCTGAGCTATCTACAAATTTCTTTAGGCACAACTCGCGCAACCACAAGACGTCAGTGAGACCTACAAGGCCAAGGCATTACACCGCGATCCCGCTGTGCCCTCAAATCTGGTGCACCCTGTCAATGACCGATTCGAAAATATCATCGAAAGGCTTTCCAAAATCGAAGAAGAAAAAGAGGATTGGAATCGCAAGCTACAAGACTTGAAAGGAACTGTGAAAACTATGGAAAGCCTTGTTGAAAGCAAATCAAACGAAATATTACACTTGAATGACATTTTGAATAAGTATACTGAAAACAGCGATTTTGTTGCTTTCCTTGTTAGGCCCTCGGAAAATCTGGACTATGAAGATGAGGACGACATCATTTTTGATGATGTTGTCCTTAACTCTGGGAACCATTATAATGCGACATCGGGTGTGTTTATTTGTCCATATACGGGCTATTATCTATTCATGGGGACCATTACGAATGCAGGCAGAACCGATGTGGATGAAGCATGGAGACTTGATGCTGAGTTATGGGTGGGAGGAACAATGGCACAGAAGGCCATTGCTGGGTTCGTGCAAACTCCATTAGGAGTAGGGGTGTCAGGGGCCATTGCGGGAATATACCTCTGTGAAGCCAACCAAGAAGTCTCCCTCAAAGCATATGTCGATAGAAACTACACACCCTCCACAATCCGTTCCGATGTCCATTCCTCCTTCTCAGGTTGTCTTATACGCTTGATAACCTAAACGCAGTCCCCTCCCCCCGCCAGCACTTTTTTCTTTGGATTTAGATTAATAAAACAGATGTTTAAAATAAAAACATGAAATCGATATGTTTGATTGTCTTGTATAATTGTAGAACCCTGTTCCTTATATATTTCCTGAACTGGCCCGCAAAACCACTCATCTTTTCAGTCTAAAATGCGTACATTTTTAACAATGTTGAACAAACTGCAATTGCGTCAGCTTTTGGTTGATTTTCAAAGATATACAATACTGTATGTGTATATTTTATATATTCGCTGAACACACACATTTACCAAACAAAAACTAAAACAGTCTGCATGCATTTCTGTAAAAAACGCAAACAACACGACTATCCCGTTCTATAAATTTCTGGCATTCAAATACCTGTTGTTACGAAAGCAAATTTCTGGGTTTACTCTTCGACTCCAAGCTAAGCTTTATCCCACACACCAAAGAACACAAACCAAAATATCAAAAAGCACTCAATCTCCTTAGAGTAATATCTGCCCATGACTGCGGCGCAGATCGGGATACAAAACTTATGCTTTACCGAGCTTTTATACGGTCTAGATTACTATAGCAGCATTGTTTATGGATCAGCAAGACTGTCACACCTAAAAAATACTTGATCCGATACAATCAGGGTCTACGACTGTGTCTAAATGCTTTTACAATGCTAAATGTTTCTCCCTTCAACAGTGAACAATACATGACTACATCTAATCTTAATTTAGCGTATTTAAGCTCAGTATCATAAATGTATAATAATGCACAGTCTGTAGCATTTCGACACCCTTCCACCTCTTGTATATATTGTTCTAGTTACACCTGATTAAGTGTAACGTTCGCAAGCGGCTTCGTCTACATGTTATATACACATAACGATTATAAAGTCCTCTGAAAGAGGTAAAACTCCTGACATCAGCCGTAAAAGCGGCAACATTGCCCATTTATCCGTTGTCGATTTATCTGATGGTCTAGAACATTTGAATTCAATATTTGAAATACAGTAACCTATAAATTGTTATATTATTAATTTTATGCTTTTCTTTTTGAGGAATCAGCTAAAGGATATCGCCCACTATTTGACGAATCATTTATTACAGATAAGCTTCACAATTATAAAAGTCAACTAAATGTCGTAGATATCAACTTCGGTCAAATATCGCTAGACTAAATGCTGCTCGCCTAATTGTCGTTCGGCTAAATGTCAGGATGCCGTGTCATACATGGAAGGAGTCATTTGTGGCTTCTTGTTTCCCTCGGAGCTTCCCCACAACCGCATTCGTAATTCTGAAAAGCTGTTATACCGATATACATTTAATTGAAACGTGTCAATTTTCACATGTTCAACGGGCAATCAAAACGCTCCTTTTCAATAAAACCTCTCTTACTAAGTTGATATTCATATTAAAAGATAGTTAGTCCAACGCAGAATTAATTTACATGAGCAAACCGGGATATATCTCAGTTTGTAAATATATAAACCTTGAGTCACATAGAAGGCAAAACAATTTGAAAAAAAATACGAATTTATGACCAGCTTTCTGAGGTATATTATACAAAATAGACTAATTTTAAACATGTATGACCAAGTTTTTCGATGATTCCATATTGCATGTCTTTAGCAATGATGTTTACTCGTTGGCATACATGCGTACTTTTGTAATTTTTCGAACCCGAAATTGGATATATATACCGTTGTATGGTATGGTTATTACATAGAAAATTCGTAATGCAGTGAGCACTGCCGTAAATTTACTGTGTACAAGGTGCATAGTGTGCTTCTGAAAATTCATGTTATTTTGCCTCTTGTATAGACGTTCTTGATGTGCGTTATGTACTGGAGCATTTTCACAGCCGATTCAGATAGAGTATATGGTGGATATCAGGCCTTCACACTAACTGCTTATTAGAGCACCCAATATGGCAATACTTTTCGGAGGGGACTGTAGGTTTGGTTGTCTGTCTGCCGCCGGCTATTACTCCCGTCTTAATAATCCGGTCCGTACGATATATGGTTTATATGTGACTTAAATAGTGAGTAGCTGCAAGTTAATTTTACTTTGACCTTCAAGTCCGCCATCTTGTTATTTCAATTCCGGTTGGTGCTGAACTATCTACCAATTTCTTGTTCAAATACATTTCAGGCACAAGCGGCGCATCCACAAGACGTCAGTGGAAGCTACAAGGCCAAGCCATTACACAGCGACCCCGCTGTGCCCTCAAATCTTGCACAGCCTGTCAATGACCGATTCGAAAATATCATGGAAAGGCTTTCCAAAATCGGGAACTGTAAAAACTATGGAAAGCCTTCTTGAAAGCAACTCAAACGAAATATTACACTTGAATGGCATTTTGAATAAGTATACTGAAAACAGCGATTTTGTTGCTTTCTTTGTTAGGCCCTCGGAAAGGTTGGACTATGAAGATATTGACGACATGATTTTTAAAGATGTGGTCCTTAACTCTGGGAACCATTATAATGCGACATCGGGTGTGTTCATTTGTCCATACGCAGGCTATTATCTATTCATAGTGACCATTACGAATAAAGACAGACCAGATGTGGATGAAGCATGCACACTTATGCTGGGTTATGGGTGGGAGGAACAATGACACAGACGGCCATTGCTAGGTTCATAGAAACTCCTGTAGGAGCAGGGATGTCAGGGTCTATTGCGGGAATGTACCTCTGTGAAGCCAACCAAGAAGTCTCCCTAACACCATCTATCAATAACAACTATTCACCCGCCACAATCCATTACGGTATCCATTCCTCCTTCTCAGGCTGTCTTATTCGCTTGATAACCTAAACGCCTCCCCCTTTGGGATTTTACAAGATTAATAAATAGATGTTTAAAATAAAAACATGGAACGCGATATGTTTCATTGTCTTGTATAATTGTAAAACCCTGTCCCGAACTGGCCCGGAAAACCGCTCACTGCATGCATTTTTAACATTATTGAACAAAGTGCAATTGCTTCCGTTTTTGGTTGATTTTCAAAAATATAGGCTTTAACAGTTTTCAAGAACTGGTCCCGAAAATGTCGGCCGGGCAACGCTTATACTGACCCACTTGCGCTATTTCCGGTAAACTCAAACATTTACTAATCAAAAAGGTCTCCTTTCGACGAGGTGAAATTGTCAAAATTTGAGGCGAGAATGGCAAAATCACAAAATTTTAGTTGGGCGATAATTAGCGACTGATCGATAACATTAGTCAGTTTTTGAATTGTGACAAGTATAACCCGTTTTCAGCATTTTAAGAAAGCCATTGAATGCATGGCACCGGCATACAACTGTTGTTTATCTCTTGTCCCTGACAACTTTTTTTAATTCCCACAGGCAGGTTGTTCCAGTTACATAGACAGGCAAAGCAACAATCAGAACAAGCATGTCCAAGGACATGACCCAGCCGAGTTACCGAACAAGGAAAGAGAGAAAAACTCTGCAACGAATACTGTTAGGCCAAAAAATGCAATATATAAAATGCATTTAGTTCGAATTTGGAAGCTACCCGAAAAGAGATGTTGGAGAGGTTGGGTTTTGACGATTCACATATTAACCGACATTTACACAATTTTACAGAATTTTTAAAATTTCACTAATTCGGCATTTTTTGTCATTTGGGAGAAAAAGCAAAACCAGGTGGAGAAGCACCTAAGAAACTTTCAATTAAAATAAAACTATTTGAACTAGACTGGCCAGTATTTTTGTTAAAACAAAAACGGATATGTCTTCCTCGCTCCCTCAATCAGTCATGTGGAAAAAATTCCTTGCTTAAAAGTACAACATTGACGAGCCCACAAAATTAAAAATTCGCCAAAAATACATTTTACAGAAAATGAAGAAAATCTTCAAAGTAAACATTTGCACTATGAGTGGGTTCTTCTTGCCACGTTTCAGCCTAGTCAAACAAACTGTTCCAGAGATATTGCAAAACTATGGCAAAAAACCTAAAAATCAGAATTAAAAAAAATCGACAAAACTAAATTTTCAACATAAATGAAGAGAAATTTTGCAGTATGCATTTGCGCTATATATGTGCTCTTCTTGCGACGTCTGAGCCTTATCCAACGAACTCTTTTGGAGATCTAGCCTGCCAAAGTGATAAAAATGCACGAAACACCCCTATGTTCCAAAATTTGCCAAAAATAGATTTTTTGAAGGAACGAAAAAAAGTAGCAAGGGTATCATCTAGACATGTACCCCAATATGTATGTATGTTTTGAGAAAAATTTAGTTCATAAGAACTCACTGCAGACAGACGGACATACGAACGGACGGACACATCAAATGCTATAATGTCTCCCTTAGGGGCACACATATAAAAAGACTGAGATAAATGATTGGCCGTTTACTGTTTTCTCTTTACCAATTTAACTGATGGTCTAGAGCATTTGAATTCAGTATCTGAAATAGGGCAACCTATAAATCATTATTTTACTTTTATCCTTTTCTATTTGACAAATAATTTAAAAGATATCGCCCACTATTTGACAAATCATTGATTAAAGAATAAGGCAACAATTATAAAAATCAACCAAATGTCGTATATACCAGTTTCAGTCAAATATCGCTAGACTAAAAGCTGTTTGCATAATTGTCGCTCGGCTAAATGTCAGGATACCGAATCCCGGACAAAACGGCGACGGAAAAAAAGGAGACCAAAACGGCGACAAGTGCAACCCAGAACAACAGGGCGACGAAGATTAATAATTTAATGTTGAAAATTAAAATACAAAGAAAAGTGTTGCCTGAAAAATCAGTTCATATATTCCTAGTTGCAATTATACGATAATCCATCGTTTGAGACTGGGAAGTAAATAATAACATTTTGAAAACCATTGTATTTAGCGACTGTGCCCACTAATCCGTTACTGCACGTGATGAAAATGCCTTCAAAAGGACTTCAGATTATCAGCAACGAAAGACCGATGTTTTACTCGCCTTAATGAACTAATCCGTTGGGCTCCCGGGAAGGTCAGGATGATCACTGACAGAAAGACTGGTTGCAGTGGTAGGGCTTGAATTGGGACGGGGATGGGAGGTTGCGAAGATGGGAGGGATGGCTAGGGGAGGGGATGGGAGAAGGGAAGATTACTGAGACAGTGAGTGGTGACAGGGGGAGGTGGTTAGGGAGGGCCGGAAGGGCACGTGGGGAGAAATACTGCACTTTTTCCAAATTTATTTATCAATTATAGTTAAATGAACTGTGTTGGCAACGTTGTTACTTTCTGTTTCCTTTTAATAAGCGCTTTAAAGCATAAACTTAAAAAAACTCCGTAGCTGTTTTGTCCGGGGTTGCACTTGTCGCCGTTTTGGCCGTCGACGTTTTGCTCTTCTCCGTTATGGCCGTCGCCGTTATGTCCGGATATTCAGGATACCGTGTTATATATGGAAGCAGTCTTTCCTGTTTTCTTGTTTCCCTCGACGCTTCTCTACCACCACATTCGTAATTCTGAAAAACTGTGATACCGATATACATGTAATTACAGTGTCTCAATCTCACATGTTCAACGGCCAATCAAAACGCTCCTTTTCAATAAAACCTGTCGCACTAAGTTGATTTCATGAAAAAAGATAATTAGTCCAAAGTAGAATTAATTTACATGAGCAAACCGGGATATGGTTATATCCCATTTTGTAAATATAAAAACCTTGAGTCACATAGAAGGCAAAACAATTTGAAAAAAAAAACGAATTTATGACCAGCTTTCTGAGGTTTATTATACTAAACAGACTATTTTCAAACATGTATGACCTGGTTTTTCGATGATTCCATATTGCTTGTCTTAAGCAATGATGTTTACTCGTTGCCGTACATGCGCAGTTTTGTAACTTTTCGAACCCGAAATTGGATATATACCGTTATTTGGTATGCTTATTTTATAGAAAATTCGTAATGCAGTGTGCACTGCCCTTAATTTACTGTGTACAACGTGTATGCCATTACGCGTCGTGTATAGACGCTCTTGATGTGTTCATGTTTTGGTGCATTTTCACAGCCGATTGAGACAGAATATATGGTGGATATCAGGACTTCACACTAACTGTTTATTAGAGCACGCGATATGGCATTACTCTTCGGAGAGGACTGTAGGTTTGGTTGTCTGTCTATCCGTCTGTCTGTCGCCCCGGAGGGGACTGTAGGTTTGGTTGTCTGTCTATCCGTCTGTCTGTCGCCCCGGAGGGGACTGTAGGTTTGGTTGTCTGTCTATCCGTCTGTCTGTCGCCCCGGAGGTGACTGTAGGTTTGGTTGTCTGTCTATCCGTCTGTCTGTCGCCCCGGAGGGGACTGTAGGTTTGGTTGTCTGTCTATTCGTCTGTCTGTCGCCCCGGAGGGGACTGTAGGTTTGGTTGTCTGTCTATCCGTCTGTCTGTCGCCCCGGAGGGGACTGTATGTTTGGTTGCTGTCTATCCGTCTGTCTATCGCACTGTAACTCCCGTCCTGATAATCCGATCCAGGCCATATTTGATTCATATGTAACTTACAACACTGGATAGTTTATATTATATTGATCTTCAAGAACTCAAAGTCCGCCATCTTGGGATTTCAATTCCGGTTGGGGCTGAACTATCTACCAATTTCTTGTTCAAATACATTTCAGGCACAAGCCGCGCAACCACAAGACGTCAGTGGAATCTACAAGGCCACGGCATTACACCGCGATTCCGCCGTGCCCTCAAATCTGGCGCAGCCTGTAAATGACCGATTCGAAAATATCATCGAAAGGCTTTCCAAAATCGAAGAAGAAAAAGAGGATTGGAATCGCCAGCTGCAAGACTTGAAAGGAACTGTAAAAACTCTGGAAAGCCTTGTTGAAAGCAAATCAAACGAAATATTACACTTGAATGACATTTTGAATAAGTATACTGAAAACAGCGATTTTGTTGCTTTCCTTGTTAGGCCCTCGGAGAGTTTGGACTATGAAGATGAGGACGACATCATTTTTGATGATGTGATCCTTAACTCTGGGAACCATTATAATGCGACATCGGGTGTGTTTATTTGTCCATATACGGGCTATTATCTATTCATGGTGACCGTTACGAATGCACACAGACCCGATGTGGATGAAGCATGCACACTTATGCTGGGTTATGGGTGGGAGGAACAATGGCACAGACGGCCATTGCTGGGTTCATAGAAACTCCTGTAGGAGCAGGGATGTCAGGTTCTATTGCGGGAATGTACCTCTGTGAAGCCAACCAAGAGGTCTCCCTAAAAGCATATGTCAGTAGCAGCTACTCACCTGCCACAATCCATCCCTATACCCATTCTTCCTTCTCAGGCTGTCTTATTCGCTTGATAACGTAAACGAACTCCCACCCCCCCCCCCCTTTTTTTTCTTGGATGTCGCGACAAGATTAATAAATACATGTTTTAAATAAAAACATGAAATGCGATGTTTCATTATCTTGTGTAATTGTAGAACCCTGTGCCGTATAGATTTCTAGAACTGACCCGGAAAACCGCTTGCTTTTTCAGTGTAAAATGCATGCATTTTTAACATTTTTGAACATAGTGCAATTGCGACAACTTTTAGTTGATTTTCTAAAATATAAACTGTACGTGTACATTATATACACATTCACTGCTTATAGTTGTAGGAACCTGGGCCTTAACAGTTTTCGAGAACTGGTCCCGAAAATGTCGGCCGGGCCACAATTATACTGACCCACTCGCGCTATTTCCAGTAAACTCAAACATTTACCAAACAAAAAGGTCTCCTTTCGGTGAAATTGTCAAAATATGAGACGAGAAATGGCAAATATAGTAATAGTTGGGCGATAATTAGGGACTGACTGATGACAGTCAGTTTTTGAGTTGTGACAAGTTTAACCCGTTTTCAGCACTAAAAGAAAGCCTTTGAATGCATGGCATCAGCATGCAACTGCTTTATGTCCCTGACAACTTCTTCCTAGCCTCGTGCAGGTTGTCTGTTCCAGTTATGCACTCAGGCAAAGTAATAATTAGAAAAAAGTAACCAGGTTCAAAACGGAAACCAAGCCAAAAATTCCAGCGAAAAAGTTTTATGATTTTATTGCTTTTATTTATACCAATTTTAACATGACTGCCACATGGCCAATTTTCAACATGTGCACAGCACCGGACCTAGGCTAAATCCAGACAACATCGGACCTAGGTTAGACCCAGACAGCATCGGACCTAGGTTAGACCCAGACAGCATCGAACCTAGGTTAAACCCAGACAGCATCGGACCTAGGCTGTATCCATACAGCATCGGACCTAGGTTAGACCCAGACAGCATCGAACCTAGGTTAAACCCAGACAGCATCGGACCTAGGCTGTATCCATACAGCATCGGACCTAGGTTAGACCCAGACAGCATCGGACCTAGTCTATATCCAGACAGCATCGGACCTAGGCTAGACCCAGACAGCATCGGACCTAGGCCATATCCAGATAGCATCGAACCTAGGCTAGATCCAGACAGCATCGGACCTAGGCAAGATCCAGACCATATCGGACCTAGGCAAGATCCAGACAGCATCGGACCTAGGTTAGACCCAGACAGCATCGGACCTAGGTTAAACCCAGACAGCATCGGACCTAGGCTGTATCCAGACAGCATCGGACCTAGGCTAGATCCATATAGCATCGGGCCTAGGCTAGAGCCAGACAGCATCGGACCTAGGCAAGATCCAGACAGCATCGGACCTAGGCTAGACCCAGACAGCATCGGACCTAGGCTATATCCAGACAGCATCGGACCTAGGCTAGACCCAGACATCATCGGCCGGACCTACGCTATATCCAGACAGCATCGGACCTAGGCTAGATCCAGATAGCATCGGACCTAGGCAAGATCCAGACAGCATTGGACCTAGGTTAGACCCAGACAGCATCGGACCTAGGTTAAACCCAGACAGCATCGGACCTAGGTTGTATCCATACAGCATCGGACCTAGGTTAGACCCAGACAGCATCGGACCTAGGCTATATCCAGACACCATCGGACCTAGGCTAGACCCAGACAGCGTCGGACCTAGGCTATATCCAGACAGCATCGGACCTAGGTTAGAGCCAGACAGCATCTGACCTAGGCTAGAGCCAGACAGCATCGGACCTAGGCTAGAGTCAGACAGCATCGGACCTAGGCTAGACCCAGACAGCACCGGACCTAGGTTAGACCCAGACAGCATCGGACCTAGGCTAGAGCCAGACAGCATCGGACCTAGGCTAGACCAAGACAGCATTGGACCTAGGCTAGACCCAGACAGCATCGGACCTAGGCTAGGCCGAGAGAGCATTGGACCTAGGCTAGATCCAGACAGCATCGGACATAGGCTAGACCCAGACAGCATCGGACCTAGGCTAGATCCAGACAGCATCGGACCTAGGCTAGATCCAGACAGCATCGGACCTAGGCTAGACCCAGACAGCATCGGACCTAGGCTAGATCCAGACAGCATCGGACCTAGATTAGACCCAGACAGCATCGGACCTAGGCTATATCCAGACAGCATTGGACCTAGGCTAGACCCAGAGAGCATTGGACCTAGGCTAGACCCAGACAGCACCGAACCTAGGCTAGACCCAAACAACATCGGACCTAGGCTAGACCCAGACAGCATCGGACCTAGGCTAGACCCAGACAGCATCAGATCTAGGCTAGACCCAGACAGAATTGGACCTAGACCAGACCCAGACAGCATCGGACCTAGACCAGACCCAAACAGCATCGGACCTAGACCAGACCCAGACAGCATCGGACCTAGGCTAGACCTAGACATCATCAGACCTAGGCTAGACCCAGACAGCATCGGACCTAGGCTATATCCAGACAGCATTGGACCTAGGCTAGACCCAGACAGCATTGGACTTAGGCTAGACCCAGACAGCATTGGACCTAGGCTGTATCCATACAGCATCGGACCTAGGTTAGACCCAGACAGCATCGGACCTAGTCTATATCCAGACAGCATCGGACCTAGGCTAGACCCAGACAGCATCGGACCTAGGCTATATCCAGATAGCATCGAACCTAGGCTAGATCCAGACAGCATTGGACCTAGGCTAGACCCAGACAGAATTGGACCTAGACCAGACCCAGACAGCATCGGACCTAGACCAGAACCAGACAGCATCGGACCTAGACCAGACCCAGACAGCATCGGACCTAGGCTAGATCCAGACAACTCCGGAACTAGGCAAGATCCAGAGACGCCGAATGAAAGAATTGTTTGTGTCATTTCCTTTTTATTTCGTCTTTTATACTATATATTATAATTCATTTAAAATTTATGATACAAAATGTACAGTCTTTTAATACATGGCGGTACATACAAGGTTTAAATACAAAATGTACATCGATACATTGTCGCTACTATGAGAACAATTAAATTAACGCACTGGACATCCAAACGGAAATTGTTTCAAAATCTTTGATTGTGGCCTATTATAAATATTCCTAAATTTTAACAACTGTTACTGGTGTTTGAAGAAACTATATTGCACTTGATATAGGTCACTGCAGGGCGAGAGGGGGTCACGGGGGGTGAGGGGGGGTGGGGGTGGGGGCAATTACGGCGAAAACACACTGGTATACCAAGCTCTTTCCTATACACAGCATAATAAAGAAAGAGCACTGTCTCAAACCATGTTCAAGAATTCGAGTCAGCAAAACCGTCTATCTGTTCCCCCTCCCATCCCCCCCCCCCCCCCCCCTCTCCCCAGCCAGCCCCCTCCAAACCTTTCAATAATTCAAATTCATGATTGTCGATGAAATAACTCTATACAAACCCGTAAGTCTAGTACTTTTTTCGTAACGAACACAGCTGTCAATCAAGTCACGTGATGGGATGACGTGCGATGACGACGTGCGGCGACTGACACGCCCACTAAAGACAGAGTTAGAGAGAGAGAGCGAGAGTGAGAGGCGTTAACACTGTACAAGATTCTAACGACAAAGTGACTAGAAAAAACATCAGAAAAAAAGTGGTTGGGCGGAGGAGGGGGGAGGGATGCCTGGTCAGCTTAACTCAGTCATTTACAAAACGGATTATTATTTCGGCACAGCTGCGCTAAGACATCAGAAAAGGGTGAGGGGGGGGGGTGAGGGGGTTGTCGGCACATTCTGCGCTTCTTAAATTGAAAATCTTCGAAATCTTAAAAAACGATTCGAACATTAATTTTCTAACGTAAGAGGGAGTATCGATCCGGTACAAAACCGCAAGATTGTAAACATCATCCAGTCGGTTCCAGTCAGTATCCGAGTATTGATATTTGACAGTACACTATTCCAAAGATTTTCTTTATCTGTAGTCGAGTTAGGAAATACCTCTCGCCCATCGCCTAGGTAATTTCTGCTGCTATCGGAGGCATTCGGCACATTACGGTAATTTCCGGCAAGCCACAGGCATGAATCAGCTACAACTACACTCAGAACAACAGCGCACTTCTTCCATCCCTAGACACAACACCAAGGGATCAAGAATGGGAATGAGATTGGGGGGGTGGGGGTGGGGGTGGGCGGCAGATCTGAAGGGTCGGAGTGGAGACTGGAGAAAAATTACAGGTAACACTAGCGGAGATGTCGGCAACACAGCAGGCTGACGTCACGCCATGTATAAACGTCTAACCGCAAGTACCAGCCTGTAAATGATGACGTCACGCCATGCGTAGATGTCTGGCCGCGGGTACCAGCCAGTAAATGATGACGTCACGCCATGCGTAGGAGTCAAGCCGCGAGTACCAGCCTGTAAATGATGACGTCACGCCATGCGCAGATGTCTGGCCGCGGGTACCAGCCAGTAAATGATGACGTCACGCCATGCGTAGATGTCTGGCCGCGGGTACCAGCCAGCCATGCGTAAAAGTCAAGCCGCGAGTACCAGCCTGTAAATGACGTCACGCCATGCGCCACCAGCCCTGGGTACCAGCTACGGCAACGCCACATCATGGCCACCTGTACTCCCCCAAGTACTCGGCAAACACAGACTTTATAAACCTTTACACGCGTCTACTATAAGCTTTTCTGATACACGAGATTCTGACAATAAAGAGTGACGTCATAAACCAGCAGCTCATACAAACCCGACACAGCATTTCATGACCACATTTTAATCAACAATTCGAGGTTCTCTTTACCTTGCCAAATACAATCAGATTGAATCTAATTCCATTATAACAGATCAAATGAACACAGACCAATACCGTACTTGATCCCCAAATAAACCTACGACACACTCTTCCGAAAACTCCCGCCTCATTAACAAGCCCAATAGAACTTCCCATTAAAGCAATGTTTACTTTTTATTTCCAACACAAATCAACAACAGAACTGCAGCCCTACCTCTCACCCATGCACACGCACATACACACAGCCACACACACTAACGGTCACCCCTATCACTCAGCCACACAAACGAACAGTAAATACCTAACAGATACACGAAGGGGGGGGGGGGGGGCTACAGAGACCGCGGCAGTGCGCATGGCGCGTCTTACCCGCACCGCACGCGGCCAGGCAATAACATCAGTAACAAGGATCACAAGATACACTGCCCGGCAAAAAAACGCGCACCAGACGAGACAAAGACCTTCACGCGAAAGTCACTACCAAAACAGTAACTAGAGCAGTGTGCATAGGCCACATATTAGCCACAGGTCCCCCATCAGTGAAACACGGCCATCAATAGTCAATCAAGAGCTGAAAATTTCTTAAGTCCAGCTGGTCCATTTTCCTTGGACGAACCTGGCCCATTTACAATACCGATCTGTGTTTGTTCCCATAGCAGCTACATACCAAGTTTCATTAAAATCCTTGCAGCAAATTTTAAGTTATCGTGTTAACAAGCTCTTGATGACAGACCGACCGATCGACACGCGATCGATCGCATATATTCCCCATGTGGCGACTAAACAAGAAAACAAATTCAAACGTCAACAAATTTATAATTCATGAAATTAATACCATTAAGCACCCATTATTTTAAAAATAACTTTTTTTATACGAAAAATCAAAATGGAACGAGCTCAGTCTAGAAGCAGCCTTACGTTTATTCCGATATCCATGGCCCAATGGGCCAAATGGGAGGGAATCAGGGTTTTCTTTACTTCAGACTTTATCATTTGCCATCTCATTTTTTTTTTAAATTTATTTTATTCTTTTTGTTGACCTATTTTCTACATTTGCATAGCGGAGCAGACATTGGATAAAGGACTTTTTCTTTCAGACCTCTCTAATTACTTTTGAGCAGTTTTTTTACCAATGAAATTGACTTGTTGAGCAGTGTATTTCATAGCGCGCAGTCTTTTTGGCGGGCAGTGTAGATGTGACCAAAAAAAAAAAAAAAAACAAAAACAAAAAAAACGACAAGATAACAAAGACTAGATTAGCTTCATGCTCGTGTGCATTTTGTCGAGCGCTTCGTTGCTAGGCGGCTGGTTGCTAGGCGCCGCCCCGTGGCCCGCCGGAGCCGTCTGCGAGCTAGCCCGGCGGCGCTGCAGCGTGCCCGACTCGGGGCAGCCCTGCTGGCGCAACAGTTCCACGCACTCCTTGCTTCCGGAAGTGTGCGCGTACCACAATGCATTGCGGCTCTCATGGTCCATCATTTTCACGTTAGCTCCATACTGAAAAACCACAAAAGTCACAGCATTGTCACAGCACCATTCCCTCGGTCACAACTGTCACAGCACCATTCTCTCAGTCACAACTGTCACAGCACCATTATCAGTCACAACTGCCACAGCACCATTCTCTCAGTCACAACTGTCACAGCACCATTCTCTCGGTCACAACTGTCACAGCACCATTCTCTCGGTCACAACTGTCACATCACCATTCTCTCGGTCACAACTGTCACAGCACCATTCTCTCGGTCACAACTGTCACAGCACCATTCTCTCGGTCACAACTGTCACATCACCATTCTCTCGGTCACAACTGTCACAGCACCATTCTCTCGGTCACAACTGTCACATCACCATTCTCTCGGTCACAACTGTCACAGCACCATTCTCTCGGTCACAACTGTCACAGCACCATTATCAGTCACAACTGCCACAGCACCATTCTCTCAGTCACAACTGTCACAGCACCATTCTCTCGGTCACAACTGTCACAGCACCATTCTCTCGGTCACAACTGTCACATCACCATTCTCTCGGTCACAACTGTCACAGCACCATTCTCTCGGTCACAACTGTCACAGCACCATTATCAGTCACAACTGCCACAGCACCATTCTCTCAGTCACAACTGTCACAGCACCATTCTCTCGGTCACAACTGTCACAGCACCATTCTCTCGGTCACAACTGTCACATCACCATTCTCTCGGTCACAACTGTCACATCACCATTCTCTCGGTCACAACTGTCACAGCACCATTCATTCGGTCACAACTTTCACAGCACCATTCTCTCGGTCACAACTGTCACATCACCATTCTCTCGGTCACAACTGTCACAGCACCATTCTCTCGGTCACAACTGTCACAGCACCATTCTCTCAACCACAAATAAAGCACAGTTTCCTACCACCACTAGCAGCTACAATTCGACGTGAGCTTTGAGAACAAAGCATTTCCCATATGTTTCAATAAATATACATGCCTCAATAAACTATCAAGTGTTTTACTTTCTCAACACAATGCTCTTGGAATGACGCATGTGTCTCTTTAGGATAAGGCAGAGGACGGGGGATGGGGGAGGGTGTGACTGAGAAACTGGAAAGCCAGGTCGACCCTTCCACCCACCCCCCGTCATCTCCGACTCCCACCTGCTTAATTTCCTATTCAGCTATATAAATTGTATTCAGTGCGCGGAGTTTGGGGGGGGGGTGGATAACGACATAACCTGGTGTAGGTGAGTCGTGTATGGGGCTGTATTCGGTGCGTAGGGTGGGGGAAAAAGAAGGGAGGGGGGGAGGGGGGAGGTGTGGACATGCGCATAGCCATGAATAAAAGTTTGCCTCGTATACTTCAACCCCCCCCCCCCCGCGGAACAGACTACAGCTCCATGTACTCCTCCCCCCCACCCACGCACCGAATACAGCCCCATATACTCCTCACCTACACCCGGTTATGTCGTCAACCCCCCCCCCCCCTCACCCACGCACACAGCCTCACTCACCCACAGCAGTAACTGCAGCAGCACGACATTGCCGAGCGCGGACGCGATATGCAGGGCAGTGCGCGTGTCGCTCTTGCTGTACGGCGCGTTGACGTCACCGGGGCGGGCGTAGGCGAGCACGAGGATGGCGGCGCGCACGTCCTGGCGGGCGATGGCGTCGATCAGCTGCTGCGGCAGCGGCACGTCGCTGTACGGTGGCGGCGGGATGAACTCCTTCTGCTCGTACTTACATCGGATCCAGCTCTCCTTCTCCTCTCTGCGCAAAACGCGGACATAAACTAGAACGACCAGTGCACTCCGACACGCTAGCACCTTGATAAGCCACTCGTTGTTGCTCTTTTTTTTTTTTTTAACACGGCTCTTCATTATTTTCCTTGATATTGTTATGTTGATTCTAACATCACCATTATTATAATTTATTATATGCTACAAGTGATTTTCTATGAGGGGGTGGGGGTGGTGGGTGGGGATCTGCGCAGGCAGGTCAGAATCTGTTGGTGTGGGCGTCGGTTGGTGTGGGGCGGCGTGAGGGCGTCCGTTGGTGTGGGGCGGGTTGGGGTGGGGGTTCGGGGTGACGGCCCTTCCCTTACCGACTAGAGGGCATCGGTGGGTGTGCGGCAGGGCGGGCTGGGGGGTCGGGGTGGAGGTTGGCGGCCCCTCCCTTACCGACTAGAGGAGGGCATCGGTTTCGTCCGGCCCTTGCAGTTTGCCTCCCATATGTTGTTGACCAATGTATTACCTATTGACGTCATCACGGACACTAATTCAGGCCTGTAACCATAGCAACAAACCAAACACGTTGTCGGGTACAGGTACAAATTTACCATTTTAAATGGTAAATTTTAAATTATATTATTACATATAAAGCTTTTTTGGTTGTTTCAATTTACTTTTTATAAACATTATTTACATTCTATTACACAAAACTATATTTTAGCAACATCGGACTTCCGGATTAACTACGCATATATGTATGCCTTAGTCACAAGTACTGAAGGTGCGAATAGCTAAGTACTGAGCGGTGTACTGAGCGGTGTACTTACGGCCACTCGTCGAGTGTAAGTGAGCGTACTCGCGAGAGGTGAGTACCGAGGTTGCGGTGAATTCCTGAGCATTCTATACAGATTAAAGAACCAAGATTTAAACTCGCCCATTCGGGATCTGCAAAAAAAAAAAAATATTATGTGCATGTGCATCTAAATAGGAAAATATGAATCAATTGCCTGACAATGCTCCTCCTTTAAGCAAGCTCAATCTACCTATTCCCCCCCCCCCCCACGCCTAATCCTTCCCCTGCACCCCCCCCCCCCCGCACCCATCCGCCAGGACCGGAGAGTAACGCATCAATGGCATGATAGTTGGTGAATGGGTGGTTGTATTTCACCCCTCCCCCTCCCCCCTCCAGACGATTGACAGTAACGTACTGTCCCTCCTCCCCCCCGTCCCCTCCCCCCCCCCCCCCCCGTCGATGGACAGTGATGTACTCGGGGCATCACAGTCAGCGCATGCGTGGTTGCCCTTCACCCCTTCCCCTCCCCCCCCCCCCCCCCTGGAGGACTGACAGTGACGTACTGGTGGCATCACAGTCGGCACATGCGTGGTTGCCCTTCACCCCTCCCCCCTACCCCCCCCCCCCCCCGGAGGACTGACAGTGACGTACTGGTGGCATCACAGTCGGCGCATGCGTGGTTGCCCTTCACCTGGCGCACAGTTTGCGTCGCCGCCGGGTCCGTCGCCGTGTTTGACCGACTCTGCAAAACACAATCGCAAACAATAATGTCCAGTGACGTTGTGACCAATACATACACTTTAAGCTCTCAATTTAACGAATTCCACTTCGATTTAAAATCGAAAATCTAACTATCATAAAAACTAGTTTCATTAATTGATCACTTTACTTCAAAAATTGATTTGTTCTTTCTTCATTACACAAAGTGAATTTGTCAACAAAATCCAGCATGTTATTTATCCATATATATTGGAAAAGAAGAAGGGTGTGCCTGATATGACCGCACACTCGCTAATCAAGGCTGATGTTCGCTAACACTTGCCAACCTTGCTAGCCTTGACCTTGGTACTTCGAGCAGTACTGCACATTAGCCTGATGACCTTGACCAAAAGACGACTCACCTTGACCTTGTTACTTTGATTAGACTGAAGACTAGATAAGATTTGCTGTTCTATTGCGGATACCCATTCCTCCCGCTCCTGCAAACAGAACACACACGACTCACTTGCCGAGCCCTTCACCTTGCACACCCGTTACTCCCGGTTTTGCACGATTACGATACAATATGGCCGCGCTGACATTCAAATAAAACTCATAAATCGCCAAAACACACACATACACTTGCAGAATATTATGATCAAGTCTAAAACTTCGAAAGCTTAATGGGTGGCCCCTCAGGTGTGTTATGGGTGGTCTTTAAAGCGCATTATGGATGGTCCCTAAAATGCGTTATGGATGGCCCTCAAGAAGAACGGTTGCTGGACAAACCGAATTCGGTCAGTTATTTCATTTTCTCGTCCCTCTTTGCACAGGACCGACCCGTAGATTTGTACATTTATTTTGAACTCACTTCCACCCCTAAAGAAAAACCTGGATCTGAGCAATAACCCCCCTCTCCCCACCCGCCCCACGGCCTTGTGACGTCAGAGCTATTTACTTCGTGACTTTGAGCTTCAAAATGCCATTGTTTGTTGTCTAGGGACACGATGTGGAACTCGTAGCCGTCTGAATCTACAAGCAGATAAGATAAGATAACGTAAGATAACGTAAGATAAGATAAGCACGTCATTTTTAGTCTTCTTTTATTTATTTATTTTTTTTACTACATTTGTAGACTTTTATTATTTTTTTTTACAGTTTTTTCTTAAATGACCACAAACGCGTCTTGGCCGGTGTCGAAGTTCCCCTCCCCCCCCCCCCCCCCCCCACCCCGCCCTCTCTTTTCTGGACCACACACACGCGTCCTGGCCGGTGTCGCGGTTCTCTCTCCCCCCTCGCCCTCCCTCCCTCTCCCCCCTCCACTCCGCCCCCACTTTTCTGGACCACACACCCGCGTCCTGGCCGGTGTCGAGGTTCCCCTGCCCCCTCACCATCCCTCCCTCCCCCCTCCACCCCGTCCCCTCTTTTCCAGGACCACACACCCGCGTCCTGGCCGGTGTCGAGGTTTTTCGCGCCGCTTTTCATCCTCTTGTGCCGCTTCTTCACATTTGGCGTTTCTATTTTTGAATTTGGTGTCGCTAATAATTCTGTCAAGTGAAAAAAACACACATTTTTTTTTTCATGTTTTGTATAACTAAGGACATACCCTGTACAACAATATTTCTTACAATTCATGCAGATCCAATAACAAATGACAGGCAGTTTACATTAACACCAAAAAGATTAAGATATGAAATAAACATTAGTCTATAAATGCATTAAATTAAATAAATGCATTGCTTGCCTCGGAACGCATATGTATTTCGCTCGAAGCGTAAGCCAATATTAAGTACAGCAGAGCGTGGAGTCTTAAAAGGGGAGCGTAGTCATGTGAACCTCAGTCACGTGGAAGGGCGGTGTAGTCACGTGTGCTTGAGTCATGTGGAGTCACTTAAAAAGGGAGCCTAGTCACGTGTGCCTGAGTCACATGAAAGTCACGTGGACGGAGAGCTTAGTCACGTGTTTCTAAGTCACGTGGAAGGTGAGCGTAGTCACGTCAAAGACGCGCAAAGTCACAGGCGGGTGAGATCAGGGAGGGGGAGATGAGGGCAGGGGTGAGAGGAGGGAGGGGGAGATGAGGGCAGGGGTGAGAGGAGGGAGGGGAGATGGAAGAGGGTGGGATGAGGGCGGCGATGGGATGAGGTGAAGGAGGGGTGGAATGGGAGAGGAGTGAGACGAGGGAGGAGGGGGATGAGAAAGGGGTGAGATGATTGAGGGGTAAGATGAGGCAGGGGGAGATGGGGGAGGGTGCGATGAGGGCGGCGATGGGATGAGGTGAAGGAGGGGTGGAATTGGAGAGGAGTGAGACGAGGGAGGAGGGGGATGAGGAAGGGGTGAGATGAGGCAGGGGGTGGGATGATGGAGGGTGCGATGAGGGCGGCGGTGGGATGAGGCAGGAGATGAGATGAGGGAGGGGGGATGATGGAGGTGTGGGATGAGGCAGGAGGGAGATGAGGGAGGGTGCGATGAGGGCGGCGGTGGGATGAGGGAGAGGGGTCGGATGAGGCGTCGCTGGGAGGTTGCTGACAAATACTCTAAAGTTTCCACTCGGAGTAAAATTCTGGAAGACTGAAGAATGAAGAACTCCACAAAAAGCACCTTTTTTTTTCATTTTTTTTTCTTTTTTTTTTTTGCAAGCAATAATTCTCAGGCGTCTTCATTTTACACAGGGTAAAAGCGTTTTTTTTTTAAACTAAACTTACAGTTTTATCTACAAGGGTTCACCCACAAAGTTAAGTACAAACGGATAGAGGCGGCTGGATGGGGGGAATGGGGGGATTGGGGGAGGCGAGGTGGTTTTGCTCACATTAATGTCATAGTGATATTAACGTCACTAAATCTGCGCACAAGAATGGGCGGTGCTTGGAGAGGTGGGGGTTGGAGGGGGTGGGGGTGGGAGTTAGTGAGTGGCGGGTATCCAAATGTTATAAATTCTTACGCATGGATGACCCTTGATGGATGACCCTCACCCCCACCCCCAAGCATGCCTAGACAGGAGAACAATTCTTACCGTTACTAATTCAACGTACAAAGATGGGCTGGGTGGGGGGAGGGGGGGGAAGGGACGGAGTGTGCGGCGGGTATCGAAATGTTATATAACCTTACGCATGTACTTGATGACTCCCGCCCCTACCCCCCCCCCCCCTCCCCTACCCCCTCCCAAGCATGCCTAGAGAGAACGATTCTTACCGCCAAGCCAAGTATAAACAGCGAAGAGTTAGCGTTGTGCGAGTGCGGATATGTGCAAGACAAATGAAACGAAGAAGAAAAAACAGTTCATTTAGAAGCCTTCAATGGGATGAAACAAGTATTACTATTTGATTTTTCAACGAAAAATCTGCAGCTTTCGTTCAACTGAAATGTACATACAGACAAAAACGAACAAATCGTGAAATGTTTACAGAAACAATTATCAGATGAAGACACAAAGGTTGGGAATGTGAAAATCATTTGGTCGCATGTCAAACTGGGCCTTTCCTAAAAGAATCCACGCATTCTCTCTTTTTTTCTTTCTTTTTTTGTTACTTTTGTTAACGTGAAAAAGCCGCGCTACATATTTTCTTTTCCACAATAATGAAATGAGAATGTTACAAGTATTTCACCCAATTTCTGGACATGTGACATCAAAACAAAACTTCCAAGTGAATAAAACCACACTGGAGTTTTTGACTGCATATAACCACAAGGATATCCCCCGTGAAAAAGCACATTTGATTTCTCTTACGATAAATTGACAGTGGAAATTCCATGTGAGTGCAAAAGTTTTTTTTTCAACTAAATGATGAGAACTGGATCTTTCTGTAAATGTGATTTCAAACTAAACAAATCTATGGTGCTCCAGTCGTATTATATCACGTGAAAACTAAAATTATAAACCCTCACTGGAATTTCCACGACCTTATAACCACACTGAGTTTGATTAAGAACATATAACCACACCAATACCTGGCACTACATCTTGATCTGATGAACAAGTTTGTCCAAGGACAAAGTCCCAGCTTACGAAAAGCAATAAGACCCATTCCAGCGTGCATGAGCGAAGGAATTTCCCTGAAATATCAAGCTTCAAAAGATGAGACGGCAAAGAGCTAGCTCAATAATTAATTTAGCACCGGACCAGAACATAGACCGATAAATGCATACAAAGATTTCTTTCCAAGAAAAATTGGGAACAGATTTTTTGTATATCTGGTAGACTGGATAGATTGCCATAGATACCTTCAAACAACGCTCGCATTTCGGACCAGTGCGCATATTTATGTAACTTGCCTCGATGCGCGGTTCTAATTCAGACAAGTGCGCATGTTTATTTAATTTGCGTTGATGCGCGGCTCTCATTTTGGAACAGTGCACATGTTTATTTAACTTAATAAAGATTAATGCGCGGTTCTTATTCCAGACCAATGCGCATGTTTATTTTACTTTCGTACTTATTTTGGACAAGTGCACAAGTTTCCTTAGGTTGTCTTGATGCGCGGGTCACAACATTCGTACATTATCGCCCAATGTTCCCTATTATCGCCCACCCGAAAAATATTATATTTATCATATTTTCGGGTCCTAGAATTGTTTCCTGCACTTTTAAAGCGAAAATTACAACTTTCTTGCATTATCGCCCAATATTCCCTATTATCGCCCACACGAACAATATCACATTTATCATATTTTCGGGTCATAGAATGGATTCCTGCACTTTTAAAGCGAAAATTACAACTTTCTTACATTATCGCCCAATGTTCCCTATTATCGCCGACACGAAAAATATCATATTTATCATATTTTCGGGTCATAGAATTGATTATTGCACTTTTAAAGCGAAAATCACAACTTTCTTACATTATCGCCCAATGTTCCCTATTATCGCCCACACGAAAAATATCACATTTATCATATTTTCGGGTCATAGAATTGTTTCCTGCACTTTTAAAGCGAAAATTACAACTTTCTTGCACTATCGCCCAATGTTCCCTATTATCGACCATCCGAAAAATATCATATTTATCATATTTTCGGGTCACAGAATTGATTCCTGCACTTTTAAAGCGAAAATTACAACTTTCTTGCATTATCGCCCAATATTCCCTATTATCGCCCATCCGAAAAATATCATATTTATCATATTTTCGGGTTATAGAATTGATTCCTGCTCTTTTAAAGCGAAAATTACAACTTTCTTACATTATCGCCCAATATTCCCTATTATCGCCCACACGAAAAATATCACATTTATCATATTTTCGGGTTATAGAATTGATTCCTGCTCTTTTAAAGCGAAAATTACAACTTTCTTATATTATCGCCCAATGTTACCTATTATCGCCCACACGAAAAATATTATATTTATGATATTTTCGGGTCCTAGAATTGTTTCCTGCACTTTTAAAGCGAAAATTACAACTTTCTTGCTTTATCGCCCAATATTCCCTGTTATCGCCCACCCGTAAAATATCACATTGATCATATTTTCGGGTCACAGAATTGATTCCTGCACTTTAAAAGCGAAAATTACAACTTTCTTGCATTATCGCCCAATGCTCCCTATTATCGCCCACACGAAAAATATCACATTTATCATATTTTCGGGTCATAGAATTGATTCCTGCACTTTTAAAGCGAAAATTACAACTTTCTTGCATTATCGCCCAATGTTCCCTATTATCGCCCATCCAAAAAATATCATATTTTTCATATTTTCGGGACATATAATTGATCCCTGCACTTTTAAAGCGAAAATTACAACTTTCTTGCATTATCGCCCAATATTCCCTATTATCGCCCATCCGAAAAATATCATATTTATCATATTTTCGGGTTATAGAATTGATTCCTGCTCTTTTAAAGCGAAAATTACAACTTTCTTACATTATCGCCCAATGTTCCCTATTATCGCCCACACGAAAAATATTATATTTATCATATTTTCGGGTCCCAGAATTGATTCCTGCACTTTTAAAGCGAAAATTACAACTTTCTTGCTTTATCGCCCAATATTCCCTGTTATCGCCCACCCGTAAAATATCACATTGATCATATTTTCGGGTCACAGAATTGATTCCTGCACTTTTTAAGCGAAAATTACAACTTTCTTGCATTATCGCCCAATATTCCCTATTATCGCCCACACGAAAAATATCACATTTATCATATTTTCGGGTCATAGAATTGATTCCTGCTCTTTTAAAGCGAAAATTACAACTTTCTTACATTATCGCCCAATGCTCCCTATTATCGCCCACACGAAAAATATTATATTTATCATATTTTCGGGTCCTAGAATTGTTTCCTGCACTTTTAAAGCGAAAATTACAACTTTCTTGCTTTATCGCCCAATATTCCCTGTTATCGCCCACCCGTAAAATATCACACTGATCATATTTTCGGGTCACAGAATTGATTCCTGCACTTTTAAAGCGAAAATTACAATTTTCTTACATTATCGCCCAATATTCCCTATTATCGCCCACCCGAAAAATATCACATTTATCATATTTTCGGGTCATAGAATTGATTCCTGCACTTTTAAAGCGAAAATTACAACTTTCTTGCATTATCGCCCAATGTTCCCTATTATCGCCCATCCGAAAAATATCACATTTATCATATTTTCGGTTTATAGAATTGATTCCTGCTCTTTTAAAGCGAAAATTACAACTTTCTTACATTATCGCCCAATGTTACCTATTATCGCCCACACGAGAAATATTATATTTATGATATTTTCGTGTCCTAGAATTGTTTCCTGCACTTTTAAAGCGAAAATTACAACGTTCTTGCTTTATCGCCCAATATTCCCTGTTATCGCCCACCCGTAAAATATCACATTGATCATATTTTAGGGTCACAGAATTGATTCCTGCACTTTAAAAGCGAAAATTACAACTTTCTTGCATTATCGCCCAATGCTCCCTATTATCGCCCACACGAAAAATATCACATTTATCATATTTTCGGGTCATAGAATTGATTCCTGCATTTTTAAAGCGAAAATTACAACTTTCTTGCATTATCGCCCAATGTTCCCTATTATCGCCCATCCAAAAAATATCATATTTTTCATATTTTCGGGACATATAATTGATCCCTGCACTTTTAAAGCGAAAATTACAACTTTCTTGCATTATCGCCCAATATTCCCTATTATCGCCCATCCGAAAAATATCATATTTATCATATTTTCGGGTTATAGAATTGATTCCTGCTCTTTTAAAGCGAAAATTACAACTTTCTTACATTATCGCCCAATATTCCCTATTATCGCCCACACGAAAAATATTATATTTATCATATTTTCGGGTCCTAGAATTGTTTCCTGCACTTTTAAAGCGAAAATTACAACTTTCTTGCTTTATCGCCCAATATTCCCTGTTATCGCCCACCCGTAAAATATCACATTGATCATATTTTCGGGTCACAGAATTGATTCCTGCACTTTTAAAGCGAAAATTACAACTTTCTTGCATTATCGCCCAATGTTCCCTATTATCGCCCACACGAAAAATATCACATTTATCATATTTTCGGGTCATAGAATTGTTTCCTGCACTTTTAAAGCGAAAATTACAACTTTCTTACATTATAGCCCAATGTTCCCTATTATCGCCCACACGAAAAATATTATATTTATCATATTTTCGGGTCCCAGAATTGTTTCCTGCACTTTTAAAGCGAAAATTACAACTTTCTTGCTTTATCGCCCAATATTCCCTGTTATCGCCCACGCGTAAAATATCACATTGATCATATTTTCGGGTCACAGAATTGATTCCTGCACTTTTAAAGCGAAAATTACAACTTTCTTGCTTTATCGCCCAATATTCCCTGTTATCGCCCACCCGTAAAATATCACACTGATCATATTTTCGGGTCACAGAATTGATTCCTGCACTTTTAAAGCGAAAATTACAACTTTCTTGCACTATCGCCCAATGTTCCCTATTATCGACCATCCGAAAAATATCATATTTATCATATTTTCGGGTCACAGAATTGATTCCTGCACTTTTAAAGCGAAAATTACAATTTTCTTACATTATCGCCCGATATTCCCTATTATCGCCCACCCGAAAAATATCACATTTATCATATTTTCGGGTCATAGAATTGATTCCTGCACTTTTAAAGCGAAAATTACAACTTTCTTGCATTATCGCCCAATGCTCCCTATTATCGCCCATCCGAAAAATATCACATTTATCATATTTTCGGTTTATAGAATTGATTCCTGCTCTTTTAAAGCGAAAATTACAACTTTCTTACATTATCGCCCAATGTTACCTATTATCGCCCACACGAAAAATATTATATTTATGATATTTTCGGGTCCTAGAATTGTTTCCTGCACTTTTAAAGCGAAAATTACAACTTTCTTGCTTTATCGCCCAATATTCCCTGTTATCGCCCACCCGTAAAATATCACATTGATCATATTTTCTGGTCTCAGAATTGATTCCTGCACTTTAAAAGCGAAAATTACAACTTTCTTGCATTATCGCCCAATGCTCCCTATTATCGCCCACACGAAAAATATCACATTTATCATATTTTCGGGTCATAGAATTGATTCCTGCACTTTTAAAGCGAAAATTACAACTTTCTTGCATTATCGCCCAATGTTCCCTATTATCGCCCATCCAAAAAATATCATATTTTTCATATTTTCGGGACATATAATTGATCCCTGCACTTTTAAAGCGAAAATTACAACTTTCTTGCATTATCGCCCAATATTCCCTATTATCGCCCATCCGAAAAATATCATATTTATCATATTTTCGGGTTATAGAATTGATTCCTGCTCTTTTAAAGCGAAAATTACAACTTTCTTACATTATCGCCCAATGTTCCCTATTATCGCCCACACGAAAAATATTATATTTATCATATTTTCGGGTCCTAGAATTGTTTCCTGCACTTTTAAAGCGAAAATTACAACTTTCTTGCTTTATCGCCCAATATTCCCTGTTATCGCCCACCCGTAAAATATCACATTGATCATATTTTCGGGTCACAGAATTGATTCCTGCACTTTTAAAGCGAAAATTACAACTTTCTTGCATTATCGCCCAATGTTCCCTATTATCGCCCATCCGAAAAATATCACATTTATCATATTTTCGGGTCATAGAATTGATTCCTGCACTTTTAAAGCGAAAATTACAACTTTCTTACATTATCGCCCAATGTTCCCTATTATCGCCCACACGAAAAATATTATATTTATCATATTTTCGGGTCCTAGAATTGTTTCCTGCACTTTTAAAGCGAAAATTACAACTTTCTTGCTTTATCGCCCAATATTCCCTGTTATCGCCCACCCGTAAAATATCACACTGATCATATTTTCGGGTCACAGAATTGATTCCTGCACTTTTAAAGCGAAAATTACAACTTTCTTGCATTATCGCCCAATGTTCCCTATTATCGCCAACACGAAAAATAGCACATTTATCTTATTTTCGGGTCATAGAATTGATTCCTGCACTTTTAAAGCGAAAATTACAATTTTTTTTACATTATCGCCCAATATTGCCTATTATCGCCTACCCGAAAAATATTATATTTATCATATTTTCGGGTCCTAGAATTGTTTCCTGCACTTTTAAAGCGAAAATTACAACTTTCTTGCTTTATCGCCCAATATTCCCTGTTATCGCCCACCCGTAAAATATCACACTGATCATATTTTCGGGTCACAGAATTGATACCTGCAATTTTAAAGCGAAAATTACAACTTTCTTGCACTATCGCCCAATGTTCCCTATTATCGACCATCCGAAAAATATCATATTTATCATATTTTCGGGTCACAGAATTGATTCCTGCACTTTTAAAGCGAAAATTACAATTTTCTTACATTATCGCCCACCCGAAAAATATCACATTTATCATATTTTCGGGTCATAGAATTGATTCCTGCTCTTTTAAAGCGAAAATTACAACTTTCTTACATTATTGCCCAATGTTCCCTATTATCGCCCACACGAAAAATATTATATTTATCATATTTTCGGGTCCTAGAATTGTTTCCTGCACTTTTAAAGCGAAAATTACAACTTTCTTGGTTTATCGCCCAATATTCCCTGTTATCGCCCACCCGTAAAATATCACATTGATCATATTTTCGGGTCACAGAATTGATTCCTGCACTTTTAAAGCGAAAATTACAACTTTCTTGCACTATCGCCCAATGTTCCCTATTATCGCCCACACGAAAAATATCACATTTATCATATTTTCGGGTCATAGAATTGTTTCCTGCACTTTTAAAGCGAAAATTACAACTTTCTTACATTATCGCCCAATGTTCCCTATTATCGCCCACACGAAAAATATTATATTTATCATATTTTCGGGTCCTAGAATTGTTTCCTGCACTTTTAAAGCGAAAATTACAACTTTCTTGCTTTATCGCCCAATATTCCCTGTTATCGCCCACCTGTAAAATATCACACTGATCATATTTTCGGGTCACAGAATTGATTCCTGCACTTTTAAAGCGAAAATTACAACTTTCTTGCATTATCGCCCAATGTTCCCTATTATCGCCAACACGAAAAATATCACATTTATCATATTTTCGGGTCATAGAATTGATTCCTGCACTTTTAAAGCGAAAATTACAATTTTTTTTACATTATCGCCCAATATTGTCTATTATCGCCTACCCGAAAAATATCACATTTATCATATTTTCGGGTTATAGAATTGATCCCTGCACTTTTAAAGCGAAAATTACAATTTTCTTGCATTATCGCCCAATGTTCCCTATTATCGCCCACACGAAAAATATCACATTTATCATATTTTCGGGTCATAGAATTGATTCCTGCTCTTTTAAAGCGAAAATTACAACTTTCTTGCATTATCGCAAAATGTTCCCTATTATCGCCCACCCGAAAAATATTATATTTATCATATTTTCGGGTCCTAGAATTGTTTCCTGCACATTAAAAGCGAAAATTACAACTTTCTTGCAGTATCGACCAATATTCCCTATTATCGCCAATCCGAAAAATATCATATTTATCATAATTTCGGGACATAGAATTGATCCCTGCACTTTTAAAGCGAAAATTACAACTTTCTTGCTTTATCGCCCAATGTTCCCTATTATCGCCCACTTGAAAATATCATAGAAATGACCTACTGACAACAAAATTACTGAAAAGTCCAACCAAAAGTACTTGCATGTAACATATTGTGCCCCTCTGCAAATTGAAACTTTGCTTTTTTAAGAAGAAAAATGGAAATTTCCAATTTTTTAAAAGCTGCAAACTTCGAAGCTCAGTGGATTCAAAAATAAGGCGAAATTCAAAAATCGAAAAATGTACTTTTTTCACCCCTTAGTTCTAGTTTCTTCATAACAAATTTCGGAATCTTCCGATGAAAAATGAGGGACTAGATAGATTTTTTCGTATTTTGCCCAAATCGGCAATAAAATCGCCAAAAATGGTTTAAACCAAAAAATAAAAAAAAATTCCTAATGCAGTAGAAGGTTAAAAACTCGCGTTTAAAATTTGGTACGAATCGGATGAAAAATAAAAAAGATATTACTTTAACTACTTTGTTAAGAAAAAAAAATGGAAATTTTCCAATTTTTAGAAGTTGCAAACTTTGAAGCTCAGTAGATTCAAAAATAAGGCGAAATTCAAAAATCGAAAAAAGAACTTTTTTCACCCCTTAGTTCTAGTTTCTTCATGAAAAATTTCGGAATCTTCCGATGAAAAATGAGGGACTAGATAGGTTTTTTCGTATTTTGCCCAAATTGTCAATAAAATCGCCAAAAATGGTTTAAACCAAAAAATAAAAAAAATCCTAATGCAGTAGAAGGTTAAAAACTCGTGTAAAAAATTTGGTACGAATCGGATAAAAAATAAAAACGATATTCCACTTTAACAACTTTGTTCAGAAAAAAAAAATTGGAAATTTGTCAATTTTTAGAAGTTGCAAACTTTGAAGCTCAGTAGATTCAAAAATAAGGCGAAATTCAAAAATCGAAAAAAGTACTTTTTTTACCCCTTAGTCCTAGTTTCTTCATGAAAAATTTCGGAATCTTCCGATGAAAAATGAGGGACTAGATAGGTTTTTTCGTATTTTGCCCAAATTGGCAATATAATCACCAAAAATGGTTTAAACCGCAAAAATAAAAATATTTCCTAATGCAGTAAAGGGTTAGGAACTCGTGTTTAAAATTTGGTAAGAATCGGATAAAAAATAAAAAAGTTATTCCACTTTTAACGGTCGCGGGACGGACAGACGGGCGGACGGACGGACAGACGGACGATACTTGCCCCCATCTGTATAGCCCTGTTGGCTAAAAAGCAAACTGGGCTAAAAAAAAAGACATCGGATAAAAAATGTAGGACGAGATACATTTTAAATTTTTTTCTTCAAAAATTCCCAAAAAATTAAAAAATCACCCGATCGACTAGAAAAGCACAAGCCGTATGCACGACACTTTAGGGATGCCTCATACCAAAAATAAATCACATCGGGTCAAAAATATAGGAGGAGACACATTTTAAATTTTTTTCTTTAAAAATTCCCCTAAAATTCAAAAATCACCCGATCGACTAAAAAAGCACAAGCCGTATGCACGACTCCTTAGGGATGCCTCACACCAAAAATAAATGACATCGAATCAAAATTGTAGGAGAAGATGCATTTTGAATTATTTTCGAAAATTTTGCTTTAAAAATTCCCCAAAAATACAAAAATTGCGCGATCGACTAAAAAAGCACAAGCCGTATGCACGACCCTTTAGGGGTGCCTCGTACCAAAAATAAATGACATCGGGTCAAAAATGTAGGAGGAGATACATTTTAAAATTTTTTCTTTAAAAATTCGCCAAAAAATCAAAAATCACCCGATCGACTAGAAAAGCACAAGCCGTATGCACGACCCCTTAGGGATACCTCACACCAAAAATAAATGACATCGGATCAAAATTGTAGGAGGAGATGCATTTTGAACCAAAGTTTACTAAATAAACAACTAACTAACTAACTAACTAACTAACTAACTAACTAACTAACTAACTAACTAACGGACACCGCCCGCAAACCGATAGGAATACCCCAGCTTACGTGTAACGTAAGCTGGGCTAAAAAAAGAGAGATATTCGAAAATAGCTTCAACGAGAAAAAACTGTTCATTTCTGTTCGTTTTTTTAAGTTAAAAGTACTTTTTATTTGTCAGGCTAGAATCATTAACCTGCCGCAGCACGTTTTAAACAAACAACATTATTCACTTGATATGTGCCACTTAAATCGGTATTGGTAGAATCTAAGGTACGCAAAGGAATTCCTTCAGTTCTTACGAGCTTTCTCCGGGCTGTCGCAAGTTATTTAACTAATCCTCCTTTTTTTTTTTTTTTTGGCTGCCTTTTTTTGCATTTGCGATTGGTTAGAGCAAAACATGTTTAAACTGAATATAAAGCCAGTGGAATACATAGTATACGCAGTACTGAAAGTGTGTACGTAGGACAATAACTAGTAGAACTGACTCCTAAATAACACGGGCTATTTCATATTAGTAAAATAAAGAAACAAGAACTGAAGAATGCTCAGAATTATGCAACTGCAGTTCACAAACAGGTAATGTAGTTGCTGTTCACAGCTCGATTAGCAAACCACTAATCCAACAGAGGCGGGGGGGGGGGGGGATGGTGGTGGAGGAGATGTGGGACCCACAACAATATACAATTCCTCTGTTTCTCTATCGAAATGTACTATAAAAACCACTAGTCACAATTCTGCAGCTGAACAATTATTTATACAAAGCTTTCGAACCGAATGATGCCACTCAGTACTAACTCCATTGTTTTTTTCTTCTTTAATATTATTTTGTTTTGTTTTGTTTTGTTTTTAATGTTTTGAGGTAATTTATATTTGTTCTTCAGAAACAACAGGTACTGACCTGCATTTAACGACGAGTTCTGTATGACGACGGCATCTTCAAAAGCAGAAATCAACACATTGCCCTCTTTCATTGGTTGTTTCCCTACAGAAACAAAAATTCAACAACCAGTCAAAATGCTCTATTTCAATGTCAACGGTCATGTGAACGACGACCAATCCAAATACTCTATTTCAACTCTCGGTCGCACATTCAATGACCAATCAAAATGCTCCCTTTCAATTCTCTCGGTCACCCCGTCAACGACCAATCAAAATTCGCCATTTCATTTTCAAATTTCCAGATCTATCATATCAATCATCTAGCGTCCACAAACAACAACAGACTTTAGTGAGCTAGGATTCTACGATACCAACACAAACATTTGACAATATTTACAGACTTATCTTTATTCACTGATTGCGCAAACTTACCGCAAGACGCCTATTTCTCTTTGCAACAATAACTTTTTTTTAGTCAAGACTAGTAAATAAACAAATATCTTGTAGCACAACACACCAACATCATCCATGCAATTTATTTAAACCAACTGACAGGAAAAAAATGTACACTAAACTCGATATTTTCCTCGCTGCTTTCTAACCAGACTATATGATGTGCTAAATATCTTTGTGTTATGATATGCCGGTGCGTGCACAAAAGAAACTGCAGCATGTAGGTACGCACAGCCGTAGCCTACTCACTGCTCTTCCAGTATCGAAAACGTCACGCTACGTAGTACTGAAAGTGTGTACTTGACATCGTCATGACAACGTAACTACGTGACAGAAAGCACCGTAGAGGAAGTGCACAAAATATCTAATTTATTAGAGAACGTACTTATACCAAAAATGATAAAATAAAAATAAAACCACACTCGGCTTTGGGCTGATCCGAAAACCCTCCCTTGGCCTTGCGCACTGGTCGCACTCGCCTTTCAGGCTCGGGCTACCAGTGCTACCGGCTGTGGGGTTTTTGGCTCGGGCTACCAGTGCTACCGGCTGTGGGGTTTTTTTTTGTCAGTATTCCCGCTCGTGTGGATTTTTTTTTTATTTTACTGGGCTTACTACTTTCATTCGGTACGTTCGATAAGCCAGATATTTTACACAACACAATCTGGTGAAGGAAATGACGTAAGAATGACGTAAGAAACACTTAAAACAAACCTACACATACTAACATGTAACTAAGCCCAACTCAAATTTTTTTGCGCGGGAAACTTATTCTCAAAATTTTCCCCAATTTACGTGATAAGCATTACACATGAAGCTGGCGGTGATAAAGTACGTGTTCTACCAAGAACGCCCTGGGACGCAGTGTTCTGCTGAAGCTCGTGGCATAAAATAGGTGTCCTAATGCCCAGATAAATAGATATTGTGCTCTGATCACACTATTCACATTAAGACACATAAAGCAGTAACTGACACAAACACAGCCAAAGAACACTTTATTCTAGCACAAACATTTTTTTTTTTTTTTTTGCAACGAAATAACCCACACAACAAAACGCTGAAGTCTAATTGAACTCTTTATCTATTGCGACCTCATATGGCCAAAACAACTACAGCCAAACTCTTATCTCTTTTTCAAACTTCTATCTCTATTTCTGGTTGGGTAGGATACAGTGAGTTATTTTGTAAAAGTCTAGATCAATGTTGCAAACTGACAAAACGGAATGCTGTTGTTAATGTATTCGTCAAAAACTAAATACCGTCCCAATTCTGAAATAGCTAACAAATCCAGCCTCGGTAGATCTTTTCTAGAAAATGCTGAATACTGAATGAACTGGGCACTGACAACCGACAGAAGGTGACGTGACTAGGCTAGTCCGGGGCCAGGGCAGTCAAGGCGACGTACAGACTAGTCAAGTCCACGCACAATCTCGTCACACCTAAGCACACACAAGTCAGTCTAAGTACAAACTAGTCAAACCTAAGCACAGGCCAGTCCAACCGAAACACAAACTCGCCCGGATGTTCTAAGCACAAACTCGTCTGGATGTCCTAAGCACAAACTCGTCTGGATGTCCTAAGCACAACCTCGCCCGGATCCCTAAGCACAAACTCACCCAGATGTCCTCAGCACAAACTCGCCCGGATGTCCTAAGCACAAACTCGCCCAGATGTCCTAAGCACGAACTCACCCGGATGCCCTAAGCACAAACTCGCCCAGATATCCTCAGCACAAACTCGCCCGGATGCCCTAAGCACAAACTCGCTGGATGTCCTAAGCACAAACTCGCCCGGATGCCCTAAGCACAAACTCGCCCAGATATCCTCAGCACAAACTCGCCCGGATGCCCTAAGCACAAACTCGCCCGGATGTCTTAAGCACGAATTCGCCCGGATGCCCCAAGCACAAACTCGCCCAGATATCCTCAGCACAAACTCGCCCGGATGTCCTAAGCCCAAACTCGCCTGGATGTCCTAAGCACAAACTCGCCCGGATGCCCTAAGCATAAACTCGCCCTGATATCCTCAGCACAAACTCGCCCGGATGCCTTAAGCATAAACTCGCCCGGATGCCCTAAGTACAAAATCGCCCCGATATCCTCAGCACAAACTCGCCCGGATGTCCTAAGCACAAACTCGCCCGGATGTCCTAAGCACAAACTCGCCCGGATGTCCTAAGCACAAACTCGCCCAGATGTCGACAGCTAAGTGTCTGTGGAATCGGTGTGAATTCGTGAATTCTTTTCATAGCGCACATACAACGGAGCATTTAACAACAACACAGTACACAGAAATAATGTAGCATTTAACAGCTTCACAGTACACACGCACAAAAAAAAAAAACACTGAAACATCTAACGTCTTGTCTGACTCGACGATCGCTTCTGGTTTGTTTACACTTACATTCCTTTTAGTGATTATAACAAATAATTACTTCAATGAATTTGAACTGATATTGTCGATCGATACTACTTTTTTTTGAATTACCAAAGCCCTCTCTTTTACATCAATTCCGATATTTTGAAACCGCGCCAAAACAGAAACAACAAACTCTTGCGAACGTCGAATTAACAATTAAAGAAAGTTCAGTTTCTTTAAAAAAATACATAAATAAGAAATAGATCAATGCTGACACAAAAATCGACAATTAAACAGATCAACAGATCTTCTTTGAAAAACAACCAAAAAAAACAAAAAAAAAAACAAACAAAAAAAACAAAAAAAAAACAAAAACAATAACAACTTGTGCTTACTGGTGTCAATATTTTGGTGTCTGGCGTGCTAATTTTGTGTGGTGTACCCTCCCACCCGCCCACCCCCACAACCCCCTCCCCATTGTCCACTGTGATCTAACTGAGTTTTACTTACAACCAAATCTACGTGTCTTCTTGCCTCAAAAAGAACTCTTGAAAAAGCGCTCTTTGAAAAGGTGCTCTTTGAAAAGGTGCTCTTTAATGTTGTGAATTTACTTTGTTTTATTTCTTTTTATTTTCATTATCTTTTTACTTATTTATTTATTTATTTACATTTTCATAAAACATCAGAACCTGGAAGACCCTCTCTTAACAGTGCATAAATTTGAACAGAAACATCAAAAGCTTTCGAGATGCCGCAGAAATGTTTTCTTACGCCAGACCATTAACGCTTCGAAAGAAAGCACTTCGACAACATGACACCAAGTCTACGGGCTTCCTCTTGGCTCTCGTATGATAATTTCTAACCAAAAACCCACGGATGCCCAACCGTTGCTCGTGTTCCATTTTAAGATTTTAAACTTGAAAAGGCCGTGGTGTTTTCTGGTTGTTTTTAAAGCAGAATGCCCGGCCTTGAACTTTGGCCCAGACATCACTAAATCCCAACGTCACAGTTGCTTTTTTTTTCAAGATGGTCACCACCTCCCCCCTCCCCCTCGCTCCCCCCACCCCCTCCCCCTAGAATAAATCAACCCAAGCCCGAGCACATCTGCTCTACGCCCTCGAATTTCTTCATTTCTTTAATACAACCGTGGACAAATTTAGAAAAACTGAAAGCCAAGAACAAGGCACCGTCGCGTGAAGCAGAATCCAAACAGAGAAAAACACAAACCTATAGGCGAGAGATAGGTGAAGGGCGAGTGCGCCACGTTTAACCCACCATTGCTGGTGCACTCTGATTGGCTGCTGCGTGCACCACGTGGCTTCTGGCCGGGCACCTTGACCGTGGTGCGCATCAGGTTGATCTCCTTTCCGTGCACGTCATCCATGTAGTCCTGTAAAAATAAAATGTAGTCCCGTAACAGTCAAATGTAGTCCTGTAACAGTCAAATGTAGTCCTGTAACAGTCAAATGTAGTCCTGTAACAGTCAAATGTAGTCCTGTAACAGTCAAATGTAGTCCTGTAAAAGTAAAATGTAGTCCTGTAACAGTAAAATGTAGTCCTGTAACAGTAAAATGTATTAATGTAACAGTAAATTGTAGTCCTGTAACAGTAAAATGTAGTCCTGTAACAGTAAAATGTAGTCCTGTAACAGTAAAATGTATTAATGTAACAGTAAATTGTAGTCCTGTAACAGTAAAATGTACTCCTGTCACAGTAAATTGTAGTCCTGTAACAGTCAAATGTAGTCCCGTAACAGTAAAATAAAGTTCCGTTACAGTAAAATGTAGTCCTGTAACAGTAAAATGTAGTCCTGTAACAGTAAATTGTAGTCCTGTAACAGTCAATTGTAGTCCTTCAACAGTAAAATGTAGTCCTGCAACAGTCAAATGTAGTCCCGTAACAGTAAAATGTAGTCCTGTAACAGTAAATGGTAGTCCTGTAACAGTAAATTGTAGTCCTTCAACAGTAAAATGTAGTCCTGCAACAGTCAAATGTAGTCCCGTAACAGTAAAATGTAGTCCTGTAACAGTAAATTGTAGTCCTTCAACAGTAAAATGTAGTCCTGTAACAGTCAAATGTAGTCCCGTAACAGTCAAATGTAGTCCTGTAACAGTCAAATGTAGTCCTGTAACAGTAAAATGTATTAATGTAACAGTAAATTGTAGTCCTGTAACAGTAAAATGTAGTTCTGTAACAGTAAAATGTATTAATGTAACAGTAAATTCTAGTCCTGTAACAGTAAAATGTAGTTCCGTAACAGTAAAATGTAGTCCTGTAACAGTAAAATGTAGTCCCGTAACAGTAAAATGTAGTCCTGTAACAGTAAAATGTAGTCCTGTAACAGTAAATTGTAGTCCTTCAACAGTAAAATGTAGTCCTGTAACAGTCAAATGTCGTCCCGTAACAGTAAAATGTACTCCTGTAACAGTAAATTGTAGTCCTTCAACAGCAAAACGTAGTCCCGTAACAGTAAAATGCAGTCCCGTAACAGTAAAATGTAGTCCTGTAACAGTAAAATGTAGTCCTGCAACAGTAAAATGTAGTCCCGTAACAGTATAATGTAGTCCTGTAACAGTAAATTGTAGTCCTTCAACAGTAAAATGTAGTCCTGTAACAGTCAAATGTCGTCCCGTAACAGTAAAATGTATTCCTGTAACGGTAAATTGTAGTCCTTCAACAGTAAAACGTAGTCCCGTAACAGTAAAATGTAGTCCCGTAACAGTAAAATGTAGTCCTGTAACAGTAAAATGTAGTCCTGTAACAGTAAAATGTAGCCTGTAACAGTAAAATGTATTCCTGTAACAGTAAAATGTAGCCTGTAACAGTAAAATGTAGTCCTGTCACAGTCAAATGTAGTCCCGTAACAGTAAAATGTAGTCCTGTAACAGTAAAATGTAGTCCCGTAACAGTAAAATGTAGTCCTGTAACAGTAAATTGTAGTCCTGTAACAGTAAATTGTAGTCCTTCAACAGTAAAACGTAGTCCCGTAACAGTAAAATGTAGTCCCGTAACAGTAAAATGTAGTCCTTCAACAGTAAAATGTAGTCCTGCAACAGTCAAATGTAGTCCCGTAACAGTAAAATGTAGTCCCGTAACAGTAAAATGTAGTCCTGTAACAGTAAATTGTAGTCCTGTAACAGTCAATTGTAGTCCTTCAACAGTAAAACGTAGTCCCGTAACAGTAAAATGTAGTCCCGTAACAGTAAAATGTAGTCCTGTAACAGTAAAATGTAGTCCCGTAACAGTAAAATGTAGTCCTGTAACAGTAAATTGTAGTCTTGTAACAGTAAATTGTAGTCCTTCAACAGTAAAATGTAGTCCCTTTAACAGTAAAATGTAGCCTGTAACAGTAAAATGTAGTCCTTCAACGGTAAATGTAGTCCCGTAACAGGAAAATGTAGTCCTTCAACAGTAAAATGTAGTCCTGCAACAGTCAAATGTAGTCCCGTAACAGTAAAATGTAGTCCCGTAACAGTAAATTGTAGTCCTGTAACAGTAAATTGTAGTCCTTCAACAGTAAAACGTTGTCCTGCAACAGTCAAATGTAGTCCCGTAACAGTAAAATGTAGTCCTGTAACAGTAAATTGTAGTCCTGTAACAGTAAATTGTAGTCCCATAAGAGTAAAATGTAGTCCCGTAACAGTAAAATGTAGTCCTGTAACAGTAAAATGTAGTCCCGTAACAGTAAATTGTAGTCCTGTAACAGTAAATTGTAGTCCTTCAACAGTAAAACGTTGTCCTGCAACAGTCAAATGTAGTCCCGTAACACTAAAATGTAGTCCTGTAACAGTAAATTGTAGTCCTGTAACAGTAAATTGTAGTCCCATAACAGTAAAATGTAGTCCCGTAACAGTAAAATGTAGTCCTTCAACAGTAAAATGTAGTCCTGCAACAGTCAAATGTAGTCCCGTAACAGTAAAATGTAGTCCCGTAACAGTAAAATGTAGTCCTGTAACAGTCAAACGTAGTCCCGTAACAGCAAAATGTAGTCCTTCAACAGTAAAATGTAGTCCTGCAACAGTCAAATGTAGTCCCGTAACAGTAAAATGTAGTCCTGTAACAGTCAAATGTAGTCCTGCAACAGTCAAATGTAGTCCTGCAACAGTAAAATGTACTCCTGTAACAGTCAAATGTAGTCCTTAACCGAAATACACACAAGTCCCGCTTTTGGTGTGAGGGACCACTGTTCACATGAAGACGTGTACCCCGCTCTGAATAGTTATATAGAGGACACGAGTACTCCGCCCTGCATATTTAAGTACACCCAAGTACCACCTGGGGTCGAGTGCCTGCTGTTTACACAGACATTCGGCTGGATACTTAATTACATAAGACAACCGGCCCGGGTAAACAGCAGCTACTCAAATGCACCCATACCCCCTCCCCTCCCCCCTCGCCCCGGGGTACTTTCAGCATACATGGGTACCTCCTGGGGTGCTGGGCAGCTACTCACGTGCAAGCTTGGGTGGTAGAACAGTCGCCCCTCGTCCAGCGTCACGTATTTCTTCTTCCAGTCTTTACTCAGCGGCTTGTTGCTCTTCTTGTACAAGTAGCCCTGCCAAAAATTACGCCAGCGCATTGACATAAAGGCACTCCCCGAAAAATCGCGAACACATCGACACAAAGCAACTCCCCGAAAAAAACACGGACGCACCGACACAAAGGCACCCCCCCCCCCCCCGCCCCCGAAAAAAACACGAAAATATCGGCGTAAAGGCACCCCGAAAAAACACGAACACATCGACACACGGCCACTCCCCCAAAAAACGCGAACACGTCGACACAAAGCCATTCCCCCCCAAAACACGAACATATCGGCATAAAGGCATTTCCGAAAAAAAACACGAACGCATCGATAAATGGCCACCTCGGTAGTTGAGAAATATTTAAGAGGCTCTCAGGCCTTACTGTGTTACAGTTGAACCTCGTTAAAACGACATCATTTATGACGACACCTGTTATGCCGACACAGCGCTTGGAACGACATCACTGTGTGGCTCTCTGTAGGCTTCCTTAGTTAAATGTATACAAGAATATATGGCAGCAGGCGATAGCTAACTGACGGGAGGGGGCGACTGGAGTTGGGGAGGAATGCGGTTTAACGGTGTGGATCCACGATTTTAGAAAGGGGATTTTCTTTCTTTTTTTTTTTTTTGGTTGAAATTACTACAAGGTCACTATTTGAAGCAAGAAAATGGGATGGGGGAAGAGGGGAGTGTGAGACCCAGTCCCAGGGTTGAGATTTCGCGGTCGCCCGGTCGCCCGTGGCGACCAACTTTTGGCTCGGGCGACTAACTTTCTTTCTGAGTATTTTCAAGTAAATACTGTTGATTATTTTAAACACCACTTTACGTGAAAATGACTTTTGCATAAATTTTGCTTTCAGGACGATTTTCACATTTGAAATAAATTTCAAATAACTACAAATTATGGATACCCAAGACACCTATTTGTTGTTGTTTTTTCATGTAAGGGTGGCTAGACAAATTTTGCAAAAATTGCGCTGGGCGACTAACTTTTGTGCCGGGCGACTAACTTTTTAAAGTTGGTCGCCCGGAGGGGAACCAGAAAACTTTACGAAGTCTCAACCCTGCAGTCCCCTCTCCCCTCCCCCCCCCCCCCCCCCGTGCAGCCGGGATACGTCATCATGACGTCGCACCTGTTTGACGGGGATGGCGCGGCCGCTGCCCAGCTGCCCGTTCTGCACCTTATTCTTGTCCTCCTCGCCTTTCTTCTGCTAAGGGTAAAAACTCGATCATGTCAGTCACTCATTTTACTCATCAAGCACGTTCTTTGTTTATCTAAGTAATAACACTAAAACATCTTAAAAATGATTCAAATTTCAAAATGGCTGTGTTGACTCAAAACGAGATAAAGACAGCGCATGTGCATTAATTAATCCAAGAAATATCCCGTAACCATGACAACTCAAGTACCCATTTGGCTACACCAACAAACTACGGGTATCCTGGTATTTACTATTAAATCATCAAGAATACTACATAAACAGTTTTGTACTGAGGTACTGAATAGCTAAGTACTGAGTAAACTAAGCCTTGTTATAGGTCTGCACTTAAAGCAAAGTACACAGGGGGGGGGGGGTGAATCACGAATTTTGTCACACTGAAGCATAGCACATTAGCAGGATATGAAAAATTGAGTAGAGTGAACCCTATCACTCTCCCCCAACCCTGCGAATACATATATATATATATAGAAGAACATTACAAAGCCCGGTTTCATCGATTCGTTAAAATGACTACTTGTCTGAGAAAACATATCAACTTGTCAATTATTTCAGACCCTGAATGTACTCCTTATCTGGAAGGATATCTATGTCCTCCTTATCTACGTGTCTGATACAAAAGTTACTACCAAGAAAGACGTCATTTCCGCTGATACTTTTCTCTTAAAACTAAAGCCAGGTTATTTGAAAAGAGAAATTATGTAATGCAACGTTCTGGTTATCAGGAACATGGATATCAGGAATCCGGATATCAGGAATCCGGATATAAGGAACATGGATATCGGGAATCCGGATATGAGGGACCCGGATATCAAGGATCCGAATACCAGGAACTCCGATACCAGGAACTCCGATACCAGGAACCTGGATATCTCACACACTTGATTAACTGGAAGCCCCGACATCCAAAACTCCAATTTTATAATTTACGGGTACCTCGAACCTCGGATAACTCGAAATAAAGTTGCCGGTACCGACAACTTCGAGATAGTGAGGTTACACTATTTTCTTTGTCTTTTACATAATCATTTTTATGGCATTTTAGCACAAACATATTATACATTATACATAATTATACATACTATAAACCGCATAATGAAGTTTAGTTTCTAATTAAATTATGCACATGCTTGAAAACATGGAACAAGAGACTAAATATAACATGCAATAGTTAACAGATGCAGCAGGTTCTTTCTGGATCAGGTGCTCGAAGCTTTTCCGGCTGATACATTATGGGATAGATCCCCCCCCCCCCCTCCCCCCTCCATCTCTCTGCCATTTTCGTTTCTATTGTGCAATGCTGCTGTTAACCAATTAAAATCCTTAAAATCAAATTTTGTGATTGAGTCTTGTGCCGATAAAATGTGTCATAATCGTGACTTGAATTCTCGGCTAGGGGGGGGGGGGCGGGGAGCGGGGTGCTTGGGGGCGGGGCAGCTGAGCAAACTGATCCCGAGTATATGTTCGGTAACTCGGAGCATGCCAAAAGCTCGAACACAAGCTGCGTTCTCGAGTTTTATAATTTAATGTATTACTTGTCTGATACTTCGAATACTCGACATTTACTGTGGATTCGAGTACTCGAGTCCTTTTTGTATAATGAGTACACAGAAAGCTGAAGACTATGCAGAAATGTCCCCACACAGGGGCGTAAGTAATGGTACTTTGTACAGCAGGAAAATAAACAAGAAAGTCGTTCACAGAAGCTCAGCCAGGCTTGACCTCAGCCAGGCTCAACCTCAGCCAGGCTCGACCTCAGCCAGGCTTAACCTCAGCCGCTCGCGACAGCCAGAGGCCATCCATAAATTACATACGCGAAAATTTCGGATTCCCCCCCCCCCCCCCCCCGCTTCCTCGACACATAAACACAATGTACGAACATGATCAAACAATCAACAGCAACGCCCCAAAACCACCACTCCATGCGTATATCGTTTGTGGATGACCTCGTTATGTAAAGCCGGCCTGGCGGTACGTGGCAATATCTAAACACGCGAAGCGGCAAAGGCGAACAGCGGCCGGGTCAATGATAAAACGTGTTAATGGCTGAAATGGTCTTTTACCATGAGTCCATAAAGGGTTAACATGAACCTGAACCCCCTCCTGTCAATCATAATCAATCTTAAAATTCTAGATGCATGAAAATGGTACTTTTCTGCACGAAAATAAATATTACATCGTTAACATAACACGAGCACATCAAGTACAGTTTTGTTCAACTAAACGTAACTGTGCTACACAACAGAAACAAAATCAACTAGAACACCCAGTTAACTCGATCAACACCTTATCCCCCCCAACCCCACCCCTTATCGGGAGAACCACTTCAAGGTACCGCTTTGTTTGGCAAGCAACGCTTCGTACTACTGGTCTGGAATGGTTACATGAGACAGAGACTTGGTATGTAGATAGAAACACCCCACAACAGCCCCGCGACGACAAAACACCCCACAGAAACACCCCACAACAGCCCCGCGACGACAAAACACCCCACAGAAACACCCCACAACAGCCCGCGACGACAGAAACACCCCACAACAGCCCGCGACGAGAAAAACACCTCTGCACCCCTATCTGTGCCTAAAGAGAGAAAGATCTCTGACCTGCATGAAAAGCTCTGTGGAATAAAAGCTGAGAATGGAGCTAAAACCAGGTGAAAAAAATGCTGAGCATGGGGCTCAAACCAGGTGAAAAAATGCTGAGCATGGGGCTAAAACCAAGTGAAAAAATGCTGAGATTGGGGCTAAAATCAAGTGAAAAAAATGCTCAGCATGGGGCTATAGCCCAAGTGGAAAAATGCTGAGAATGGGGCTAAAAACCAAGTGCAAAAATGCTGAGAATGGGGCTAAAACCAAGTGAAAAAAATGCTCAGCATCGGGCTATAGCCCAAGTGGAAAAATGCTGAGAATGGGGCTAAAAACCAAGTGAAAAAATGCTGAGCATGGGGCTAAAACCAAGTGAAAAAGTGCTGAGAATGGGGCTAAAACCAAGTGGAAAAATGCTGAAAATGGGGCTAAACCAAGTGGAACTAGAGCAGTGTGCATAGCCCACATATTCCCCACAGGCCCCCCTTCAGTTAAACACAGCCATCAATAGTCAATCAAGAGCTGAAATTTTCCAAGTCCAGCTGGTCCATTTTCCTTGGGCGGACCTGGCCCATTTACAATATCTATCTGTGTCTGTTCCCATAGAAGCTACATACCAAGTTTCATTAAAATCCTTGCAGGAGTTTTTAAGTTATCGTGTTAACAAGCTGTTGATGACAGACCGACCGACAGACACGCGGTCGATCGCAAATATTCCCTGCGGGGAATAAAAAAATGCTGAGAAAGGGGCTAAAACCAAGTAGAAAAATGCTGAGAATGGGGCTAAAACCAAGTGAAGAAATGCTCACCACGGGGCTAAAACCCAAGTGGAAAAATGCAGAGAATGGGAGCTAAAACCAAGTGAAAAAATGTTGAGCATGGGGCTAAAACCAAGTGGAAAAATGCTGAGAATGGGGCTAAAACCAGCTGCAATCAAAAGACCGGCAAACCATGTAAATTCCGGACAATTTCGGAAATGAACTGAAAAGGCAAAGCAAGGGGATTTTTTTTTATTTTTTATTTTCTTGGTTAGTGAACTAAAATATCGCCAAAGCTGCTGAGGCAACACCACAGAAATCTTAAATAACTACGAGCGCACTACTTTTTATATGTATCAAACAAGTATTTAAAGTAAATTTAAAGTTTAACTATGATCATTTTTTTAATAGCTGTGGCGAAATAACGGATTAAACATTTTTCATCTAACATTTTGCGAGATAGCTCACAACTGTTTAGATTTCCATAATAAAGCCTCGGTTAATAGCGCATCGTCAACAGACGATTGGCGGTAGTTTTTGGCTCAGTGTCAAAAGCTGAACAACGGAAAGGTCTTTCAAACTAGCGAGGAAGGCCTGGGGACGGGCAGGCGGGGGTGGGAGGAGGAGGGGCGTAAATAATTCATAAAATAAACGTTACACAAGTGTACGACACTGCTCACAATGAACGCCAACAATACAACTCATGCACCGCTCCCCCCCCCCCCCTCCCCACCACCACCTCCTCCATGTTACCATTTCAACATTTCGTTATTCAATTATGGTGCTTAAACTAGAGCGGCCAGTGCACATAAATTTCGTATTAAATCACAAAAGATAAGGTAAAATCTTTCAAATGTACAAACTTTCGGAAGTGTGTGTTTTTAAGAAGAAGGTGCACAATATATTGGTGACGTCACAATACAAAGCGGCGAAAAGTGAATATACGAGACAGGTGTCCATACGGGACAGACACGGACCAGGCATTTTGTTTCCCCATAACACCTCAACCTAACCTCCCCACCCCCTTACTCAAATGCCGTTGCTATGACTGCCCGTATCGACAATTACTTTTGCCATGTCGACGCACATCGACAACTGCCGTTGACGTGTCGACGCGTAGCGACACCTGCAAGCCCACAACAAAACGGTTAGGTTGTTTCAGGTGCTAATCCAGATTTCGTCCTAAAAAAATGTACGTAAAACCAATTCCACCGAAAGAACTTGAACTTCGAAAAAGAGATGGCTTAATAAAAGATACTGGTGAAGGTTGATATCTTTTCCCCCTTCCACCCTCTTTCTGCCCTCGTGAGCGTGATCACTGCATTAGCACCTGGGAACTTACACTAAAGAGGTTAGAGCGGCGCCTGTCCTTGCGCTTCTGCGTGGGCGTGCCGCCGGGGGTGGGCGTGCCGCCGGGGGTGGGCGTGTCCGCTCCTCCGCAGTCCGACTTCTCCTGTTCACGTGTTAGTGCAGCAGAGGGGAAGAAGAAGAAGAAGAAAATAAATGTAAGTGAAGGAAAAAATAAATCAATAATCAGCTTCATCAGATGAACAATAGAGTGAGTCACGTGTCACTGCGGCGTGTGGCGATCACTCACGTGTTGCCGGCACGTGACGCTAGAACCAATCACGTGTTAGCATCAGGTCAGACATTACTTAACTAGTTATACTATACAATTATTCCTCTACGGTTCTAAATTGTGACAATTTCAGTTTCAAAGCTTATTTTAAAATGAAATGTGGAGGCGGCGAACTGCATGGATCAATCCTCACCCCTTCCTTCAGGAAAAAAAAAATCGAAAAAAAAAAATCAAACAACTCAAATTCTCCCCCGCCACCATTATCCCCGAAAAAACAACCACATGCAACGTTCTCTCTGATAGGCTTCAAATTGGTAATTTTTTAACCAAGCGTGACTCAGGAAACCAAAAACTAGTCCAGAAATTTGTCAATATGCTCCATTCGATTCAACACTTCGCGAACAATTACGGAGTTCATTGGCACGAGATTTATACCGGGAAGCCAATAATACGAACAGCCAGACCAAACACATCACTATGAACAGGTGAAATTCAGGTCAAAAACAAGTCGAAAAGAGCACTTCTGACCTGCTCGGGTCGGGGCGGGGCAGGAAAACAAAACTAGAACGGGAAATCGGAACGCTGGCAGAATGAGTTTTAAATTCAAAGTATATTTAAGAATGGCATGAACCAAGTCACGAAAATTAAATGTTGAACAACAGGTCCAAAACTATAAAACACAAGTTGGTGTTTTCTGAATAACACATAACCCTAAAAAAGGCCAAAAAGTAAAACATGCATGGCACGTACAGCCAATCACGTGACATGTCAGCCAAACACGCGACACGTACAGCCAATCACGTGACACGTACAGCCAAACACGTGACACGTACAGTCAAACACGTCTGACACATACAGCCAAACACGTGACACGTACAGCCAATCAAGACACCAGGAAGTAAACCCTCTTATCTAGAAGTAACGACCCCTGATTTGTCTATTACTGTGTTAACAACTTGTCGGTATTACCGTTGAAAGTCTTGCATGTTTTCCAATTAAAACGAAGTTGATAGTTGCGATTCGCAAAACTCGCTAAAAAAAATCTTTTTTTTCTGTACTTGTCAATAGCATTGTTGGCTTTGTTTACATTTCTTGTTATACTCCTTCCTACCTTAAATACAGTCGTAATACAAGTAAAAACTACGGCAAAATTTTCCACTTTTTTTCAGCGCAACAACGCAAACATTACTGAATGCTGCATATTGCTAATTAACGCAAAATCAATATTCAAAAATCACGAAGAGAAATAGCTAGCAATAAAAAAAACCAACATTTACAAATGCGATCTCACAAAAATTGTAGAAAGTAAGGCAACGACCAAAAAAAATAATAAATAAATAAATAAATAAAAATAATGCCAAAAATCAGAAGCAAATGAAAACAAAGGCGGCAGTTATAATTATGTTGAGATCCGTGCACAATGAGTCCTGATAGACCAAAATGGATGACACATTTATTACATACATAAATGTCGCAGACATCAAGTCCCAGACGAATGACAAAGCTATCAGTCAGATCACGGAAAGGTCCCGTTACCAGGCCGAAAAAAAAGGTCCCGTTACCAGGCCGAAAAAAAAGGTCCCGTTACCAGGCCGAAAAAAAAGGTCCAGTTACCAGGCCGAAAAAAAAGGTCCAGTTCTCAGGCCGAAAAAAAAGGTCCAGTTACCAGGCCGAAAAAAAAGGTCCAGTTACCAGGCCGAAAAAAAAGGTCCAGTTACCAGGCCGAAAAAAAAGGTCCCGTTACCAGGCCGAAAAAAAAGGTCCCGTTACCAGGCCGAAAAAAAGGTCCAGTTACCAGGCCGAAAAAAAGGTCCAGTTACCAGGCCGAAAAAAAAAGGTCCAGTTACCAGGCCGAAAAAAAAGGTCCAGTTACCAGGCCGAAAAAAAAGGTCCAGTTACCAGGCCGAAAAAAAGGTCCAGTTACCAGGCCGAAAAAAACGCAAACGTCCCCTCTCTTGCGAATTACAAGCTCAGCCCCGAGAATTACGAATTTATTTATAGATTTTTTTTTTGTTATATATTCCATTTTTTTTTCAATTATGTGCTTTTAGCTTATCTCAAACATCCTGTTTCCACACTGGATTATAAAAATGCAATGTATTACACCTTCGAACTGATATTACTATTTATTGAAGTCAAGACCAGCAAAGTACCACTGGTTTCTATCGGATATATCCGAGCTTCGATCCGCTGTGATCGAGGAGATAAATATACATAAACACATTTAAATGCCTTTGATATGATATTATTTACTAGATGGACGGGGACTGAGCGAATGAACAAAGAAATATTGGACTTGCCTAGTTCCCCCGTGCAAGTGACCCCAAGTATATCCGATCGCAGCAGAGAACCAAAACAATCGTCACATGAAACAATATCTTCCAAACCAAGACAATGGAAATAGATTGAGCGCGAATGTCTTCCAGGTGAAAGTGATACGAGTGGAAGAAACGAAAACGAAAGCGAAAGTGACAGAAACGAAACCAGAAGAAAACGAAAGTGAAAACTCAGGAAAAGCAGAAGAATGTGGAAGTAGCAGAAAGAGAAGAAACACTGAGCAGTAAACTGGAAGCGAAATAGAGCATGAAATAGAGCATGAAAACGCCCAATACAAAAAGTGGGAAAAAAAAACATCAATCGAAAATGAGAGAACAGAAAATAATAGCTTGACGTGATGGTCGCAAAAAAAAAAACTACACTAAAACAACGAAAAGCAGGAACTGAGGTGAAAATCACAAAATGCGGGAAGGTTTGAAAAGCGCACAACCGCGTAAAATTGAAACGGATTCCAATTCGGGTAGGACTGCAATAACCGCCATACAACTGTAAGGCGACCAACACAGAAGTGAAATCAATGAATGTTGTGATTCGTAAAGCAGTTTTCATGAAAGGTCAAATCGTGTTTTCTACTTCTTTCCTGTTTTTTTTTTTTTTTTGGAAAACCTGACATTTTTTTAAGATAAGTAATTATAACCATATAGAATTTGATTTCAACTTAAAATGCTCAAAATTATTTTTGTTTGTCAATTTCGGCTTAGGCTCAATTCTCAAGCCAACTAGATTGCCTTGTGCACCAAATCATCACTGACCATAAAGAAAACTCTTCGTGTGCTTTGAGCATTTTTTGCACCCAATCAAGTTACAGCATGTGTTATCACCAAATTCCAGGAATTACTTAAACATATACAAGAGACTGATGACATGTCAGAGCTGTACACAGTACAGGGAGAAAGCCAAGTGACGTCAGATGTACACAATGGAAATTTTAAAAAAAATCAACGAGAGTAACAACAGAAGCCCAACGTGTTAATGGCAGACAACTACACCATAGCGCCATCTAGTGCCAGTGAGTATGGAAACATGTTATCTGATTGGCCGCTAGGGGGGCCACATGACTTACTACCACTAAACTGGATCTTACACGGGGGATCCGGCTTAACAGTGGAGTCAGCGGGCTCTCTTTCGGGATTTGTAAATCCTTCAAAAAACCGTCCATTTTGTCCTATTGTGGGTATATAAATAAAATGAGATGCGCTTTAAGTACATTTGTCTTTCAGGAAGAAGTTTTAGACAATGCCAAGTTCGAACTTGTACATCCCATCGGACTGTTATCAAAATGTACACACGTGAGCTAAAAATAATTGTACATCATCAGATTCCCTAATGACGTCACTAAACGTGCAAGTATTTGAATTGAGATGCGCCTTTTGTGTCCATCTTTCTGCAGCCGAAAAACAAAAAAAAAAAAACCTGATAAAAAAAAGCTGCACTGGTGTCAGAGCTGTGCATCCGTTTTGTACCCTAAGTTTACCTTATCAAAACTCAAGGGGGCGTCTCAAAAATGAGTATTTGTCTTCCCATCTGCCGGCCTTATTTCAAATGGTAAAAACTTTTTTCTTTCGTTTTTTTTTAAATGTGCATTTTCGGTGATGCCACAGATTCTTAGTGATAATTTCCACAAGTTCCAAAAAAAATCTGAAATGCATTTATGCGTCATTTATGGGCAGTCCCAAAGAATCTGAAATTCTTGGCTGTGTATTTTATGGGAGGTCAAGAGGAATATGTGCGAGGCAGAACAGACGGGGAGAGACATTCATGCACAGTGTGCCCACTAGATGGCGTACCGGATGCCAAAGCTCATGCACAGACAGCGTACGCCCGGGTCTGGGCTCGCGGTTACACGTCCCAGTGCACCCTTTGCCCAGAAGATGGCGTACTGGAGTGCACCATTTGCCCAGTAGATGGCGTACTGGGGTGCACCCTTTGCACAGTAGATGGCGTACTGGGGTGCACCCTTTGCACAGCAGATGGCATACTGGGGTGCACCCTTTGCCCAGTAGATGGCGTACTGGGGTGCACCCTTTGCACAACAGATGGCGTACTGGGGTGCACCCTTTGCCCAGTAGATGGCGTACTGTAGTGCACCCTTTCCCCAGTAGATGGCATACTGGATACCCAAGCTGAACGATATTGCACACACGAGTGACAGAAAAGTGGCACAAGATAGTCGCAAACCGCATGAAGCAAGCAGCAGCTCTAAAGTGACAGGCCGTCCATAAAGTACGCATCTGGTCTTCGTACGCCACCTACCCCCTCCACCCCCCCCCCCCCCCACTCTCTACGTACGCCAAATTTGTGGCGCCACACAATCTCAATAACAGCGTACGTACAGCCTACAGATCTCCCCTCCCCAACCCTCCGCCCCCCATCCCCCCCCCCACAAGCACGCAGATCAATGCTTACGTACTTTATGGATGGCCACAACACAATTCATTCAAGCACAAGCTTTTTACATGCAAGTTTGTTCGTTTCTTTGTTTGTTTTTGTTTGTCTGTTTTTAACAGAACGAATGATGCTTTAAATCGATTTGAACCCCTAAAACAAAATCTATGACGTTGTTTCTATTTTTAGCATTGCAGCGGCTGTCAAACCTGCAAAAGATGAACGGAATTTAATTCACACAGATAAAACAACACCACATGACGACGAGATCCTCGCGGCGACGAAATCAAAAGGCGTAAACACCTGAAAAAAAAGAGAAAATACGGACTGTTTGTGAGGCTCACGAGAGTTGTTGAGTAAGTCCCATGCATCATGCTGGCAAGGCATACCGCATTCACGGCCCCCGGGGCATGCCTGTTTCCCCGACAGATGCATAACGAATGCACTTGGGCTGGACAATATTGAAATAAGATCAAACTGCGAAATACTGGAGGATGCGTGGGAAGAACGCCTGTGAAGGGGCACACAGGAAAAGCACACAGGGAAGGGAACATGGTTAAGATGCCAGTGAGGGGCACATGACACCTGGGAGGGGCACATGACACCTGGGAGGGGCACATGAGAAGGACAACCGGGGCAGACACACGGGAAAAGGGACTCCGGAGGGGCACAAGGGAAGGCCACATGAGAAAAGCACCGGGGGATGGGGGCAAATGAGAAGAACAACCGGGAGGGGCACATGGGAAGGACACCTGGGAGGGGCACATGAGAAGGACAACCGGGAGGGGCACATGGGAAGGACACCTGGGAGGGGCACATGAGAAGGACAACCGGGAGGGGCACATGGGAAGGACACCTGGGAGGGGCACATGGGAATGACCACTAAGAGGAGCACATGAGAAGGACAACCGGGAGCGGCACATGGGAACGACACCTGGCAGGAGCACATGGGAAGGACAACCGGCAGGGGTACATAAGAAGGACACCTGGAAGAGGCAAATGGGAAGGACACCTGGGAGGAGCACATAGGAATGACACTTCAGAAGGGTTCACTGAGAACCAGGTTTGACGCTTGCTCAGCATGGCTCGCGGAATATTAAGCAGTAGAAGAATCCATACCGCAGAGAGACATCTTTATTCATTTTCAGGAATCCGTCATTTTTTTCAACGCCATACATCAAAACTGACAGCTGCTATCTCATTTATTTCACTGCAGCCGACACCAGAATAGATGACAGTCTACGATAAGCTATGGGCGAGCATCTAACCGTGCCAGCCCAAAATCCAAAGTCCCTATCGAGGCGTCGTGGCAAATGTCCCCGCCAAGACGTCGTGCAAAATGTCCCCGCCAAGACGTCGTGCAAAATGTCCCCGCCAAAACGTCGTGCAAAATGTCCCCGCCAAAACGTCGTGCAAAATGTCCCCGCCAAAACGTCGTGCAAAATATCCCCGCCAAGACGTCGTGCTAAATGTCCCCGCCAATACCCTGCTTTCTAAACTCGAGCTTCGTGCAGTGTTCGTGTGCACTTGAGCTCACATGCATACCATTATCATTCTTAATTGGGTATTAATATGCACAATGCAAATAGTCTGATGCGGTTATTCAAAAACGATTGGCTAATGGTAGGAATCGAACTGAATAAAATAAGCGCATTTTTTCCTCTTCCTGTCGTTGGCGTCGATTGTAATTTCGGATGAGATAAACGTGGCTTTCAAAACAGTCTCATATCAAACATAAATATTTCTGTTCCAATATTTTCTATAATTTTGTTGTCTGCCCCTCCCCCCTCCCCTCTCACCCCACCCCTTGCTAGCAAGGACTAAATTCACTAAATGTCTTTTTTTGGTTGTGGTTGTTGTCAACAGAAGTACGGAAAGAAATGGCAATGGTCTTCTTAATTGGAATAACCCTTTCCATTCCCGGAAGTTTTTATCATGATATCCCTCAGCATCCACTGCGGGCCGGATTCGAACCCATGGCCTTACGAGTTGTTGATCCAGAGCTGTATCACTCACCTACGACTTCCCTACTTCGGTTATCCAAGCTAGCCCAATCCTACCTCCCCCCTCCCCCTCCCCCTCCCCCCCTCCAATCCCCTATCTACAAGGAAAAGAATATGTTAGTAGCTTCTGTACAGATCGCCATGTCAATAGTACAACTTCAAGCAATTCTGAACTTGTCTAGGGCGAGGAGGAGGGGGGGAGGGGGAGGGGGGAGTGGGCACAAGGGAAGGGGTGTGTGTACGCAAAAGCAATCTCTCTATTCTTGCAATCAATGGTGAACTATCACACGAGTTTCTCTAAATTCTACAAAATGCAAAACAGAACTTAAGTTTTTTAATTCAAAGAAAGAAACATCACGGCAACCAAAAATTACATGCTCCCTGCACATCAGTATAAAGATCGTCTGCCTGTGCACGTCACGTGACTTACGACAATGAGGCTAAATCTGTATCTCGGCTCTTTGCGACCTAAAACCGGCGTGACCCCGCTCGTGGGTTCAGGGCCACCCATGGACCCCGATTTCGGGGTGCTAGCGCCCAAGCTGTTTGGGGTGCTTCCCCTGGGCTGGCTGCTAGCACTGGGCGTGCCTCCCCTGGGCTGGGGTGTTGCGCATGCGTAAGGCTGCAGCTGGTGCGGGGTAGGCTGAAACAAGACCAATCAAGTGACTGCTTGCCATGTACAGAAACGCGGGAAAGCTCGCGGGAAAAATGCTTGATGCAAAGGCGAGTCAAGCTTACCCCCTTCCCCGAGGATCAATGCAGTGAACCATGGATCAATGCAGGGAACCCAGCAGAGGATCAATGCAGTGAACCCGGTGGAGGATCAATGCAGTGAACCCGGTGGAGGATCAATGCAGTGAACCCTGAGGAGGATCAATGCAGTGAACTCGGTGGAGGATCAATGCAGTGAACCCGGTGGAGGATCAATGCAGTGAACTCGGTGGAGGATCAATGCAGTGAACCCTGAGGAGGATCAATGCAGTGAACTCGGTGGAGGATCAATGCAGTGAACCCGGTGGAGGATCAATGCAGTGAACTCGGTGGAGGATCAATGCAGTGAACCCTGAGGAGGATCAATGCAGTGAACTCGGTGGAGGATCAATGCAGTGAACCCGGTGGAGGATCAATGCAGTGAACTCGGTGGAGGATCAATGCAGTGAACCCGGTGGAGGATCAATGCAGTGAACCCGGTGGAGGATCAATGCAGTGAACCTTGAGGAGGATCAATGCAGTGAACCCTGAGGAGGATCAATGCAGTGAACTCGGTGGAGGATCAATGCAGTGAACCCGGTGGAGGATCAATGCAATGAATCGTGCGGAGGATCAATGCAGTGAACCCTCCGGGAATCAATACTGTGCTCCCAGAATGGGGCCTTGCACATACTTCGCAACCCTCACAAAGACCAGCAAATTCGCCCGCCGACCAGGCGTAGCGAGTTGTCGAGGACTATACACTTTATATTCCGGGCAATTCTGATATCACCACAGCATTAAACGGCAGCAGACCTGCCGTGTTGACAAACCATATTAAGTACCAGTAATTGTAAACAAAGTACCTGTAATTGTAAACAAAGTACCCGTAATTGTAAACAAAGTACCTGCAATTCTAAACAAAGTACCCGTATTTGTAATCAAGGTACATGTAATTGTAAACAAAGTACCTGTAATGGAAAACTTTTTCGTATTTTTACTCAGAAATACTGAGGACACAAGGTATTATTAAACCTAAAGTAGTTTGCCTCTCTAATTATTGTCAGTATAATTTATGTTTTAGTAAATCTGGGTTAAATATGGGTTAACCGAACAGTCGTTTTCTTAGTCGACTAACCGATCCTGATATTCGATTAGTTTGTGCCAGCCTTAATCATTTTGCAATGTAATCATCTCATTTCCTTAAAATCTAAATCAAATTTGTTTGTAGAGATATTAACATACCTGTACCACTTTATTAGTTTCACGCTTGGAAAGCAGAAATTATTATTATTTATTATTATTATTATTATTATCATCATCATTATTGTTCTTATTATAAAACATGTTCCTTGATCAGACAAGTATCTCTCTAACAACGGAATGTGCCCCACTGTTCAATGTGCCCATGAACTCAAGCGTGCCCCTCTATTCAATGTGCCCCTTAATTCACTATACCTCTCTGTTCAAGGTTTCCGTGATTGAATGTGCAACTCCGAACAGTTTGCCCCCGCATGTCGAGGTTCCGTCCCCGCCCCCCCCCCCCCCCCCCGTGTGGTTCGTGCAAACCGCATAGTAACAGAGAAGTTTGTACAAAAGATCATTTTTGTTTACACACATTTTACACACAAGCTGTAATCACAAAAATCACATTTCTAATCAAGAGGCTATTTGCCAATGTATTATTCGCTGAGATACTGTAAATGACACCCAAAGCAATCGTAAAAACGTTTTGCTGAAACTGCACCTCACTTTTTCCCTCAACGAAAGGATAGAAAATTTCTCAACGCTCCCCCTGTCCCCCATAGTCCATTCTTTACCAAATGTTATGGCACAGTGACGTTTTAACACACATTATTCACTGCGCTCAATTCTGACTTTAGTGAGCTGTTAACGTTCGATCTTACGAGTCTCATTCGATCTTACGAGTCTCACTCGTTCTTACGAGTCTCATTCGATCTTACGAGTCTCATTCGATCTTACGAGTCTCATTCGATCTTACGAGTCTCGTTCGTTCTTACGAGTCTCATTCGATCTTACGAGTCTCATTCGATCTTACGAGTCTCATTCGATCTTACGAGTCTCGTTCGTTCATACGAGTCTCATTCGATCTTACGAGTCTCATTCGATCTAACGAGTCTCATTCGATCTTATGAGTCTCGTTCGTTCTTACGAGTCTCATTCCATTTTACGAGTCTCATTCGATCTTACGAGTCTCATTCGATCTTACGAGTCTCGTTCGTTCTTACGAGTCTCATTCGTTCCACGATTATCGTTCGTCTTTGACACGGTCTCAGCGGGTTGAATTTTTCCAAGCTTGATTTGGAAGTCACATTTGAAATTTAAGCAGTATGGAATTGATGTATTCAGATTCCTCTCCAACCACAATTCATGTTTACAGGGGAATTGATCTGCACGACACTGCACATTGTCACTCATCAAACAAAACCCGCGCACGGACAAAAAAAGCCGTTGTTCAGACCAGCGCGAACTACGTCATCATCTAACTCGCGCTGGCTTACGTCATCATCTAACATAACACGTGGCGTCACTAACGGCTGCTAATTACAAGCAAGTTCTCCAAACTACTGTGCACAGCCCCTTGGGAGCGTCGCTCAGACGAACACAGGGACTGCGAGCAACCCCACACAAATCACCTCCCTCAGCCGAAGTGCTTGTGGGTTAAGCTCGTGCTGATCTGAACAGCTCCTTTTTAGCGGAAGTGGCAAAATCAACCATGGGAGACATCCATAAAGAACGCACACAAAATTGTCGGAACCTTGTGAGCCGCCATGCCATATATGCAAACCTGTGACGTCATCCACTGCCCTATATAACATTAGCGTACGTACGGTCTGCTCACACGCCACAACCGCGCCCCCCCCAACCCCTCTCCCTCCCCCTTACCCCCCCCCCCCCCCTTCCCGTGCGTGCGTACTTTATGAATGACCCCAAACGCAGCTAAGAAGCGTTATGCGAAGGTGAGAGGGTTGGGGATACAGAACTTAGTCACCTGTAACGGAGGTTTGTCAGGGGGACGCCGTAACTGAAACTGATTAAGGAAAAAAAAATAAACAAACTCAAGAGGACATACATACACCATATTATCGCTAAATGGCAGCCATACCTTGTATTCTTTTGGGACGATTTTTTTTTCACGTCCTTGTGCTTTGTTGCTGTAAGCCACATGAATTACTGACCAATCAAACTGAGACCAAGAGGTCGCTACTTATGAATTTCGCAAACTTCTCCACCCCGACTGCCCGGTCACCCATTAAAAGTACAAGGAAAACCTTATAAACACTAAACATATAATACCTGATATAAAACATAGAACAACAGTTATTAAGTATAGTAAAAGTTTAAAAGAAAAGGGAATTAAACTTTTTTTCCTTTTTTATTTTACCTTTGTTTATCTATTTATTTATTATTTTTTGCAGATATATGATGCGACTGGTGCGATTAACAAACATCCATTATCGCTCACTATCACGTGACTTTTGACAATGTAACCCACACTGTCCGGAAGTGAAATAGGGGATAGATATTTGTGACTGGGCCGAGTTACACTTGCGTCCTTACGGAAGAATTAAAAAAAAAATGGCGGAAAAAATGTGTCCTAAAAGATTACAAGAATAGTGTGACTGCTAGTCGTTGTTAAAAACAGCTGACCTCTGAGGGGATCCATCTTTACCCATAAACACAGAGCGGATGGATATTTTAGAAAGTAGTTCCTCTCTTTTAGGATTACTATTTTCACGGAATCCCCAGTGGGTCTGCTGAGTAAAAAGGTGTTATACACGATAGACCACACCGCCGTAGAGGTCGGCTGTTACACAACAACGGATTGTTAGTTTTACGACTTGGGAGTATTCGCGCGCAGTGTGAAATTTTTACGAGACATTTTAAGAGCACTATTTTTTTTTGTTATTATGAAACAACACTTACACAGAAATGCAAGTTAATACGAAGTGCCCCGCAAAGCCGACATATGATCAACAAAATACATCTATTATCGCCTTATCGTAGAAAGCCAAATTTTCGCCATTTTCGCTGGATGAATTCGAATTGTGACACGTAGTTTGCACAAAATTCAATCTCATACGAGTAAACACGAAACAAACAAATCCTAACTGTGCTTCAGAAGAGAAAAAAAAACACAATTCGAATTTCGCGAAAATTCGAATGGCGAAAATGTCGTATATTTTTAAAAAATTTTGTTATATATCTGTATGGCAGCTTCGACCTCGCCACCTCCTTCCCGACCGCCATGCAAAAATTTTATGAATTACGCCAATTACTGCGGGCACACACAAAAGTGCACATTACACTTGGACTTAATACTACATCGGACCACATGACATTACAACGGATTACACTACATCGCACTACATTACACTACATCGCACTACAGTAATTTACACCATGCACTGCAATCTGCAATCACTTAACTACATCACATTCCACGACACCGCTATACAGTGATGAAAAACATCATTTTTTAAAAAAAAATACTGTTGCTTACAGCCTCCTGCAACTCTCCTAACCTACGGAATCAATTCGGATTTCTACAACCTCTGCTAAAAGCCGCAATGGTCAGAGCTGCTGATGTGTTAAACAGCTATCGGGAGATTAAAGAGATGCTGAGTGATTAAACAGCTGCTGCGTGATTAAACAGCTGTCTGGAGAAGAACAGCTGTCCACTGATTAAACAGCCGCTGAGTGATTAAATAGCAGTCGGGAGATGAAAAGCTGCCGAGTGGTTAAACAGCTGTTGGGAGATGAAACATCTGCTGAGTGAGTAAACAGCTGTTGGGAGATGAAACATCTGCTGAGTGAGTAAACAGCTGTTGGGAGATCGAACATCAGCCGAGTGAGTAAACAGCTGTTGGGAGATAAAACATCTGCCGAGTGAGTAAACAGCTGTTGGGAGATGAAACATCAGCCGAGTGAGTAAACAGCTGTTGGGAGATAAAACATCTGCTGAGTGAGGAAACAGCTGTTGGGAGATGAAACATCAGCCGAGTGAGTAAACAGCTGTTGGGAGATAAAACATCTGCTGAGTGAGGAAACAGCTGTTGGGAGATGAAACATCAGCCGAGTGAGTAAACAGCTGTTGGGAGATATAACATCTGCCGAGTGAATAAACAGCTGTTGGGAGATGGTAGAGCTATACAGAGATTAGAGAACTATCGGGTGCTTGAAGAGCCGTGGGGTGGGGGCGGGGAGTGATTTAGAGCCTACAGCTGGGAGATTAGAAAGCTGCCTGAGATTAAAGAGCTAGCGTGAGATTAAACAGCTGCAGGGAGAGTAGAACCCTATTGGAAGAAGATATAGCAATGAAAAGTGATTCCAGTGAGATGAGTGCGCTGTTCCTCCAGTTAATCCGCCCAGTCTACGTCTACGCTACATGGAAGTTAGTCCGCACGCGGAGGCACATGTTACGGGACCGTTCGAATAACAGGGTTCGCTTTGCTCAGTAACTCTACATGTCACAAGCAAACTATTTTCTTGCGATTTGTCAAGAATTTCTGACTGAAAAAAACATGACTTACTCTTTTTATTATTTTTTTTTCTTTAAATCTGTATTTTCACAAAAGTTAAAAGGAGTTGACTTGATCTGCTACTGAGGGACGGGGCAGGGATGTAGGGGGGGGGGGGGGCATTTCCACCCTAAAGCACCACCCACCCAACTCCCCCCCCCCCCTCCCCCCTCCCGTCTTAAAAAATGCTGAGTGCAGTTACCGTAGCACGATAAATGCACGAAAACTCGCCACCAGCAATTACCCCCCAACCAAACCCTCAGTTTACCCCTAAAAAGACGGGAGGTAACTCCCGGAGTCCCCCCCCCCCCCCCACTCCCCCCACACATTTAACAGAGGCTCTGTGATCCCAATGTCTTGGATGAATTAGACGTGGGAGGGAGAAATGGAGCCTCGACATCCAATTCTTTGATAGAAAATAATCTTGTCGGCCCTCGTCTTGCTCTAAGGAAGGAGGCGGGGGTGAGATGGGGGGGGGGGGGGAGGGGAAGGGAGGGCGACTCCTGTACTGAGCTTCTGCCTGAGTTGTTCTAGCGTGTGTGCACGGCAGGGTGCTCGGGACGGTGGGGGGATGGGGTGGGGGTTCGACACTTACACTGAAGCTCTTGCTTGTCTTGTTCTTGCGCCCCAGCTGGGGCGTGCTCGAGGGCGTGGCGAAGTCTCCATTGGTGGACGATGCGCGTTGTAAGAGGGCGGGACCCTACAGCATGCAAGCATTAGTGCTTCAACCTCACATGCAACTCCGCACGCCGGGACGCCGCCGAGGAGCGGAGGGGGGGGGGGGGGAGTGGGGGGGGGAGGCGAGGGAGTAAAGCCTACCACGAGGCCGAGGAGCGGGGAGTGGGGGGAGCGGCGAGGGATTGATCTCCACGACAATGTGGGGGGGGGAGGGCGATGAGCGGAAGAATTTGGGGAAGTGGGTGGTCACAGGAGAAGCCGGTGGTCACTGGGGGGGGGGGGGGGGTTGGTCACTGGGGGAGTGGGTGGCCACTGGGGAAGGGGGTTTTCACTGGGGAAGTGGGTGGTCACCGGGGCAGTGGGTGATCACTGGGGGAGTGGGTGGTCACCGGGGCAGTGGGTGGTCACTGGGGGTGGTCACGGGGGGGGGGGGGTGGTCGCAGGAACGCACGAGCTGGTAACATTCTCCCAAAGCAACTGCCCAACAAAAGTAAATTTCTGCAAAGCTGAAAAGCAGCGGGTTTTCAAAAGCAAGCGGTAACCGGCACGGATGTGAATTTTTAGAAAGGGACCCAGTCAGTTGTGGGAAACGAACCCATCTTCCAAAGCCAGGTTCGCGTCTGCTTGGAACAGCACCCACGGCTGTTTTCACCGAAGCTTACACATGTAAACCGGGGCCGCCAAGCGCATAATCAGTGTTGTAATAAAAAACACGGTCATGAAAAGGTGCTGCCCAGGCTTGATAGGAGCTTCGAATGTGTTAAGCTCTGGGATAGATGGGTTAGGAAGGAGTTAACAATGCATGGGAGAAAATAACGGGGAAGGGATGGGGGGGTAAGTAAAAAACGGTGAGAGGCAGAGGGAGCAGGAGCAGGGAGCAGGAGGGAAGGGTTGGGGGGAGCAGGTAACATACAACACATACAATCACAACAATACGACAACATAGAACACATCACGTGTACAAGCGCGTCCCTGTGTATTGCCCTGAGGCTCACTGCACAACCGGAAACAGAACTGGAGGCAAGACCTTTCATTTTATTTTATTTTTTTTTTTTTTTTTATTTCATTTATTTATTTATTTTTTTTTTTGGTTTGTTCTTTTTTTTTACAGCTAAATGCAAGGCCCCAAACGAAATATAATATATATTTACAAAAAGATATCAAACTCAAAAAATCACATTTTTAATCAAGATTCCGGCAAGACTATCATCATTCCATCATAATCATTTTTTAAGCGCCAGTCCAATCAGGGATACCAACAACAGAACAGGCTTGTACAGGTCATTATAGAGTCACAACGACACGATTTTTTCTCTTTCTTTAAATCGCTCAAACATTTAAAAGGAATAAGTATCCAAAAATAGAAAACTTGATTTGATCTTAGATAATGCTGCTTATTACTGAAACAATCACTTTTTATTTATTTATTTATTTATTTATTCAGAAAGCGATCGTAAAACCCATTACCTACGGATTTAAAAAAAAGAAGAAATATTTGCAGGCTTGGCAGATTAGGCAAAGAATCCCTTCCCACTAATACACATACGTATGTACTATATTTACATCTGGCATGCACATGCAATCACAATAGAACGGCGTTGTGTTTTTCTGTACACTCAAAGCATCATTGTAGATTGTTGATGATGCCTGGACAGCGTCACCCCCATCGACCCCCCCCCCCCCCACCCCCACCAACCCTTCCATCATCCCCCCCCCCGCCCCCACCAGACCATTTACCCGTACACAAGACGGCGACCGAGTAGGCTTTACACCCTTGATAAAATCCGCCTTCAAAATACATTTCTGAGGAATAAGAAACATGCTTGTGAAGTTTCCAGCTCCCCTCTCCACCACCCCCCCCCCCCCAACACCATTACCAACACCACTCACTGATGACGAGCTGGTAACTTGTTTTGATAGTTAAAGAATACACTTAAAAAACATTGGAGATGGTGGGTGGGTAGGGGGAGGGGAGATAAAACAAAGATGCGTCTTGAACATATTACAAAGAACACGAACTAATCTTGATTAAAATCATAACTCTGTGCATGTTCTTTCTGCTTACATTTTGGCACTCAAAAGAAAAGTGAGCAGAATTTTTTTTTTTTTTTTGGTCAATAATAAAACATCACTGTTCTACTCGGGTGTCGGACCTACTTTTTTCTCTCAAGCGACTCCTTTGCCCCCATGCGTTTCTTCCTACGCCGCGTAGGAATATCACAATGCAACAACAAGCAGACATTTACGGTAAAACGAAACATAAAACACTGAAACCCAAAAAATACCACTTATGCTTGAACAAATCAACTGAAATTTAACCACCATTTTAAATACTAAAACAAATTCCTGCATGTTTAAGGGAAAAAAAACAAAACAAGGAAAGCATTGGTTTGACACAGGGATTCACCCAACAAGCGTAGGTTGGTTGTTCCCTCTCTTCTCATTCTGTGGTGCGTTTTTACTTTTTTCAGTCCAAACAGACGTTTTTAAGGACCGCTTTTACTTGGTGGTGCGTTTTTACGACTGGTTGTTGGTGGTGCGTTTTTACGACTGGTTGTTGGCGGTGCGTTTTTACGACTGGTTGTTGGTGGTGCGTTTTTACGACTGGTTGTTGCTGGTGCGTTTTTACGACTGGTTGTTGGTGGTGCGTTTTTACCACTGGTTGTTTGTGGTGCGTTTTTACGACTGGTTGGTGGTGGTTCGTTTTTACGACTGGTTGTTGCTGGTGCGTTTTTACGACTGGTTGTTGCTGGTGCGTTTTTACGACTGGTTGTTGCTGGTGCGTTTTTACGACTGGTTGTTGGTGGTGCGTTTTTACGACTGGTTGTTGGTGGTGCGTTTTTACCACTGGTTGTTTGTGGTGCGTTTTTACGACTGGTTGTTGGTGGTTCGTTTTTACGACTGGTTGTTTGTGGTGCGTTTTTACCACTGGTTGTTGGTGGTGCGTTTTTACGACTGGTTGTTGCTGGTTCGTTTTTACGAGTGGTTGTTGCTGGTGCGTTTTTACGACTGGTTGTTGCTGGTGCGTTTTTACGACTGGTTGTTGCTGGTGCGTTTTTACGACTGGTTGTTGCTGGTGCGTTTTTACGACTGGTTGTTGCTGGTGCGTTTTTACGACTGGTTGTTGGTGGTGCGTTTTTACCACTGGTTGTTGGTGGTGCGTTTTTACCACTGGTTGTTGGTGGTGCGTTTTTACCACTGGTTGTTGGTGGTGCGTTTTTACCACTGGTTGTTTGTGGTGCGTTTTTACGACTGGTTGTTGGTGGTTCGTTTTTACGACTGGTTGTTGCTGGTGCGTTTTTACGACTGGTTCCATGCTAACAGACTGTTTTAAGTTTTTGATGTGTTTTTACAGCTACAGCCTGGAAGGGGCGTTGAGGACTACTTCCGGAACTACAGAACAAACTGACGACAGTTCTTGCCGCTAGAGGGCTTTTTGCTACCGTTTCCAATCTAAAGTGCGTTTTCGCCATTATTTTCAGATGTTCTTAAGAGCTTAGTTTTTGCTCAGAATGTTCAGGAAATAACGGCCTTAATAAAACAATGTTGGCTGCTTTTTATTTTCTTTTATCTGATATCAGATATCAGATAGCAAGCTCATCAATTCGATTTCCGGCCTTCACCTTTTTCAGTCAGTCTCATATCACCCGAGTGATCATCAGGGGCTGTATTCACAAAACTTTACTGTACAGTTAACTGAATCCGTTAACTGCCCCTTCAGCAACCAGAACATCCGAAAGTAAATCAATAAATTTCCCCTGTTTAACAAAACAGCAATCCACATAAATCTGTTTGCGTTACACAGCTAGATCAACCGACTTTCGCTTCTGGAAGTACAGTTAACTCCACAGTTAACAGTAACTGCACAGTTAACAGTTAACTGCGCAGTTAACTGTCGTGAATATCGGGGCAGGCATGGAAAGGACCACCGGACGCACCGTGATCGAATACCACGTACACCAAAAACGCTTGTTCGCTGAATACCCTCTACATATTCCCTCCCGACGCCCTCCTCCACTTTCTCAATCCCAACCCCACCCCCTAGCCAAACCCCCAAACCCCCACCCCCAATATTCTCGTTAAAAATTCCGATTTTCCGTATCTCGCTTCTGTTAATTTTTTTTTGTCACCAAAAATAATATCGTAAAGAAAAACTTACACTAAAAGAATTACTCTTTTGGACGGAAGCTTTTTTGTGGTGATTTTTCCGCGTAGGAATAGGCGTCGAACCGGGCGTGACGTCATGGCGGAGTTGCTAAAAATAGGCACAAGAAAAATTCCCCATATGCAACAACAACAACAATATGAGGAAACAACAACAATGGCAAAATATAATTACAGCAGAGCAAAGAAAGTCTCAACGATTTACCCAAAAGGCGAGGCAGAAACAGTCCAAAATCTAGTTCTAAATGTCAATAAACTAAAGGTGGCCATTTTGAAAAGAGGCAAGCAGTTCGTTTATAACAGGGAGGTAACGAAACTAAAGATTCTTGAAAAGCAACATGCATTTTTCTTCAGTATTTTCTTTAATTACAGGCAATTCTTCAATTAGGGGTGTTCAGGTTTACATGCAAAATGTTTTCAACTGCTTTGGCCTTAAATTTTTTTTTTTTGAATAAGTGAAATTGTTTGCCAATGCAATCATTACTTATTCTGTTAATATTCTTAAACTGAAAAATACTTATCGGAAGTCATGTGTACATCATTCGGAAGTCACGTGTAATTTATTTGGAATCACGTGTACATAATTTGGAGATCATGTGTACATCATTCGTAAGTCAAGTGTACATTATTTGGAAGTCACGTCTACATTATTTGGCAGTCACGTGTCATTTACGTGGAATCACGTGTACATGATTTGAAGGTCACGTGTGCATTATTCGGATATCACGGATACATTATTCGGAAGTCACGTGTACATTATCCTGATTTTGAACTGTTTCGATCTCATATAAATGCAAACATTTAAATAAAACTTAGCTTTAATAATTATCTTTACAAGCAAGCTTAGAGTAAAATTTAAGAGCAGAAAATGATCGATCGATATTATAACTCCTCGAGCAAACGTATGCTGTGCAGTTGCTAGAGGATCAAATGAGATGCTGCGCCCAGAATCCACCCCCCATTCCCCCCCCCCCCTCCCCCACCCCAAGCAATAACCAAATGTAATACTGTACTCTTGCAAGGTCCCTCACGCGACGCATGACCACATTTTCTTCGGTATACCTTACCAGAAAGTATAATGATGTTCGAACAAAATCTTCTCCCCCACCCCCAGCGTTCAAGAAGCGCATCAGTCCCCCCCCCCCACCCACCCCCTCCCCCTCCCGGTCACGCTCCTGCCAAAGTCTTCACGGTGTTATGACGTCTGGACGCAAAAATCTCATCACAAAATGACATCGATCAGCATTTGCTACTAGTAAACAGCACATATTTGATAACTCGGGAACTATTGTGTAACCACAGCTACCGTACCCCAAAGCTCGAGTATTCAAACCCTGGTTTTTTTTTTTTTGGTTTTTTTTTTTCTTTTTTTTTTTTTTTTTTTTGTTTTTCTTTTTAACTGAGGGAAGACCGAAAGCCTCACTGGGTGTTAATTTTGAATTCCGTGATAGGCGACCTAAACCCACTGCATTCGCTTAGCTAAGGGAATTCGAGCGAAGGTCAATCCCCCGTTTACCACACCGACGCCGGATTCGAACTCGGGACCTTGGACTACCCGAGCAACGCTCTAACCAACCGAGCTAACCGTGAATCCCACCATCCTGGGCGCGAGTTATCCAATACGTGCTGTGAGATTGTATAACTGTATCAACCTGAACCATTACCCAATAAATATAACAATTAATTTACACAGAATACATTTAAACAGCAGCTACAAAGAAAACTACGAAAACTACACGAGGACACTGCGACCAGCTGAAACCAAACCATGCAAGCGCCCATCCCCAAAAGCCTGCTCCGCCACTCAGCGCAGCATTCTCGAGGCGACGTTCTCACAAAGCAAAGCATTCACGAGGCGACGTTCTCACAAAGTAAAGCATTCATGAGGCGACGTTCTCATAAAGCAAAGCATTCACGAGGCGACGTTCTCACAAAGCAAAGCATTCACGAGGCGACGTTCTCACAAAGCAAAGCATTCACGAGGCGACGTTCTCACAAAGCAAAGCATTCACGAGGCGACGTTCTCATAAAGTAAAGCATTCACGAGGCGACGTTCTCACAAAGCAAAGCATTCACGAGGCGACGTTCTCACAAAGCAAAGCATTCACGAGGCGACGTTCTCATAAAGTAAAGCATTCACGAGGCGACGTTCTCATAAAGCAAAGCATTCACGAGGCGACGTTCTCACAAAATAAAGCATTCACGAGGCGACGTTCTCACAAAGCAAAGCATTCACGAGGCGACGTTCTCACAAAGCAAAGCATTCACGAGGCGACGTTCTCACAAAGCAAAGCATTCACGAGGCGACGTTCTCACAAAGTAAAGCATTCACGAGGCGACGTTCTCACAAAGCAAAGCATTCACGAGGCGACGTTCTCATAAAGTAAAGCATTCACGAGGCGACGTTCTCACAAAGCAAAGCATTCACGAGGCGACGTTCTCACAAAGTAAAGCGTTCACGAGGCGACGTTCTCACAAAGTAAAGCATTCACGAGGCGACGTTCTCACAAAGCAAAGCATTCACGAGGCGACGTTCTCATAAAGTAAAGCATTCACGAGGCGACGTTCTCACAAAGCAAAGCATTCACGAGGCGACGTTCTCACAAAGTAAAGCGTTCACGAGGCGACGTTCTCACAAAGTAAAGCATCACAAGGCGACGTGGGAA
>OX457031.1:4595813-4673653 GCA_949752745.1 Protula sp. h YS-2021 | reverse complement strand
CAGCCATTGACTCCGTATCCCGCTATTTCTCTCAAACACTTAGAAAAAAAGACAACGTTCAACAAATTCTTACTAAACCCATCCAATTTTGCAGAAGAAAAATTTACAAGTTTTCCCTGAGATTTGCCGGAATTTTCAAATTCCCTGAGTTTTCCCTGACTGGAAAATGCCGATTCATTTCTCCCTGAATTCCCTGATTTCCAGGGTCGGTGGCCACCCTGAATACAGTGCTTAACCAACAGATGTCGCTCTAGTCGCGGCACATCAAACGCAGAGTGTAGGGGCATAGTGCAGATCCAAAATAAAAAAAATGTCTTTAGGGAGTAGATATGTGTACTTATTCTGTCAACGCTCCTACAGTACTCTTCACTATAGCCTTGGTACTCTCGTTCAAGTAGTCTTAAGTACTTTCAAGCACTGCCTCAGAGGTACTTTTCCCCCCTCCCTCATTACTCCTCTTCAGTTTACAGAATACTAACTCCCAGTATATAGAGTTTTCTCTATCTCAGTACTCTCAGTACTCCGTCCCCAGTATACAGAATACTAGCTCCCAGTACTCCGCAAGCACTTCAACCCAATTAACTTCAGCCCGTCTTTAATGTCTCAATACATGATTAACCTCCACCCCTAGTTCCCTCCTCCACCCTTTCCTGCATCATCGCACCACCCCTCCTCCACTACCCCCCTCCCTCCCAAAGAAAAAAAACTCCTCTAAAACTAGCATAAGCGTGATTATTTTTGAGTGAACATTATTAAAGCACTTTCTAAGCCATTGAAACATGCTCAAAAACGTCATCACTATGATATTTAGTTTCCTGTCATATGCAAGCGTGAAGTAGTGCGATTAATTGTTTGTCTACAAGCGAAGCAAAAATTTAGCATTTTAATTAGAACTGACCAATATATATTTTTGTTTAATTTGTTTACAAGGATGGAAACGGAGATCAATTCACAGATCATTGCGCCTTTGAAGTAGCCGACAGCTACTGCAGCGCAACATAACAAACATGTATTATAAATAAATAAATCACGTGGGCTATGACACAGGGTTCGCGCTGGGTTCTCAGGAAAGTGGGTCAAAAACGGAAAGTGTGACTCAGTTGGGTCCAGAAAAACGGGCGGTGGGTTCCGAAAAAGTGAGTCATTTCGTAAAAAAATGCCCAAAAAGTGGACAAAAACCCCGCCAACGCGAACCCTGCTATCACGGCTTTCAAGCCGAGTAGGTACAGAATGTCTCTGCCTGTTGCAAAATAACGACTCTCGGTTTCCATCCTACATAAACCAAAACATAATCAAAAACAGTGTTCCCTGCAAAAAAAGGAATTCTCTGCAAAGAAAAGGCAAAGATCATGCGACCTTTATCAGGCTATTTATAGCACAAAAAGGAGCTTGTTTTTTTCTGGTTTAGTAGAAATCTATCAATACATGCAATCAATGCTATATCAATCAAACCTTCAATCGTCTACAGCCCCAGTGTTTGTGCCACCCATAGCAAATGTTAAGAATTTTTTCCTGATAGCTAGTTTCGACGGGAAAAAAAACACTAGGCCAAACTCAATCGTTCACTTCTAATCAATATTTGACATGAAGTGATCAGCAAGCACTTCCGATTTCCGGGCTGATAAACAAAGCATATATTGACTTATTTTGACTCAACTTCGAAAAACTGACCACATGTCAACATTTTCCAGGCGGTCACTTTCACAGAGTCAAATTCAGACAACATCTTCTGATTGTTTATTTTATCTGTTTTTCCTCAAATTTTTCAAAATAGCGAGAATTTCAAATTCAGCTGGCAGTATTTTCTGTGACATTTAATACAAGTAGCACACCTCACCAAAGAACCCGACATTCACCAGCAGCATGCTTCATCCCCATCCCCCACCCCCGTTCCATGGCCTTCCACAACGATTGCGCGGATATGTGCCAATGCGTTCACGTGTCCAAGTGGCCACGACGTGCAATGACGCTCGCAGCAGCCAGCGGCCCAATCACTGGCGCGCCACTGCGCCACACACGTGAGCGTGACGTCACATGGCCACATGCTATACCGACCTGCTGCTGCTGCTGATCCAGCTGCATTTGCTGCAGCTGCTGCTGCATCAGCTCCAGGTTGTGGTGGGGTACGCTAGGGGGCGCCACTGGCTTCGCGCCTGAAAAAGGTACGGCCACATTGAAACCAGGCAGATCTTCGCAATGGGGAGGTGGAGGGAGGAGTTCATATTTTTTTTTTTTTTTTTTTGCAAAATTGACATCAACCCAGAGATCGGCATTTCGTTACTGGCAAACACACAAACTAAATAAATAAATAACTATATGAGAATATATGAGAATGTTTTTTTTTTATTTTATTATTTTGTTTTTATTTTTTTTTTTTTATTTTTTTTTTTTTTGCTATTTATTTATTTTGTCTTCTCAGCGAATTTCAGCCACCTTCAAATGGTACAAATCGTACCCCGCCCTATGCAAGGTTTTTTTTATTGATTTTTTTTTCTTTTGGTGGAGGGGGGGGGGGGGGGGTGGCGATGCCAAAAAGTGAATATGGACCTGAGAGGGGGGCGTGGCCGTGGGTGTGACCGGCGAGGCCCGCGTAAGCGGCCAGGGGCGGGTCGGAGGCGCGCAGATGCTCGGGCGCCCTCTCGCGGTCGCCGCGCTCACGGAACAGCTCCTTGTGCTCTGACGTCACGGCCTTCTGCTCTGACGTCACCGCCTTGTGCTTGTGCTTCTTGTGTTCTTTTGACGTCAGCGTGCCCGGCGAGCCGCTCTGCCACGGAGAGAAAACAACACGTGTCAGCCGGATGTCATATGACGGGTGTCAATGACAGGTCACATGACACGTGCCAGCTGGATGTCACATGACGGGTGTCAATGACAGGTCACATGGCACGTGCCAGAGGGATGTTACATGATGAGTGTCAATTACAGGTCAGATGGCACTGTCACGTGACCTGTGCCAGCCAACGGTCACAACACACGAGACGAACTCGGCCAAAGTGTCACACAAACGACTCACACAACAGCTAGGTGTAACTGTCACACCGACTCAAGCGGATGTCACGTGACTCGACTCATCCGTATGTCACAGGCAGCAGCAGCCTGCCACGTGATCACACACACACACCTCATATGGTTTTACAAAAAATCAACCAATCCAATCAGCTTTACCCAGCCCACTTCGTCTTCTACACACAGACACACACACAGACAGATTATGGTTACCGTAATACTGTGACTGTTGCTAGGCGACGCTGACGTCATACTTCCGCTCTGGCTGTCATGGCGGCCGCTCGTCTGGCTCTCGTAGCTCTTGCTCGAGGGCAGCTGCTGGCCGTGCGGGTAGTGCGATCGGAACGCCTGATTGGGCGTGTTCGGCCGTGAGTTGTTCGGAGTCAGGTTCGCTATCCGCATTTGAACAATTTTCTGACACGCTACAAAAAAAAAAAAAAAAAAGATTTTCCACACACTATGCTATACATATTTCTGGTAATACTTACTACATGTACTTGTATTACATTTCCATCTATATCTAGAGTTTTGTGTTTTAATATATTTTATTATGTTTTAGTGCAGCTTAAGACGTTCAATGCGAGCCAATTTTTTCTTGCGAACTTCTGTTCATGCCTGAGTTAGTTCTAATCACAACAGGAATCGGTTACTCCGGTGGGTTCAGGTTAGATACGGTGGGTATCTGCAACCATTTTAGGACACCTCAGGTAATCGAGGCCGTGGCGGGGGGGGGGGGGGGGGGAGACAGACGAAGAAGGTGAGGGGGGATAGAGATGGAATTGGGGGGGGGGGGGGGTCATCGGGTGGGAGGGGGTGTAGAAACAGTGAGGGAGGTGGAGATGACTTGTATGGGGGGATCATGGGGTGGGAGGGAGTGACGAAGAAGTTGGGGAGATAGAGATGGAATTGGGGGGGGGGGGGGGGTCATCGGGTGAGAGGGGGTGAAGAGACAGTGAGGGAGGTGGAGATGACTTGTATGGGGGGGTCATGGGGTGGGAGGGAGTGACGAAGAAGTGGGGGGGTGTAGAGATGGAATTGAGGGGGTCATGGGGTGGGAAGGGGTGAAGAAACAGTGAGGGAGGTGGAGATGACTTGTATGGGGGGATCATGGGGTGGGAGGGGGTGAAGAAAAGGGGGGGGATAGAGATGGAATTGAGGGGGGTCATGGGGAAGAAGCAACCGGGGGTGGAGACTGACTTGAGGGGGGAGGGGGTTATAGATGGGAGGGGATGAAGAAGCAGGGCGGGGGGGGGGCGTGAGATGAAAGGAGAGGTGGCCATAGAGCCAATATCCGAGGCTGAGTTAGCATCTGGGGATAAAGCAGCCGACTTCTCAAGTAGCTTTACATGGGCCCGGGGGGGGGGGGGGAAGTAAATTCAGCGATCCAAAGACAGGAAGTAAATGATGCGATCCATCGAGTTCACTCTGTCAATCACATTTATTCTTCTTTTGTTACTTTTCTGGCCTCTTTTTTTTTCATTTTTCAATTTTTCTATTTTTCTTCTTTTTTTTTCTTTTTTGGGGAAGTGCCACAATAGCGTTCTGCTGTGACGTAAACAAAGACCAAGGAGTCCACACAAACATATCGCCGTCCCCGCCTACTTTGTGTCGCTGTGTCAAACACCCACCTGCCAAATTTTTTTTTAGACACTTAGACTCTTTAATCAAAATATTGTGAGCACTGACACATCGTTTTTTTTACCACAAGAAAACCTATCACAAAAATGTCACAACTGTTAGTTTTTTTGTTGTTTTGTTTTTTGTTTTGTTTTGTTTTTTTTTTTTGTTTTTTTTTTGTTTTGTTTTGTTTTGTTTTTTTTTTGTCTATCACACGTACACATCTATATGCCAACTTGCGAAAACTTTTGGCAGGGAATTCGTGAAAGAGACAGGCATTACATGACAAAATGTACTAATTATACAACGCATGTTTAGCCCCCAGGGACCATGTAACTATCAAGCGCTTTGAAATACTGAAGAAAATGCAAGATGATCGTGAGCCAAAAACGCCATTGTGATTCCACACCACCATTGGTTTAAATGCGTTAGATTATCAATTAATTTATCAATGAATTTCAATCGTAAATGCCAGGCTAAAAATAAACGAAACTAGAGCGGCCAGTGCACACAAAACATAGGAGTACAGGCTTATGTTATACACTTTCAGTCGATACCTACTTAGTTTTTTGTTTTTGTAAACAAAAACAAATGTCTCCCCGACCAAACCCATGATCCCCCCCCCCAAAAAAAAAAATCCCGTTTTTTTAATTACTGGAATAAAATATTCATTTCTGCAAACATAACCTTAATTCATTGTAAAAGAACTCAAAATAAACCAAACAGATGGTGGTCACTAAAACATATAAATGGACGTCTTTTTTCATCCGAGTCTGGAAGGTGGTCGCTAAAACGGGTTTTACTGCAGGCCCTTCTTATCCAGATCTGAAGTTGGTCACTATAGCAGTTTTGCTGTTCGCTACATGCTACTTGGTCAAGACAGGCAGGTTTTATCGTACGTCTTTTTACCCGAATCTGGAAGGGGTCACGACAAACGGGTCTTACTTTTTATCCAGGTCTTGAAGGCGGTCGGGTTTTTTTTTTTTGCTAACCATCATCCTCCACACGCCCCCCCCCCCCCCCAGCTATTTAATGTAGGTCAAACTATAAACACAACACTAACCCTTTTACCCAAGGCAACGGTAACGGTCTGTATCCTAAGTGCAGTTATAGCCATGATATACTACCTTGTCTTCGCACATTCCCATAGGCCAAATAGCACTAGAAAGGCATTCTTCATAACTGCGCATCAGATGACGCACCTCGGTGGGAGAGGGGGGGTGCATTTCGGTGCCAAAATGGTGAGCTGCTTCTCATAACACAAGATGTCAGATGACCCACTTTAATTGCGAAAAATGCTTCCGCAAACAATGCCAATCGATACAAAATAGCTCCTATATATAGAACACCTTGGCAACCGAATCAAGTATGCGCGAAACAAAAATCAATAGCTAGACCTGCTAAGACCTATAGCATTCCATGACCTCGAAGATAACGACTCCATCATGCACCGCAACTGACACTGACCCCTGACTGAGTGGCATGTTACATAACAGCCGTAGATGAGAAACGCACAAAAAGCTTAATTTCAGGCACTAACAAATAGCAATGGACCGACAGTAATGCTGTCACTGTTTTGAAGCTTTCTAAAGAATGCAGGAACACTCGAGAATCTTATGAAATCCCCAGCGTAGAAAACACCTATGCTTAGATAACAAAGGAGCCACAAAAAAAAGGGGAGGCGGGGGGGGGGGGGGCAGTGTTGACGTTATGCACCTTTCTTGATTTTCTACACGAGTTTAATAATGTTTAACCAAAACCGTGCGACTTATCCGACCAACCAAGCAACAATCCCACCAAGTTTCAACTTTCTCCGATGTTCAGCAGCTGAGAAATTTGGCACACAAGATTTTTACGTGATGACGTCATACACCCGCCCTAATCAGGTGACATGCGTGACAAGTTGATAGAACCGTCCGACTGACCCAAGGCATGTTCATACAAAATTTGAAGTCGATAGGACTTTCCGTTATCGAGATATTTTGTTCCAAATATAAACATATTTTACGTGATGACGTCATACGCCGCATTCGTTCGTTCTACTCGCGAAAAAATTCTGTAGATTCTTTCGGACCTACCAAGCAGCAATCCCACCAAGTTTCAACTTTCTCCGATGTTCAGCAGCTGAGAAATTTCGCACACAAGATTTTTACGCAATGACGTCATACGCCCGCCCTAATCATGTGACACACGTGAAAAGTTGATAGAACCGTCCGACTGACCCAAGGAATGTTCATATAAAATTTGAAGTCGATAGGACTTTCCGTTGTCGAGATATTTTGCACACAAGATCTTGTTCCAAATATAAACATATTTTACGTGATGACGTCATACGCCGCATTGGTTCGTTCTATTCGCGAAAAAATTCTGTAGATTCTTTCGGACCCACCAAGCAACAATCCCACCACGTTTCAATTTTCTCCGATGTTCAGCAGCTGAGAAATTTCGCACACAAGATTTTTACGCAATGACGTCATAAGCCCGCCCTAATCATGTGACACACGTGAAAAGTTGATAGAACCGTCCGACTGACCCAAGGAATGTTCATATAAAATTTGAAGTCAATAGGACTTTCCGTTGTCGAGATATTTTGCACACAAGATCTTGTTCAAAATACATGCATATTTTACGTGATGACGTCATACGCCGCATTCGTTCGTTCTACTCGCGAAAAAATTCTGTAGAGTATTTCGGACCTACCAAGCAACAATTCCACCAAGTTTCAAGTTTCTCCGATGTTCAGCGGCAGAGAAATTCCGCACACAAGATTTTTACGTAATGACGTCATACGCCTGCCCTAATCACGTGACGTACGTCAAAAGTTGATAGAACCGTCCCACCTAACCAAGGAATAAATCGATCAAGTTTGAAGTCGATCGGACGTTTCGTTCTCGAGATATCTTGCACACAACACTTTGTTCACAACAGACTGACACACACACACACACACACACACACAGACACACACACACACGTACACACATACACACACACAGAACGTACAAACACTATATGTCTCCCCTTGGTCGGGGAGACATAATAACTCAGCAGTAATCAGGAGAGAAATAAATGAACCTATTTCCTGTTTCGCGTTTTTTTTTTTTTTTTTTTTTTTGATTTGTTTTTTTTTTTTTTTTATTATTTTAAATTACATTTTAGATCCATATATTTTTCATCATATTCTTTGGACACAACCAATATCCAGATTTGCCAAAGTCACCCCGTACTAAATTTGCACGTGCAGCGGGGAGGGGAGGGGGCCTTGTTGCACTTACGGCCCCGTCCCCGCCGTGGAGGGGGGTGTGGAGAGAGGGGTTGTCCATACTAGGCCAGGTTATTGCTTGTACTTGCTCGACATTAAGGGCACGGGGGCAGGGGGAGAGGTGTGGGAAGATGATATGCCCGGGGGGAGGGGGGGACGGGGGGGGGGGTCACACCCATCATCTTTTGGAAATCCACCCAGTTCCACGCTGGGGCCGTAGAAAGGGCGGGGGGGGGGAGGGCGGATGGCGTCACAACTCACCGCCGTGGAAGAGGCGTTCCACGCTGAGGCCGTTGCGGGTGTGAGGGGGGGGGGGGGGGGTGGGGGAATGGGAAGGGCATCACACGTGTCACTACTCACCGTCGTGAAAGACCCTCTCCACGTTGAGGCCGTACGTGGCGCACGTCTCGTAATAGGAGCAGCGCTTGAGGTCGCTGGCCAGCTTGCGGGCGCGAGTGTCGTCAATCACACGCGGGTTGCTCTCACTGATCGCGTCTGTCAGTGCGAAAGGCACGCCATAAGTGATCGACCACTCAACGGAAAAGGTAAGCGGCCATGTGTTACCTCATGTCACCATTCCCTCATGCTTTCACGTCACCGTTCCCTCATGCTTTTACGTCACCGTTCCTTCATGCTTCACGTCACCGTTCCCTCTCGCTTTACCTCACGTCACCGTTCCCTCATGCTTTACCTCACGTCATCGTTCCCTCATGCTTTCACGTCACCGTTCCCTCTCGCTTTACCTTACGTCACCGTTCCCTCATGCTTTACTTCACGTCACCATTCCCTCATGTTTTACTTCACGTCACCGTTCCCTCATGCTTTACCTCACGTCACCGTTCCCTCATGCTTTACTTCACGTCACCGTTCCCTCATGCTTTACCTCACGTCACCGTTCCCTCATGCTTTACATCACGTCACCATTCCTTCATGCTTTACTTCACGTCACCGTTCCCTCATGCTTTCACGTCACCGTTCCCTCATGCTTTGGACACTATTAGTGAGCCATCCACAACTCACGCAAGGAAACATTCGCCTTTTTTGCAGCCCTACGCCCTACAAAAATTTATAACGTCGCCACTCGGACTAATGTTGCAGTACCCCCCCCCTCCACCCCCAGAGCGACCTAGTATTCAATGTTGTATCCAAACACTTGTAAATGGAACATGCTCTCAACTGGATTTATTCACAACTCAATTATTGTAAGCAACTTAATTTCGTATTTATATTCACATAAACCAATAATATGGAACAGACTTCTTTCTGGCAACCAAAATATCTTTTCCAGCAAAACAAACTGCCTTTTAAAATTCCCAGCTACTTATCGGAAAATTTCCGTTCTCTCGTATCCACTGACCTTGCGTTCCGACGAGGATGACCGGAATTTCCGCCACGTTGCGGAAATGTCCCATTTTAGCGTAAAACGTGTAGATATTACTGAAGCTGATTTCATTCTCCAGACTGAACACAAAGATGATGGCATCGACCCAGTGCGTGAACTACAAGAGAAATGGAAAATTCCATGACGTCACTTAAGCCGGAAGTATTGAAAAAAAAATGAAAATTAAAGGTTAATGGAACACAGCTTTTGTCAAATTTTGCCTCAGTGAGAGATTCTTATCAACCAACACCTGAGTTACTTCGAAATAAGAACAAACATTGCAGTAATAAAGAAAATACTGCATAAATATCTACGTAAAACAAGATACAAATGTATAAATGTAACTTAATTAAAGGGTTGTACGTTTGTTCCTCACCTGCATTTCCGGTTCCCCTCCTTCGTCTCGTATGAGTAGCAAATGGCTCTGCCCATCCACAACCACGTCCTTCTTGAACCGCCCACCTGTCAATCAAGCACGTCAATCAAGCACGTCAATCAAGCACGTCCATCACACGTCAATCAAGCACGTCAATCACACGTCGATCAAGCACGTCAATCACACGTCAATCAAGCACGTCAATCACACGTCGATCAAGCACGTCAATCACACGTCAATCAAGCACGTCAATCAAGCACGTCAATCACACGTCAATCAAGCACGTCAATCACACGTCAATCAAGCACGTCAATCACACGTCGATCAAGCACGTCAATCACACGTCAATCAAGCACGGCAATCACACGTCCATCACACGTCAATCAAGCACGTCAATCACACGTCAACCAAGCACGTCAATCACACGTCAATCAAGCACGTCAATCAAGCACGTCAATCACACGTCAATCAAGCACGTCAATCACACGTCAATCACACGTCAACCAAGCACGTCAATCACACGTCAATCAAGCGCGTCAATCACACGTCAATCAAGCACGTCAATCACACGTCAATCACACGTCAATCAAGCACGTCAATCAAGCACGTCAATCACACGTCAATCAAGCGCGTCAATCACACGTCAATCAAGCACGTCAATCACACGTCAATCAAGCACGTCAATCACACGTCAATCAAGCACGTCAATCAAGCACGTCAATCGCACGTCAACAAAGCACGTCAATCCAGCACGTCAATCACACGTCAACCAAGCACGTCAATCAAGCACGTCAATCACACGTCCATCAAGCACGTCAATCACACGTCAATCAAGCACGTCAATCAAGCACGTCAATCACACGTCAATCACACGTCAATCACACGTCAATCACACGTCAATCAAGCGCGTCAATCACACGTCCATCACACGTCAATCAAGCACGTCAATCACACGTCAATCACACGTCAATCAAGCACGTCAATCACACGTCAATCAAGCACGTCAATCAAGCGCGTCAATCACACGTCAATCAAGCACGTCAATCACACGTCAATCAAGCACGTCAATCACACGTCAATCACACGTCAATCACACGTCAATCAAGCACGTCAATCAAACGTCAATCAAGCACGTCAATCACACGTCCATCACACGTCAAGACACATGCCAATCGTACAAGTCACTCATACGTCATGACACATGTCAATCACACGTCCATCACACGTCAAGACACATGCCAATCGTACAAGTCACTCATACGTCATGACACATGTCAATCACACGTCCATCACACGTCAAGACACATGCCAATCGTACAAGTCATTCATACGTCATGGCACATGTCAATCACACGTCAATCAAGCACGTAAATCACACGTCAAGACACATGCCAATCGTACAAGTCACTCATACGTCATGACAGATGTCAATCACACGTTATGGCACGTGTCAATCACACACGTCAGTCTCAGGTCATGACACGTTATGACACATCATAATCATACAAGTCAATCACATCATGGCACATGCCAATCACACACGTCTATAACACGTTATGGCACATGTCAATTACACACGTCAATCACACGTCATGACACATGTCAACCACATACGTCATTGACACGCACTGACACATGTCCACCACAACGAAGTATGAACCAGCCATCAACGCCTAAAATTATTACGCCCCGAAAGCTCCTTTTCTGTCTTTCTGTCTCCCTTTCTTTCATTTCACTTATTGTGGAACGTAACATCCGCCTACAATGAACTGCGGTACTGAGCAATGACTATAGCAGAAAGGCTGGCACACACCACGATGGCATATAACACGATGGCACACAACAAGATGGCACCTCCATTACTGTGGCCGCCATTAGGGAACTACTCAGAAACAACATACAACACTTTATTGTTTAAAATAAGAATTTATCAAGCAAATAAGAATTCAGATTATTTTTGTCATGGGTGAAATCGGCTAAATTGACTACGGTAGTCTATTCCGGAATAGACAACCGTCTATTCTGGAATAGACTACCGAAGTTAAAAGTTCTCTGGAATAGAACGTTTTAAATTTTTCATATATATTACATTGTAGCATATATTACTTACAGGTTTTATAATATTTAAATTTAAAATTACACAAAAACGTTCCATTTAAAAGGATTTGAAGGTCGGTTGTTTACTCCGGAATAGGCTACCGTAGTCGTAAAATGCGTTAGTTCACCCATGACAAAAAATATCTGATTTCTTATTTGTTTGATAAATTCTTATTTATAATACACTGTTATACACAAAACAAGATCTGTCTATTTCAACGCCCCCACCCCAAACCCCTTCACTCCCACCCCCCCCCCCACCCTCCTCCACCACCGCTTTCCGCTTATTTTCTTCTGCAAACGACACACATTACCATGAAAATTAAAACGCGCCGTTTTTCAGGCTACACGCACATATGGTTGGAAGAACGAAGAAAATCCCCTTACTTCAGAATACAGATTATTACACTGGACTGTCAAAATAATTTTCAGAACCAACCTTTTTCTTGACAAGATACCCAACCCATTGACAGTGATAAATATGACTGAGAGAAAAAAAAAACTTGTTAGCAAGCAAAGAAGATGGTTAATCCGCGTAAAAAAAAATCATGAAAAAAATCCTCGTTCGTGAAACAAGACTGCTGCAGTCACAAACCTCTACACCAAACCTAAAGCAGAAAGGTCATTATCACTGTGTACTACAACAGGACCGTTCCCGGCAATGAAAACAAAAAAAAAAGAAAAAAAAAGAAAGAAAGAAAAAAAAACCCAACACGGCATGCAACAATTATGCATTATAGTATAGACATAAGTATAGTCTTTTCTCATGTCAATTGTCTTCTTTTTTTTTTTTTTTTTTTTTTTTCTTTTTTTTTTTTTTGCTCCAAAAGCCCAGAGCGTTCCAGAGTAGATCAAGAGCACTTAACCTTCTACTCGGCACTGCACCCACAGCGAGCAATTGATTAGGTTTTTGTTCTTTTTTTTTTTTAGCGGTGGGGGGGGGGGGGTGTACACACGTCTGCATTAGCGAGTGCCGAATAAATGACCTACAATTCTCCCACTCAATCTACACGGTTACATGGCTAATTGGCAGGCCTGTTCGCTCTATAGCCAATGGCCCAAAACAGAGCGTGTCTGTTGGGAATAATCACGAATCGTTACTTTTTTTTCTTTTTCTTTGGTTCTTATTGGGTCTGAAACAGTTCCTTTGTAAATATAACAACTAAGAGATTAATGCTGGCCAATTTGTGGCCGCTGTCGTCTGCCTGCATTCACAAATACTGGCGTTAGGGACTCGTCACTTTCTCGTCACTTATCTGACGTCTGATCCCAAAACCAAATTGATTTCCTTTGCTCTGTGGTTCAAACCAGCCATTTTGTTCTCTTTGGTACTACAGAATCTGCCGGATTCAAAACTCTCATATCATGAAAACACGCGAGAAAGAGAAGGAAAATCTCGTGCTGGACGAGAAACAGAACGTATTGGACGATCTGGATCTCCACACGTAAATCTCGTGCAATGCGAGACTAAGACTAAACCACTCTAAAGCACATTATAGAAAATCTCGTGTATTTCGAGATCGAGAATATGCCGCTAGCTTCTGGTCCGGGATTCTGTAACGGCTCCCCCCCCCCCCCATAAAAAACGACAACGTACAGGCCGATCAAGGCCACGCACAGGTCAGTCAAGGTCACGCACAGGTCAGTCAAGGCCACGCACAGGTCAGTCAAGGCCACGCACAGGTCGATCATGGCCACGGACAGGTCGGTCAAGGCCACGGACAGGTTGGTCATGGCCACGGACAGGTCGGGCAAGGCCACGGACAGGTCGGGCAAGGCCACGGACAGGTCCGTCATGACCAAGGGCATGTCGGTCAAGGCCACGCACAGGTCCGTCATGACCAAGGGCATGTCGGTCAAGGCCACGCACAGGTCGATCATGGCCACGGAAAGGTCGGCCAAGGTCACGCACAGGTCGGTCATGGCCACGGACAGGTCGGTCAAGGCCACGCACAGGTCGGTCAAGGCCACGCACAGGTCGATCAAGGCTACTGAGAGAAGAGAAAAACAGTACGAGAAGCTTTCGCTTTGTTGTCTCCATGACTGATGCCTCTGACCCTTGCCTACCCTCTTATATACTTGAACTGGTATAAGAGTGTCACTGCTTGCTTCCTCACCCCCCTCCCCCCCCCCCCCCCCGGGCAATAACATTAGGGTTGCACTAACACCATGGTGCAATAAAATCATGAGCACCATAAGACCATGGGTGCAATAACGTCATCAGTTCAAAAGCATCATGTGTGCAATAAAGCCCTGGGTGCAACAACGCAATGGGTGTAATGCGAGCAATAAAATTATGGGTACAATAACACCATGGGTACAATAACACCACGGGTACAATAACACCATGGGTGCAATAACACCATGAGTACAATAACACCATGGGTACAATAATGCTATGCATCCCCGAAATGCTCACCTGCACGCGTGAGCAAGCTATGAATATGTATACAATGGGTCGCGACAAAACAAACCGAGCTTAAAAGTCACCCAAAAAAAAGAGTGCATACGTCGGACGCGATTGTGGCGTGGAAGACGAGGGTGAGGGCGAAGGGGGGGGGGGGGAGGGGGAGGGGAGCGGAGGAATTCGGCGACTGTGCCTGCACCTAACTTGTTGTCAACCAGTGACATCGCAAAACAGGCGAATGTGTGTGTGGGGGGTGGGGGGAGGGGATAAAATCTCATAAATGGTCCCTTACTGAAAAGCTTTGAAAAACCCACCTTCAGGCGACTCCTCCTGCATATAGGAACCGGTCAGGTATCGATGAACCAGCGCCGATTTTCCGCTGTGTATCGTTCCCAATATGCCCTGTGGAAAAATCACACACATGACCTTATTCTGGAGCTACGAAAGTACTGCATAACGGCATACTCTGTCGCTATAACGAGGTTATACTGTCGCTATAACGAAGTTATACTATGTCGCTATAACAAGATTTCGCGATGTCGCTATAACGAGGTGATACATTACGTACGTAATTTTAATAAACCTTCTGAGATTTGAGACTCTCTTTTGTATAACAGCTGCCGAAAGTTCTGTACCAAATCCATTTATATGCCACAGTGGTAGCGGTATTATCGCCCACGTCACTCAAGGAGTAATACGTTCCACTGATCTTTTAAACATTTCAATCACTTCAAATTGAAACTTTCAAGTTTATATTAAAAAAAAAACGAACAAACACATACGGAAGTTTCTATCTCAATCTATCCGGAAGAATATTGTTTTAATTATGACAAACTTCTTTTGAAAGGCATCTTTTGACCAAGACACCTTATTTAGAAGTTAACTAAAGTAAAACAATATCTTACAAGCTTTAAGTCTGGCACGGAACGGCTGAGGGTCCATTCTTGGCTGTTTACGAAGGAATCTGAAAGAAGTGCAAATCAAGCAGGTCATTAGCACACCAAGACTGCGAAATGGCCTGTAAAATACATAAACAACTTCTGAACCAGTGGTTCATTATACAGAGGTGTTCGCTAAAGAGAGATGGTGAATTACATTACATAATGAGAGTTAGAAATTCGAAGAAAATGATGTTCACGAATACGGTACGGTAAGTAGAGGTATTCAGTAACGGAGGTTTTACTGTCGGGAATTGTTTTGTCGGGAATTGTCTTGTCGGGAATTGTTCAACATCCGACCAAAAACATAGTGACCCAAACTGCACACTACCACCAACACCTCAGCCACACAAACTCCATAAGTGCTGCTGCTGACGGGAATTGCACATTTTCACACAGCTACATCACCGCAGGCAAAGTCGTCAAACAGCTTCTTATTTACATCAACCAAAACGGAATGGAGTGAAGGCATTAAAAGAAGAAGTAACGCAAACATCCAACGCTCTGCCGCCCCCCACCCCTCCACCCCCCCCCCCCCCTTCCTTCACCCAAATCAATGCTAATCTTTGTTTTTTTCCCCGAGGAGCTGCCATGTAATAACTACTTGTCTATCGAGTTTGTTACATGAGGCCCAAACATCAGTCCATCTCAAAAATGTGACAGGATCATTCCCCGAGAACACATGCGGTCCGTGTCCTTCCTGTAATAACCCCGTATGCCCCCACCCCCACCCCCCCCCCCCCGCCGCTGTATTCACAAACGTTTACTGTACAATTAACTGTACTCACAGCATCTGCAATCAACTGATCTGGCTCTAGTAGGCAAATCAGATGACCTTACGAAGTCAGACAGGTCAGATTGACCATAGGAGCGGTTAATGAATCGCATTACGTTATACATGTTATGGGTGTGAATGAAGATGCTTGGGGTGGGGGGGGGGGGGGGGAGGCAGGAATAACTTACTCATACCGTGGAACTCCCAACAAAACTTCTCGTGTGGCGGGGTTTGGGAGAGGTCGGGGGGGCGGGGGAGGAGCATTATTACCATGCCACAATGTCATAGTATCAGGATTCAATGCCCAGCTCACGCGGGTCAATTCTCCTTAAAAGCATGGACACGAACAATCCACCAGAGTGTGCTCAAAATGGCTGTTTTATGGCGGCCCCCAACTGCTCAACAAAACGAAGCACTTATCAAATCTTCACAAAGCAGTCGCTATTCTTTTCTTCTCAGCTTGAAGGATTTTCCATTTCCTCGATTCTAGTTGATGTGTTGAGGGAGAGGGGAGGGGGGTGGGGGGGTGTGGCGGAGGGGCGGAGGGCGGAACTACTTTACGCGCAGCTTTACCCATACAACCAATTTACGCTTTTGATGCACACCTACGCCCGCATGCCCCAAGTCTATTGTCGAAAGAGGCGATTTCCTTCACTTGAAAGTCCGAAAGATAATTGGATCACACGACACAACGATTTTTCAGTGAAGTTGATAACAAATAGAGGACTGTTCCAATCTCTGTCCCCCTGACGTCATCCTTGACGTTTCACGGACAACTTTCTTCATCCATCAAGTCGGAAGTGTAAGTTTACGCTTCTCATCAGTTTCGGAGCACAAATATTTATTTAACACACTGGTATATCTACCGGATCACCCCCCCCCCCTGCCCCTTCACCCCCACCCACCCACACCCCCCCCCCACACACACACACACCCACCCCCACTTATTTTATTTAAATAATGCAAAAAAAACAACAACAAAAACCACACATAAAACTAAAAAACAACCCCCTTCAGAACCTTCACATTTCATGAGCATCCAGCGAACATGACAGCTAAGTGAGGAGTGCGAATATTTCACTGTAGAAACATAAACAGTCCCCTCCTCTAACCTACACAACCCGTGAGAAGCCCGTGAGGAGTGCGAACAGTGCGTGATCCACTGTACCAGTATCACGCATTCTTCACATTCCACTGTAGAAACGTGAACAAATTGCCGTTATTGTTTACATTACCATCTAGGAAAAAATGGCAACACACTGCAACATTTCTGAACTACTAAACAAACCAAAAATACTTATCATAAACCTGTTACACTGCAGCCAAGCCCCCCCCCCCCCCCCACCAACCACCCAACAAACATGCATTTCATTTCGTCCCAAATCACAACCGTTTAATCTCCCTTTCTCTGAAATGGATGACTTTTATCCGGCAGTTCAGGGAGAGGGAGGGGGGCACGGGGGTGCAGCAGGATGCCTCTACCCTTGACACGCTATTTCTCCAAATTTCACATGTATTGGCGAATCCCCAAACCCTCGTGAACACAAGTACTATACTCCTGCCTGACCTTACAGCGTCTATAGCGCATTACTCTACTCATGACCTTCGAGGCGAATATTTTGGTATTTTCATATGCCTAGACTGCTTGCAAGCCACAGAAAACAATCCAGGCTTATGAGTTCCTCGATGTGAAAAAACAAGATGTAACAATCTAGCGCTATTGGAATTTCCAGACGGGTTTCATTTGCTTCTTTTGCAGAGCCTTTATGCAGTTTGTTATGATTAGAGAAAACAATCTTTAACCCCAGATACCTGGCTAAGCTTCTCTTTTGAACGCAGGAGTTTACTGGCTTTGTTAGGCCGCGGTCGCTGAGTTTGTTTTCGCAGGGCCATTGTAGCAACATTTATCGAAATCATTACTTGCGCGGATGACCTGACGAAGTCTAACAAAGGCACAACCAAATCACCGTTAAAAACCAAAGACTGGGACAGGCAGAGAGGCCCTACAGCTGGAAACTAGAGCAGCCAGTGCAAATAAAAAATTAAAGTACAGGTTTATATCACACACTGAAGCCCCGCGTCAACGTAGTGGAAACCAGAGCAACCACTACACATAAAACATAAGAATACAGGTTTATATCACAATCTTAAGCCCCGCAGAAAACTGATGGAAACTAGAATAGCAAGTGCACACAAAGCACAAGAGTACAGGCTGATATTACACACACTGAAGCCCCCCACCCCCCTCCCCCAAGCAACGTGATGGAAATGAATGTTTCAGAAGTAACTTTGAAAATTTCTATATTTTGCCCCTAAAACAGATATATACGAAAGATATTCTGCAGTCTAAATATTTTTAACTACCACTACGTGTTGTAGGAAGAAAGTGATGGCCTTAATACTGCCCACAACCCCCCTCTCACGTAACACACGCCATTTCATCCCCACAACCCACACACGCCATTTCAACCCCAACCACACACGCCATTTCGCCCCTCCAGACCCCCCCCCCCACGCCATTTAGCCCCCGTCCTCACACACACGCCATTTCACCACCCCACCCATCCACGCCATTTCGCTGTCTCCCACACAGGCCATTTCGCCCCCCCCCCCACACACACACGCCATTTCACCCCCCCGCCCCCACCCACACACGCCATCCCCCCCACCCACACACGCCATTTCACGCCCCCCCCCACCCCGACCGATACACGCCATTTCGGTTACGGCCTTCGGGAAGTTGTGGACAGGCAAAATCTGCAACAACCCTGTGTAATTATTACACATAAATACGGACAATATCAAACTCTTTTTTTCCCCACCTAATGACTGTAATCGTCTTCACTCAACTGCAGTCATTTTAACACGACTGTCTCGTTTGAGCCAGCAGGATTGTTTGGCAATAATTTGTATACAGATATCTCTCCAGCCAATTGTACATTATGGAATAAAAACACAATTATCGAATCTAAACTCGTCACAACAGCACGCCTATATTCATGGGTATTTCTCCCAACCACTGCTCTGTTTATCAAATGCAGTTTATTTTTGGTAGCAAGCACTTAGAGCACTCAGATAAGATAAGGCACTACTATAAACCTTATCTCCAGCGACACCCAGGCGACTAATCAAACTACAGCCATTTTATAACAGTGGAAGACGGTTAATTGCATAATGCACGAAAGAAAACGGTAGTGGAGTTTGCCACAGGAATTATCCGGCATATCCGACTATTCGCCATACGATTAACCGATTTCATCTGTACACATTTCATCAAATTGCCCGACAACAACCGGAAGCGCATGCGCAATCGGCACGTGTATGAGCACGTGTGTCAGCACGTGTATGGACATGTGTGTCTTCACGTGTATATACATTTGTGTCCACAAGTGTGTTGCCAAGTGCTGTTTCGATATAACGAGACCCTGCTGTATAAAACGAGTGGGTTTCTTCTTCTTTTTTTTTCGCCACCACCCGCCCCAGTTTCCGGTGGTGTGTTTTCTTCAAGCTCAAGGTCTAAACGGGTCCGGACAAAAACTGAACGACACCCGTGATATAACACGCATAAAACGGGAAGGACACTTGGCAGCCCTAGGACAATAACTCAATCAAGTTTGTAGTCGGTGCCTAGATTCAAAAGAAAGCCACGTGATATCACAACGGCATCTAATCCAAAAAATGAAAAATGTTTTTGTCCACCAAAAATTAGAAATCACAAGCGCGCTTGATCAAAAAAGATGTAAGAAACCATTAGAACTACAAACTTGGTATATTTTAATCTGAGGTTATTAAGTCCTTGAATAAATCAATTTTCCTTCCGTAATTTGCAATAAGTGGTGATCACAATGATGCCGTCAATCAAGAACCACTTCTAGCAATTAAGTCCTAATAGATCAAAGCGCACAAATCGACATCTCAGACATTGATATTGTCGTGAAAATTGCACTTGTCAAAAAAAAAAAAAAGAGAGAAAAAAAAAAGAGAAGACGAGATGTCACCTGTCAATCAAATGACACAAATCCCAATGCCACTGCCATGTGGTGTGGAAGGCAGCAGCAGACTGTCACCTGTGACTGCACGCTCAGGCGGATGTCCACAATTCGATCACGACACTTTCCATGGTGTACACTTCGAAATGATAAAAAAACTTCTACAGAAGGGATGGTTCCCCCAACCCCCCCCCCCCCCCATCCTCCCTCTCTCTCTCTCTCTCGACAAGTTAGAAAAAGAAACAACAAAGGAACATGTGCGGGGCACAGATCAAGGCTGTAACACACAGGACGACGGGCGGTGGTCGGGGACAAGACCACGGAGATGTTGAATAAGACCATTGGGGATATGGGATAAGACCACGGAGACGTTGACAAGACTGCGGGAATGTGGGGCAAGAAAACAGTCGTGGAATAAAGCCCCCGAGATTCATGAGGTATGACAATTGGGATGTGGGACAAAAAACCATGGGCATGTGGGACAAGCCGACTGGGTCATGACGTATGACAATTGGGATGTGGGACAAGACCATGGGCATGTGGGACAAGCCGACTGGGTCATGACGTATGACAATTGGGATGTGGGACAAGACCATGGGCATGTGGGACAAGCCCACTGGGTCATGACGTATGACAATTGGGATGTGGGACAAGACCATGGGCATGTGGGACAAGCCCACTGGGTCATGACGTATGACAATTGGGATGTGGGACAAGACCATGGGCATGTGGGACAAGCCGACTGGGTCATGACGTATGACAATTGGGATGTGGGACAAGACCATGGGCATGTGGGACAAGCCGACTGGGTCATGACGTATGACAATTGGGATGTGGGACAAGACCATGGGCATGTGGGACAAGCCCACTGGGTCATGACGTATGACAATTGGGATGTGGGACAAGACCATGGGCATGTGGGACAAGATTGCTGGAATGTTGGATACGGCATATAACATCGTGACAAAACAAACAACTGGAACCCGTCTCCATAAATGACGCCTACTTAATGTGTTACAAAAATAGGTGGGTCATAACTGAGCGCTTTACCTAAAATAAATAGTGATTTCACACGCCATCAACATCAACTCATCAGAAAGCTCCAATATCATTTAAGTCCTTACTCAGACAAGAGATCTCAAAACACACTTTATGAATGACGACCCCACAGATCACTCTTATTCCAAAAAAAAAAAAAAAGACCTGAAATTGACCATTTTTTTTTTTTTATTTTGTAAACAGTTGTGAAGTGAGAAAACTCCCTCCCCCACCCCCCCCCCCCTCAGTTCCCTATGGCCTTTGCGAGTGTGTGTCAATCCCAAGCAGGTCAGCCGAACCCAAATGACAGGACTCTTTGTCAAGCACACGCGTGGTTGGTGACCCCCTACTCCTGTCCCCCCCCCCCCCCCCCCAATAAACAACTTTGTTTTGCGCACCCCTCGTTTCCTGTGCATTCCAAACAAAGTGGACAGCACAGCACGCAAGTCAAGGATGATGGAGGTCATCGGTAAAGAAAGCGCGTCTCCCACAAAAGATGAAGCCACACCAGTCAAAGATGTGGGAGGTCATCGATTAAGGAACCGTGGCTCCCACAAGAGGCGAAGCGACATCAGTCAAAGATGTGGGAGGTCATCGGTGAAGGAACCCTGGCTCCCACAAGAGGCGAAGCCACACCAGCCAAGGATGCCGGAGGTCTCCGGTTAAGGAACGGCGGCTCCCACAAAAGGCGAAGCGACATCAGTCAAGGATGCAGGAGGTCATCGGTAAAGGAACCGTGGCTCCCACAAAAAGCGTAGCGACAGTCTAGCGTACATTACAACACCGTAAGCCATTGTAACAATATCCCTTGATATTTTGCGTAACGACAGTTGCTATGCAACACACTGACAGCGTCACAGTACAGGGAAGTACATGATGGCGAAAAAAAGAGTATTTCCGCGTTTTTTGGCTATCCAAGGCACGATTGTGTGGGTTTGTATTATAGCAGCAATAGGTCACGGAGCTAGTATGATTTGCATTGGGCTCGGACATTGGTGGAAAGCTAATCACCTCACCGCTGCAAGGTTCGTTCACAGGCCTTCCATGCGTGCCCACATCCCATACACAGCACCCACCCCCAGGCTCTGCGAGGTTCGTTCCCAGGCCTTCCATGCCTGCCCACATCCCATACACAGCACCCACCCCCATGCTCTGCGAGGTTCTTCACAGGCCTTCCATGCGTGCCCACATCACATACACAGCACCCACCCCCAGGCTCTGCGAGGTTCGTTCACAGGCTTTCCATGCGTGCCCCCATCCCATACACAGCACCCACCCCCCAGGCTCTGCGAGGTTCGTTCACAGGCCTCCCATGCGTGCCCCCATCCCATACACAGCACCCACCCCATGCTCTGCGAGGTTCGTTCACAGGCCTTCCATGCGTGCCCACATCCCATACACAGCACCCACCCCCAGGCTCTGCGAGGTTCGTTCCCAGGCCTTCCATGCCTGCCCACATCCCATACACAGCACCCACCCCCAGGCTCTGCGAGGTTCGTTCACAGGCCTTCCATGCGTGCCCACATCCCATACACAGCACCCACCCCCAGGCTCTGCGAGGTTCGTTCCCAGGCCTTCCATGCGTGCCCCCATCCCATACACAGCACCCACCCCCAGGCTCTGCGAGGTTCGTTCACAGGCCTTCCATGCCTGCCCACATCCCATACACAGCACCCACCCCCAGGCTCTGCGAGGTTCGTTCACAGGCCTTCCATGCCTGCCCACATCCCATACACAGCACCCACCCCCAGGCTCTGCGAGGTTCGTTCACAGGCCTTCCATGCCTGCCCACATCCCATACACAGCACCCACCCCAAGGCTCTGCGAGGTTCGTTCACAGGCCTTCCATGCGTGCCCACATCCAATACATAACAACCTGCCCCTTCATTTATCCATACAGTAAATCTGTATAACGAACTTTTTGGCGCAGGGAAAGAAGCAGTCAAAACTGATGCCCGCTTATTGCAGGTTCTTCGCATCACGGAAGGGGTGACGGGGAGGAGGGGTAGGGGATTACACCATGTACGGGGATGAATTATACTTGCGTAAGGAGTGAATTATACTGATGTACCGTTGTTCCTACAACGGATTTTGCCATTCTTACAGCTATTAATTATAGATCAATACCGCTGATGAGAAACAACAACATTTAATACAAAACAAAGCCTCCACATGGCCCGAGCCGAGCAGTTCCTCAAAAGCAAAATCTATACCTTTGTTTTTTAGCATCTGAACATTTTCAACCGAGAATGACAAAATTAGCAACCGATACTGAATGAAGCCCATAAAACTTGTCAGACCGCATTCTCGTCGCTTCACACTCAACTACAAACTGGTCGATTCATATCCAACCCCAAACCCGTCGATTCATGCTCAATCCCAAACCCTTCGATTCATATTCAACCCCAAACTCATCGATTCTACTTCAACCCGAAACCCGTCGATTCATGCTCAACCCCAAACCCGTCCATTCATATTCAATCACAAACTCGTCGATTCACACAACTCCAACTAGTACAATTACGAACTCTTTTTTTTTTCCCCAACGGCCGGAGGCTGACTGACTTCCAAACCCTTATTACTACGCAGATTATAAATCATCAATGCTATCTACGTATACTACAAAAAAAACAAAAAAACAAAATGCAATTGAAAACCAGGAGGAAAACAAAAACACTGTTTACTGAATGATCTAACTCATTGCAACATCGAAATACCGCTCAACGATTGATCCAACACCGCGGCAACAGATAAGCTGTGATTAGCCAAGCGTAACGGTTCTGTACGTTAATTGGTTATCCAGAAATTGCTGGCAAACTTGAAAACTACGGCCTGTGTCAATCATATCCAACTTAATCGGAATAGTGAACTAAAAAACTGGCACATTAAAACACAGTAACATGGTTCCAAGTAATTACTGGTAAAAGTGCATCACTTTATACGGCGATTCCCCAGATCATAACAAAAAAAACGAAAGCCAACAACAGCGTAAATAACATTAAACAAGCGCAATTTGAACATTTTTTTTCCTATTTTTACGAAGAATGCTGAAAATACTTGTACGGCAGAGGAGAAACAGAATCGACGCGCCCCGGTCAGATTTAGCGCGTACACGCTAGGTCCAAATTCCTATCCGCCACAGGAATCTGAAGCTCTAACAACCGCAACTTGAACGCTTGCAATCAACAAAGATAGCGCAGACACTCGATAACACCGGATCTTAACTCAAATATCCGGGTCACAGAACAAGATCACAGGCTGAAGTCACAGAACAAGATCACAGGCTGAAGTTACAGAACAAGATCACAGGCATAAGTCACAGAACAACACCACAGACATAGACCACAGGCTGCGGTCACAGAACAAGACCATAGGCTGAGGTCACAGAACAAGACCACAGGCTGAGGTCACAGAACAAGACAACAGACTGAGGCAACAGAACAAGACCACAGGCTGAGGCAACAGAACAAGACCACAGACTGAGTCACAGAACAAGACCATAGGCTGAGGCAACAGAACAAGACCACAGACTGAGGTCACAGAACAAGACCATAGGCTGAGGTCACAGAACAAGACCACAGACTGAGGTCACAGAACAAGACCATAGGCTGAGGCAACAGAACAAGACCACAGACCGAGGCAACAGAACAAGACCACAGGCTGAGGTCACAGAACAAGACCAGGGACATAGGCCACAGAACAAGACTCCAGGCTGAGGTCACAGAACAAGACCACAGACATAGGCCACAGAACAAGACCATAGGCTGAGGTCACAGAACAAGACCATAGGCTGAGGTCACAGAACAAGACCATAGGCTGAGGTCACAGAACAAGACCATAGGCTGAGGCAACAGAATAGGACCACAGACTGAGGTCACAGAACAAGACCATAGGCTGAGGCAACAGAACAAGACCACAGACTGAGGTCACAGAACAAGACCATAGGCTGAGGCAACAGAACAAGACCACAGACTGAGGCAACAGAAAAAGACCACAGGCTGAAGTCACAGAACAAGACCAGGGACATAGGCCACAGAACAAGACCACAGGCTGAGGTCACAGAACAAGACCAGGGACATAGGCCACAGAACAAGACCATAGGCAGAGGTCACAGAACAAGACCAAAGACATAGGTCTCGGAATAAAGGACACAGTTGTCGGGCATTCACTGCACTTTTGGGCATTTGCAATTTCTCTGATACATCTTTTAACCATTTTCTGAACTACGATTCGTTTAAAATACCTAGGCTATGGGAGGATGGGTTCCGGACAGAACCTCCCGGGACCGAACTCCCCGCGCGCATAACCCCCCATATGGAGAGGACCAAACCCCCCCCCCCCCCCCCCCCCGCTTTAGAGGAGCTCCAAGAGGAACAGTCCGATGAAATAACCCCGATTGCGGAATATTTTGAGGATACCTACATCGGTCGGGTGCGACGTAACCAGAGAATTTCTCCAAAGTTTGACCATTGCTTGTGGAACATGAGCAATCGGACTGAAGAGGAACTACCGAGGACCAACAACACTATTGTTGGGTGGCACCGCAAAATGCAAGCTGCCGTTGCCGCTCAACACTCCAATCTATGGCGGTTCCTGGACATTCCTCTACGAGAACAGAGCCTAAACAATGTCACCATAAACCAAATTATAGGAGGTTTTTTTGAGAGGGGGGTTTGGTCCGATCGGGGGGTTATGCGCGGGGGGTTCGATCGGGGGGGGGGGGGGTTCGGTCCCGGGGTGTTCTGTCCTAGAACCACGGGAGGATATATGCAATTAAGCAGCGTCGGTGAGTTTCTCTGTTCCGGAACTCATTGAGCTAGCATGTCGTGTCTAATTTCTGATACTGGACAACCCCTAACCCTTAAACCCCTCCTTAATGCCAGAATTAGATGCAATTCAGTAGCTGCACTGAACGAGACAGAATTTATGCATCTACTGATCCAAATACGATGCCACGAAAGACGATCTTCAGACGTACCCCTGAGGCATTCTCGGTGGACAGAAAAGAAGAATAATTGTGTATTGGATAGAGCAAGTGAAACAGAGACCACAAAAAAATATACAACACGCTAAATCCAGAAGGGTTTGAGTGTGTTTCTTTTCTCTAACAGTTTATTGGTACTGCTCAATGTGGTATACACGCAGCTGCAATATTTGAGCTGCATCGATTCACTTGCACTTTCTTAAACTGCATACGTTAAGCGCTGATGCATGGGGAGTGGGGTTAGAGGAAGGCTTCCTGGCTAGTAAGGGCTCATGCTACGGGACCGGAATCCTGCGAGGCATGGGACAATTACGAAACGAGTCCCTGTATATATTTTCCTCAAACCATAACTAGAGCAGTGTGCATAGCCCACATATTCCCCACAGCCCCCCCCCCCCCCCCCCCCTACATCAGTTAAACACGGCCATCAATAGTCAATCAAGAGCTGAAATTTTCCAAGTCCAGCTGGTCCATTTTCCTTGGACGAACCTAGCCCATTTACAATACCGATCTGTGTTTGTTCCCACAGAAGCTACATACGAAGTTTCATTAAAATCCTTGCAGCAGTTTTAAAGTTATCGTGTTATCAAGCTCTTGGTGACAGACCGACCGACACGCGGTCGATCGCATATATTCCCCCTGTGGGGAATAAATGAACACGAAAGATTGAGCATCACACATAGAAAAGGGCTACAGTAGAACACCTCACTAAGTAAACAAATAATATACAGAAATTGGGCATAACTTGCGCAGGGCAACCACCCCCCCCCCCCCCACTCCCCTAACAGACGCAACGCCGACATTTCGAGTTTATAGACAATGAAGTAAGTCGTTATCAAAATGTTACACCAGAGACGTTTTGAAAAGATCTGTCATCCTGGCCGATTTAATGGTGGATGACATGTTGGACATCCCAATTGGGGACATCCTAATTGGCGACATGAGGTTCATAATCTGACAGTTCTTGCCACGGAGATCAAGAAACTAGACACTTGTGTTATTTAACATTTGGCAATTCCCCAGCATTTATTCGTCTATTAAGTTACAAAGTTAAAAATCTATATCTGGTTAATTTCGGTATTTTTGATTTCTCTCAATTCTGCCCCTATTTTTCATATTTTCTGGGTTTGATATCCCTGAAAAAATTACCCCAGTCTCAAATATACCAAACATGGCGTCGACCATTATGAACTTTAGAATAACATCTTGCGTAGAGTCAGTCTGCTAGAACTTGACAGTTTACAGATGCGGATTTCGAGTATATGCAAAGTGCTCTGATGCTGAGCACATTTCAAAGCACGATTTTAAGTCGATTAGGTCAAGAATTCTCCAATTACTCAGAACAACTGGATAAATTTTGTATAATTCAACCATCCCACCGTTCATTGACAAGTGACATGCAAATGAATGACATAAATAAAAATAGATAATGGTAGCTTTCGGGTAGTATTTTGCGAAGTGCTAGTAATGATATTTCGATTCTTTATTTACACAGGCTTCGAAGCGCATGTATGCAAAGAAAATTCAACGTTTTCACTTATTTCTTTACACTTTAACCCAAAGGATGTCCAGTCGGAACATAAGCCCATCGGAAGTTCCCAAAAGTGCTACGGGTGTAATGAGATCATAGTGAATTGCATGGCTTCTAGTTTGCTAATAAACCTAAAAAACCGGTGCAAACGCTTTTTTCACACGAAAAGAACGCATTTTCAATTTTACCAATTTCAATATGCTATTCAATTTCATGTTTATTTCCTTGTGTAAGCCATTTCGTACTTTGACTCTTTCAGCGAGGTTTCTTTTCGAATCCATTTATTTGGTTACATTATAAAGAAATGATAAGGAAAACACCAAATTTCCAATTTTCTTTCAACATGAACACTTAAGTATTTAAGAAAGCCATGATACGATCTTTTACAAACTATTTTTGACTGATCATTCCGCCCTTTAACGACCAACTTGTAAATGTTTCTGGCACATTAGAATTTGACGATTTTTTTTTACTTTTATTCCTATCTAGTACCAGCGGACCCTTTCTATCTTCCTCGGACAGAAGGGGAACCAGTTCCTGTAATAGAAGTGGCCATTGATCTCAACTCTCGAGGCTCTGGATCCTACGGTGCACGTTCCAGGACAGCAAGTTTCGGACTAGCAGGCCTTTTCTTTAGAAACACACTGAGAAGTATCCTGGCGCATTAATTTCGACCACAGCGAAACTGCCAAATTTGAATACAGAGTGATTTTGCAATTGTTGAATTATTGTTGTTGTGGGTGATAATGTGGGATTATATATTTTGATTTCAAGAAAATGCCTATTTTTCTTTCAGTACACAATTGTTATTGACCATAAAAGCTGCACGTCGGAATTCTTCACTGAGCCATTTATCTGATGCACTCTATTCAAAATTTCGCCGCCGGCGCGCGCCGAGATTAGCAAAATTAACATAACTGACTAGTTCTCTCATACGAACTATGACTCTTGCTGTCATTTGAAGACTGCAAGTCATCGAGGATAATTCCTATCCTTTCTTTACAGCTCTATCCCAACCGAACTCGGTCGAAACGTAACACCTTTTCGGCAAGTCTCAGTTCGAATCCCGAAGACTAGGGCAGCATAGCTCCAGGACGCGGCAGCTACAGGGTTTCCACTGATACAGATATAAGGTGATTCGTACGTAAATTTTGCCGAAAGGATTTGATGATTCGACTGGATTGGGATAAAGTTATAAAAATGAGAAAAAACTTTCGTTTGAAACATATCCACAAGTGGGTTATAAAACAGGAAGAATGATAAGTAAAAATAGTTTTTCAAAGATCATATGTTGGCTTTTTTAATTTAAAAGTGCGCATGTTGAGTAGAAATTAGAATTTTGATGCTTAGCCCTTAAATTTCTTTATAACTTACTCCAAAACATTTGCAGTCGAAACGGCACCCCTATGGGAATGGCCCGAAAATACGAACCGGCTTATACCGAGTACCTTAAGAAGGAACAGCTGACTCGGAGCTGGGGACAGCAAAACCGGAAGTAATTCACAGGGCTGTTAGCTGACGATGAAATGAGCTATTACCATTTGAAAGAAAGTAAATGGCGTCATTACCTTCAATACAAACAACATGTTCACGAATTTGTGCCTGTATCAGTGGATCGGGGACTGCGTCGATAAGATCATAAATCGCGTAAATACTGGGGTGGACACTTTCAAATCGCTGTATCTCCTGTCTGATAGCATACGAGTTATTAGAGTACGAAGTTATTTGTGTCCTGGGATTCATTGTTATGCGGTTGTCACTGTTTTGTCATATATCCAAGGCATCTCGTGACAAATACTTGTGTTATTTCCCGATCTTTGATAAAAATCTCCAAAATGGCACGGTTCTTGACATGCGCACGCGCAAGTTGACACTGTTTTCCGTAAAAAATTTCGTACAGTAGATTTAGGACGCCAGTTCTAGAAGACACATCCCGAACAAATATTTACATTGTGGGAAAAAACTTTTTTCTCATTCCACAGCATGGTCACCAAAATCTAAAATAAAAAAAAGAAAGAAAAAGAAGTATTGAGACCGAGTCTAAGTAATGTCGAGCAAAAATATAGAACTCACCGGCTGGATGTATAAAACCCTTTAAGTAAAAACGCTTTACACAGAATTCAGTAAAGTTCCTGAAATGGCATTTAAGAGGAGAAATTTCTCTCAAAATATTCCAATCCGCCGTTGGTGCAAGTATTTTCATACATGAAACACTTCAAAAGAGTAACTTACAAGTTTATAATATAAGTTTTTGTCATTAAACGTTTCACAGAGACCACCGGCCAATCGGCCAAATTAAAACAGTGGTATGAGAGTGGATTTTCTCCCTGATCTTTACCAGATAAGACTTCTTATAACCAGTGAATCAGGATTGAAGAACATGTCTTCAAACAGATATTACTGAACATTATTAAACTAATAAAAATTAATTAACGCAGTCTCACATATCATGTAATAAAATACACTGATAGGTAATTAATAAAAATTGTAATTCAAACATTTTCATCTTAACATAAAATATTAAATATTTTACAAAAAAGTCTTGTCATAGTGTAACCAGTTCTCAGATACAAAGACATATTTTGATTTGAATAATGAATAATCAGTTAGTTTTAGCTACTGAAGTTAAAATGAAAATTTCTTAGTTTTTAGTACGCAGTGGGTCTGCCTTGACCAATTGACTCCATGGTTAAGCATTCCTCAATTTGAGCAGGATTTAGAGCAGGAGGCTCAAGCACCTCAGGATTGCTTATAAATGTTATTACTTATGCTATTAACCCAGCCATGGCATTGCTTATATAATAGTCTTTAATTATAGTATAGCTTATTATTTCAAATCATATTTAAAAGATGATTATCCTTCCAATTATCAAATTTCCTCTACTTAAAATCGTTAATAAATTCAGTTCTGAATGGGGAGTGTCCCTTAATGTATAAAAAGATGTATGTATATATAACGCTAAAGCAATATGAAGCAAAATTAAGTACTTTACGTATGAGAAACACTAGACCGTGAAATTATGTTAAATCATTGCTCTTACTTTATGACAAGCCATTGACCTTATACCTAGAAAATTCTACATGTATAGCGACTTATGTATTGACAAAACGCAGTAAAAATATCAATAAATTTTAATGATTTTATTTGTACAAAGTTATGGACTTGAATTATACAATTCTTTTAAATTAGACAACTTGAAAAGTTCTGTAGCTTTAAACATAAAATATGTCAAGACAACATATAAGCTGCTATATTAAACAGTCATGAATTACTGTCTGTCGCTTTCTTTGGCCAATACAACCATTTCAGAAAATATTTCTTGTGATCTTCCTTTCCCCTCTCTTTAAGATTTGTTTTGTTTTTTTTTTTCAATTTGAAATAGTTCGTCATCTTGCAAATGATTTTTTTGGAGTTCGGACTGATACAAACTCGCGGAAATGGGTTCGTTATCATAATCTTTGAGTTTATAAATAGGCACACGTCCTCTGCAAAATTACTGCGTTGCTGTAAATATTTCACCAGTCCATCTTTGATCGTAACACGGCTGAATACATTTCTTAAGTGAGTGATACGTACTTTGTTGTTTAAACTGATATTTTGATAGTGTTGACCGTGTAGGAACTCAACTAGAATAAGTAGATAAGCACACATCTTCCTCATTGTTTAAACTGATATTTTTTGGTGCAGTGTCTATGGCTCTTTGTATTGTGCTGTTGTATCCTTTAGCAAAAGTTTGAAGCTGATCAATGTATGTGAAAACGTTTTTATAAGCAAAATATCTGTATATTTTCCATTTGATAGTTTCAATAACTTTCGCTAATTGCAGCCTTATTTTCGTTTTCAGCAGAGTTGTTTTATTCCGCTGGATTTCATTAGATACTCTAACGGCCTTGGCTCGGAATTCCTGACCCTTATCAGACCACATTAGATTAGGTTTTCGTCCCTCGTCGAATATGTCTTTGAATGTTTGGCAACAGAAGCTCCACTCTTGTCTTTTAAAGGACGCAGCCATAGATATTTCGAAAATGTATCAATCACAACCAAAACGTATTTAAATTTATTATTATCCTTAGAAAAATTCATCATATCCATCAAGTCAGCACACCATTGATCATCTTTGCCTGAAACAATAATATGTGTTCTTTGAAAATGAAGTCGGTTTGGCCACTGTAAACTATAAGGCTCTTGGAGCTGGAATTTTCTAATTTTATATTTACTAATGTGAAAAATTCCATCATTTTTAACAAATTGAAAGTTTTTCAGGGCCGGAAAAATTTGAAGGTTTCGATGGATTAAAATACACTTCTTTTTAATAATCTTCCCAAGGTGCCGTAATTAGATCAAATGAAGACATAAAAGGAATACACTTATTTATATATCAAAACCGGCCTCATCATCTTCTGCAGAATAAGTCTTCAATCAAGTCAGCATAGTCTATATCGATATCATCAGTGGCCTCTTTCTAAAGCGAAAATGCTTCAGCTCGACCTCCTGCTCCTGCAAAAGCAGCTCTAGGGTTAAGAGGGTCGACTAAGTCTAGTTGTCTATAAATGCTTTTATATTCGGGTTTTGTTTCACATCTTTATTCCATTCGCATTCCACTTTACAGATATATAAAAATCCATTTTCTTCCAAGTATTTTGTTTCTTTAAAGTAGCCTGATATAATTCGCCCATCGTTTGAATGATGATAGTGTTTTATCCTCGTTTTTATAAACATCGTCTAGTTTATACATTCCAACTTTGTATACACCGGCATTACGTGCATGTTGTATTTTTACTCCTTCCGAATATTTGATGTACTTCAACCATTTTATGACTTTCAGTGAGTGTTTTTCTTGAGGGCAATAACCTTGAGCTTGAATAAGTCCAATGGTGTTTTCGTCAAGAAACTTTATTCGAAAGTACCTCAAATATGCTAGAGCAATAGTAATGCATTTATAAAATGGATCTATACCACCATGCATGTTCATGAACAAGCTCCGAAGCTCCAAATAGGCTCGTCTCAAGATATATACATTTGATTTACAGTATATAATGGTCTCTTTCCTAAATTCCAAGCAATGATGTCGATGTGCATCATACCACTGAATAAATTTCACTCCCTCCTCACTCGTCATATCATCTGGGCTGTAGTACTTGATATCAGGAAGGTTATTGTGTTCTGATTCTTTTTTTGGTACTGAATAAATGTGGAAAGTACCCTTTTCTTAACTCTGTGAAGCCAAACATCTTTGATAGGTTTTTAAGAGCTGTCGGCATAAAATTTACAGAATCAATCATCTTAATTTTGTGTACACGAATTTCTACACACGTGTTCTCACTGCCATATGGAATAATACTGGGCAAGACCGCATTTTCGAGCAAATACTGCATTATTGGGTAAGAGTCGTAACCTTTGAAACTATGACACAGTATTGTAGCACCCTTTGAGAAAAGCCACTTGCAGTTAAACTCCGTGGTATGTTCACCATAAAATACACTTCATTCGGCCCGCACTTTTTACATATAGTGCTCTCATTTATTTTACCAACCATACCTATTGAGCAAATTTTTTGTGCAACAAACACATTTGATCCATGCAAGTGCGAGCCACACTTAGTTTTATTACAGTGCTTTCATATTTTTGTTTCGGAATCTGGATTAAACCCCTTCTCGCATTGCAATATATCGTCTTGGGTACATTCAAAATCGAAAAAAATAAATTTTGTGATCATCGAGTGACTATTCACATAACATTGTTGCCCAGATGGGAAAAATCGCCGCATTTTTTACACCTGACTTACATCCTTCTTTTTATGCATTTTCCTGTTCATGGGATCACCACAGCTAGTACATCTACAATATTTACTACACGTAGAGTCTACCTTCTTGTCAACGAGTTGTGTAGCTTATAACACTTTTTGCCTTGAAATGAAAAGTTATTGCATTGTATTGTGTTGTTCTTTAGATCCCTTTCAACTGCTATGGTCATATTGGGATCCCCCTGCCACATTATACTGAAATGGGGCATTCCAGTCCTCCTCCTAATCCATACATGTGGAGTGCCTCACAGGGTAGCAAGCAGGAGTCCCAATTTTAAAGTCTTAGGTAACCCGGCCGGGGTTTGAACCCACGATCTTCCAGTCTCGAGGCGGACACTCTAACACTAGGCCACCGAGGCTGGTTTATGAAAAGTTACAATCGTCGCATATAATTAAATGGCCATCATGTGGATCGTGTATTTTACGGCAACGTAAACACACGTTGTTGCATTTGTGGGTTTCTTTGCTGTTGTACCCCTTTTGACAAGAATGACAGTAATAAACTCTTTTCAAAAATGCAGGCATCAATGTAATAATGTTGTAATGGTCTTGAAATGACATATATTTTTTTCTCTGCCTAGGGTAGAACGTAAGTGAAAGTATTGACATGATCACGTGATAGTACATAAATTTTGTAATTTGGAAGTAGTGATTGAAACTGCTTTATGTCTTCAACCCAGCATTTTTCTAATGGCAAATTTGCCATACGGTTCAATTCTTCTAATAATTCTCTTTGAATAAACTTCCCTTGTATTATGCTGTTGTACTGCGGATGTTGATCAATCTTTGCTTTAGCTGTCAAAACCGCCGTAGCACAGCAAATATTTTCATCACTTCTCATGCGTAAAATACACTGTTTACTTTGTAAAAATATCTCTAAATCAACGCCATGTGTTGTAAAAGTGCCTCCTTTAGGTTTCTTTGCGTGACGAATGTAAATTTCAAAATTACCGTCAAGGACAAAATGTTAAAGGATTTTAAAACTCTTTCAATTTCATTTAAAAATATTCCACAGTAAACTCTTATTTTTTTATAAAGGGGATTCTTATCGGAAGGTCTAATTCGCCACTTTGCACAACCATTCTAATTAAATCATCTTAATGTGCTTGTTTGGTAACTTCCTTAATAATCGAATTTAAAAGATTCTTCAAAGCTTTGAGAATTTCCTTCACACCTCGTATTTCCAGATCCTTGACACTGGCCTTATCGATCGTGTTTGTTGTATTGAACTTTTCACTTTACCACTCCCGGATTTTCTTCAAATCAAAAAATTATTTGGAGTTTAAGCTTTTAGGTGCCTTCTAAAGCTAATCTTCGAAAGATCTCTTACCCCCAACCTGATGGTGCATACGTCTATGGCGCTGTAGGTTGTCATTTCGCTTGAATGTCTGACCACAATCAATAGGTAAACGAGGCGTTGTTTTGAAGTGGTTTTGAAAACATTGCAAATTGCTGCTGACTGATGTTTCTGAAAGTAAATATTTAGGACTGGGTTATTTCTTGGAGTGAAATGATTACCAATTTCTTTGTGGTCCTAATAAATGTCCCAAAGAGCTCTGTAAAAACTAGGTCGAACCGGTATATGTTTCTATAAATAAATTTATTACTCTTCATAACAGTGGGGGCTTTTAAACTTGATATGCCGTATATGGAACATACAGAAAGTAGGGTGTATAGCTTTTGGGTATAAATTTAACATGTGCACTTACCTATTATCATATAAACAACATCACGGTTAAGTCAATAACGTAAGTAATAACATTTATAAGCAATCCCGAGGTTCCTTAGCTTCCTCATTTAAATCCTGATTAAATTGAAGGGGCTTAACTATGAAATCAATCGGTTTAGGCAGACGCATTGCCTACCGTTTTTCACTAAAGCTTCGAATATCAAACAGTAAAATATTATGAATTCAAATAATGCATGGAGTTGTTGAAAGAGGCCCTGTACGTTTGGCCTGATGACATCAGGCTAGAATATCAGAGACAAATTTTGAACAAATAAAACAATACTAGATATCATCAGACAAAACGAACAAAGTAGAACATGTTCCACAGGATTCAAGTGACTGTATGGGCTTGTTCGTTAGGTATGATGTGTTGTATAATCAGATATATAATAAAATGATGCCTGAGATATAGTGACTGGAAATCAATTGCTGTCCCCATCTTATGGGCCTGTTCGCTTAGGCTGATAATAACTGATGATGATTGTCATCACCCGTTCGGCTTTTTGATGATGAGGTCATGCGCTAAAACAGGTTACTATGATTTCTATGTTGTAATTATATTTTGTAACGTTTTTTTATTTTTAAAACATCCAAATAAATTTCTTTGACTAAATAACTATTATTATGGACCCTAATTTCTTGACCACCACATTGAGTGATTCCAATCATTATCATGTTGTGAAACAGACATTCAGATTTTTTCAGATTGCACACTATGTGCATATAATGCTCAATCACTCCGCACGAACATGCCCTTTGTTTGAATGAGTGTACATTCAAGGTGATGAAAAGAAACACAAGAGTATCAGCCGGTTGCAATGATTTGAAGGAAACGGATAACCGAAGAGACCCTCATCACTTGCCACCACTCAGATAACCTCGATATAAAACAAGAAAACGCCATTATTTATTTTTCACAGGAAAAGCAAAACACTGAATATTACAAGGATGCCTTTTACTTAAAGATTTATTTCTGCTGGAAATATGCAAATTTCTCTGAGCAAACGACTGTTTTTATGGACTTTAGTATTTATGGCAGCAATATTATTACATGATAATGATGATATCATGCTGTTGTTTCACCTAATAGCTGTTGTCAACATAGCTTCTGATTGATCTCTTTGCATATTATGTGCGTTTCGATTGTTCAGATGGTGTCATCACCCTAAACACACTGAGTATACACCCAAGACAAAAGTTATATGTGCCCCTATCCGAGACCAGTACATGTCAAGCTTGGAACTGTAGTGGAACTAAAAGCAAATATAATCTCAATGGCCCTAACAGCGCTACTAGAATGAACGGTATACGACAATGATTGAGGTTCAAAGTTTAGTAGTGACCTTTAATGACAGTTAAATGTCAGCAAATTTTAATCATTCTAAGAGGTTATTCATATCAACACTTGGATCAAATTTTATCAATCGTGTTCATAAATGTGTCAGAAGAAAGGTCATCCGTGCAGACAAAGACCGTTCACAGAACGCTGCTCAGTCGTGCTAACAAAACGGTAAATCCAAGCAAGTCCCAATGGTGAAAACGTAACAAAACTGAAGAATCACCGTTCTGAACCATCAATCCACAAAGAGTTGTATGAATCGTAGTCATAGGATGTAAAATACTCCAGAAGTGAAGACGTCACGAAATCCAATCGCCCAAGGTGTCATCTCTATGAAGCGCTAATACTGAGTTTCATCCAAATCCACTGACACGCTTTGGTTGAATATGGCACAAGAAGCACAAGTTCAATACAGCCAGCTGTTGGGAATAAAAAAATAAAGGTGCAGAGGTAAGCTGAAGAAGTCAGGAGCAACAACAAAAATATAACCAGCCCAGGAAGCAATCCAGACGAAGTCACAAGAATTCTATCAAAATATGTTCTCAAGCAGTGGAGAAATCGGGTTCAGAGAACCACGATCAACACGACGGCAGTTCTAAAAGCTAAAAGTTTGAAGTTAAACGATGATTTTGAATGGATACTATCTATACCCCCTTAAGCCTGAGTACGTCAGGTACTACTCTCGCTATAAGGTTCCCATATTTCTCAACCCAAGATGTTATTCATATAAACACCAAAACGGAGATTCATTCGCAGCCGTCGATATATTTTTCGGACTCGAATTCAAAAGACGGACGCACAATCAACACTTCGACTAATAAATATCCAAGTGCAAAACCTTAAATGACCCGTCAAGTTTACCACAATTTAATTTATGTCATCAAAATCCGTTGACGGATTTTGCTAAAATCTAGTCACAAGCAAGAAAGGCGTGGCAAACGGACTGAAAGACGTATAAACGTTTTCCCATGCATGTGTGGGCATAGGAAAGATTTTGCATCAAACACTACAAGCAGCCACTGGAGATATTGCACTAACGGCATGAAAATATTTAAAAAAATGGGCACGTTAAATAACTTGCACAGTTTAGGTCATAGTTTCCTGCCTGTTTGAGACTGACACTAGCCCTCCTATCTGCAGAGCAATGCAACAGCCTGGGAAAAATTCAAAATGTCCAAAACAATGAGGTGGGCAGGTGCTTTTCCCAGCTATTAATGTTCAGCGTTTTGTGAGGATAGAGTGATCGCCTTTGTGCTCAACCCGATAAAGATTCACCTAAGACACCATGACGCTCTTTTACATACTGCAGTGAAGCCAGTGCTTCAGTTTTCTTGTTACTGGTAAGAACTTATTACCGTACCATGCTCTAGTAGCACTAACCTTCAGAAACTTCAACACTGTCAGTTGTTGGGCATTACACTAGTAAAACCACACTTACCGAGTATTTGTTTAAAACTGGATCGCCTTGGAAACCCGCTTGAATAAAATAGGCAAATTTATTTAATTTATTTTTATTCAAGGCAGTGCTTTCGGCATAATTCAAATTAATTTGTACTGTGTTTTTTCACATTTGTCTACGCTAACTCGTTTCCCATAGCGATTGCGTCGTGCATGGAAGACAATATATATAAAGTTAAAACATTTTGTAGACAGACGCAATGCCACTGCGATTCTAACTGTTTATTTCTCCTAACCACCTCCACCGTCGTGGGTGTTTTACTCCATACGTTGAGGAATGCTGGAAACATTTGATAGTAAATAAATACTAACTTTGCCTTTTTAATTAATTCACTTTAGACAACGTATAAACCTTTAATTTTTGAAACAAAGTGCGTTTTCTAGAAGTTCGTGCGAAGAAATTGGTAAATATTCAGCTGAGTGGATCAATACAATTAGGAAGGAACTCGGATAGACTTCCCACAGCAACACTTCCCCCGATTTCATATAACAGTCTCATCCCTTCAAAATGTTCTTGACTAGTTTGTGTTCAAACGTTTCCATATGAAGCATAGTAAGATTGGCTAAGACTAGAAATGCAACAGATTTATAATTTTAAATTGAGCGGCACTTTACTTCTGCTAAGCGAAGGGACACACTTGGAGACGTATAAAACTTTTTATTTTGTTAACATTTGCACAAATCAGATCTGGTAACGGATTAATGTGAATGACAACTCAGCGCAGTAAACGAAATGGGAGAGGGGGATCTTGGGTTTTAAAGAAACAGTGATGTTCTACCGCAAAGAGTATAGAAAGAACATCAAAGCCATTCTTAGCCTCAAACTTACACAGAGCACTAGAATGGATATTCCAACAGTCATATAAATTTCGAATCTCTAGTTTCCTAGTGCAACAAACCAAATGCTGGAGCACTGGAAATCATCTGTGAGCTTCCGCTGGAGCACTGGGAATCATCTGTGAACTTCAACATTTAAAAAATATATTATTAGTTCAAAATAGTTATCGCAGATCCAGAGTTAGCAAAGCTTCTTTTAGTAATTAAAACCACTCTTGGCTGGTCTATTGTCCTTGCACGTATAAATAAAACAATAAAATATAATAAAAATATACAAATTAGATGTGGGTGTAACGAACACAAGTGTCTTTGATACCCACACTGAAGTTTCTTGAAAACGCGATTTTAGGTTGTGTTTACTTTTTGATGCGGGATCATTCAACAAGTGTTCCCACCTTAAGCGGGGTTATTAATCAAGTGTTCTTTTGGCCCGAGCCTACAATCCACGTGTGATCTCGTATTAAAAGCCATGATTTTTCATGCTCGGCTCAGTTGTTTGTTGGTTCACGGTAGTATCAAGTGCCATGCTGCACCGAGGATCATGGGCGAGCGATAGTTGGTAAATATATTAATCTTGTACTTTTCATGTACTGCGTAATCATGCTGCACGAGCAGCCATGTAATGCGAAGTCGTGTATTGGTATTTTTGCTCTATATTATTTATGTAAGTAGAATGCCTTCACACCAGTGTAATAATTTTGTTGACTTTTGTCCATTAGTTTAACATGAGTTTCGGAAAAAAGATTTAATGTTATTTTCATGATGTTTCAGACGACCTTTTGTTCCCGAGTTCTACGTTTTTGAATAAAAGAGTCTTCGCTATCTCACTGTCTTCTTTAGATGCCACAGTCGTCAACTCTCTCGGTGGGGTCTTGTTTAATATCAAACATTGTTAAGTCGCACTTTGAAACAGACTAATATTATTTCACTTAAGAACTGAACGCTTGTGCAAAATAACTCTTAAATTAATAATAAAAGAACAACACATGGGGGCCGACCGACAAACAGAACCAGAGTGGCACTACATGAGAATTGAAAACCTGTTTATACCGGACTGAAAGCGTCAGTCACCTCAAAAATTCTGAAATTCTGGAACCATAAACTAGTACTCAACTGGAATTCAGATAACCACAACATGGACAGAAAGGAACATGAACCATCTGATAAGCCTTAACACAACTGTAGTTAAAGCTATTCGAGAATCAATCAAGACATGAATATATATAGACAACCGAAACCAGGTGACCAAAATTTTAAGTTCGTTTTGATTTTTTCAACACCAAAGTAAACCGTGATCTAAATAAAGGCAGAATCAAAAATGGAGAATCTGGAAGCTTTAACCTTTTTAAGCCAGGAGAAGTTTAGTTTAAATGAATAGACTGATCAATTTGTTGAATAAGCCATGTAAGATACACAGGTAATATTGGAACACAATATAATTGAGGGAAACCACTAGGTTGCATTTAATATTAAACTCCAATGTAAGAAGTTTATTCACAGTGGAAACCCGTTTACAACCAATTGGCACAAGGCCTAATGCCTAAAAGTTTGACAAGTAATGCTTCACTTAACCTTGATGAAAAACTGATTTGCCTTTTAGGCCTGATATCAAATAAATTGTTAAGTAGGCATTCAAAGGAAGATACCTTTCAAGCATACATTTGCATAAGAACACCAGAAAACGGTCTAGTTGAAAAAAATTAAATAAGCAAATATTTTTGCACACCAGTATAGTTAACATCAACTGCCGAAACACGGTCTAGTTTACCACAAGTTGAAAAGAAAAAGATTTGGCATATCACAATACAACACAAGTTCCCAAGCTCAAGACTGACTCATATTGCAACTTACTGTCCAAGCAATAAACCAAAAAAGTTATTAATGGGCGGGGGGTGGAAGGAGAGAAGGTACTGGCAAGTTTAAATCCCGATGAGGCTCAAAGAAAAAGTGAGCGTATGTCTGTCCCAACAGAGAAGTGTCGACAATTCGCGTTTCAGCTACGGTTAAAAGAGTACAAAAAGCCCGTGCGTGACTTGAAGAATAGATTATTGCTTAAAGTCGACAATGTTCTTGCCGACGTTGATGATGTGGTGCATCTCCGTGGTGCTCGTGACCAATTTCATCACGCATTTGATTGCTTTATGTCAACACTGAAGTCAAAAGGCAGTCGTTGTGTTTGCTTTGTGAAAAGCCCCATCGATTGGCCGACTGTCAAAGGTTTGCGAAGTTCAATGTCCAACAGAAAAATGAGTTCGTTTTTGAGAAGCGGTTGTGTCGTGGGTGTCTTAAGTCTGGTCATATTTACAAGAAGTGTAAAAACAAACTGAAGTGTGACAGTTGTGGGAGATTACATCCAAAATGTCTCCTTGATAGCTTTGAGCTTAAGTTTGGTAACAAATTAAGTCAACAATCTCAAGCTGGAACGTCAAACTTCAATGCACATGCGCCTGTGTTTTTACCAAGTCAGAACAATGTTGAATCCATTGTTGAACTCAAGGTAGTTGTAGCTTGAGTTCAATGAGTGTTCCGGTCTATCTTTCCGATGTTGATAGCCCGGAGAAAGAACGGTTAGTGTATACGCTTCTCGATACACAGTCCGACACGTCATTCATTCTCGACGACACTTGCCGGTTGTTAGGTACTGGTGGTCCTGAGGTGCAGTTATCTTTATGAACAATGCTAGCTGAGGACAGACAGATTAGAAGTACTCGCGTTAGTGGTCTCATGGTCAGAGCGTTTGATTCTGGCAAAAGACTGAAGCTACCTCCGCTTTATTCGAGGTCTATTATGCCTGCAAATCGCTCTCATATTCCGACACAATCGATCTCCAAGAGGTAGCCTCATCTAAAGGGAATGGCACACAAGCTAGTACCAGTTTGTGATGGCGCGGAAATTGGTCTGTTACTTGGATATAACTGTGACTGCGCATTGATACCAATGCGATAGTCGCCGCGTAAAGTGGTTCGTATGCCCAACGTACAGATCTGGGCTGGGGCATTGTTGGTATGATTGAGTGTTCTGGTTTGGATTGTTCGTCTGATGGGATAGGTGTTTCTCACAGGATTGTGTCGTATGTGGTAAATGAAACCAAATTCAATCAAGTTTGTTTCCCTACCAGGACAAAGGAAGTTGTATCTCCCCGTGATGTACTGGGTGTTTTGGAGAGTGACTTTAAAGACATTGCGCAAGGTCAAGGTCCCTCTAAGAAGGATAGAAAGTTTCTAGATACCATGCAGTCAAACATATATTAAGATGAAGACGGTCATTATGTCATGCCGTTGCCTTTCCGTGAGAAAAATGACTTGGAGAACAATCGTGTAGTTGCAGAAAAGTGACTTGGTCATTTAAAGGCAAAACTGGATCGGGATGCTAGCTATAAGATGGAATACACCTCTTTTATGTCTGAAATGATCCAAAATGGGTACGCTGAGAAGGGTCCAGAGGCCGAGTTAAGAGATGTAGTTTGGTATCTGCCTCACCACGGCGTTTTAAATGGGCGTAAGTTGAGAGTAGTATTTGACTGTAGTGCCAAATTTAAAGGCAAGTCTTTAAATGAGTGTTTGATGCAAGGTCCTGATCTGACCAATTCTCTTTTAGGCGTCCTTTTACGTTTCCGACAGGAAGACATCGCGTTCAGTTGTGACATCCAGAAGATGTTTTACCAATTCAGAGTCCCAAGAAGTCATCGGAATTACATGTCCTTTCTATGGTGGGACAGTGGGGACACTTCTAAGGAGTCATGTATTTATAGGATGTGCGTTCACACGTTTGGCCTCAAGTCCAGTCCGTCCTGTAGCAATTTTGGGCTTCGTCAAGCTGCAGATGATTTTGAGGAACATTTTGGTTCGGATGTGAGTAATTTTCTTCGAAACCATTTTCATGTCGATGATGGCTTGATTAGTTTACCAACGGTTGAGAAGGCAGTAAATCTCATTCAACGTACAACTGGGTTATGTGCTCGAGTGAAACTGAAGTTTCACAAATTTGTCTCAAATTCAGAGGAAGTGTTGTCATCTCTTCCTTCTGAGGTAAGGCATAGCGGCGATAGACTTGATCTTCGATTCGAGGACTTAGCCATTGAGCGGGCGCTGGGTGTTGAATGGTGCGTCCAGTCCCACGACAAGACGGGGGTTACTCGCTACAGTTGCTTCGATCTATGATCCTTTGGATTTCATCGCACCCATTGGTAAACGTATCTTGCAGTCTCTATGCTTGTCTGCAGGTGATTGGGATGATCAGATATCTGAGGAGTTAGAGGTACAGTGGCTGCGGTGGTTGAGTAGCCTATCGGAGTTGTCGGAAATTAAAGTGCCGCGTTGCGCCAAACTGCAGGGTTTCCAGGTAGCTGAAGTTCAAATGCATCACTTTTGTGATGCCTCGACTTTAGGCTATGGTAGTTCTAGTTATCTGCGTTTGATAGACTGTCATGGGGCAGTACATGTATCCTTGCTGATGGGGAAGTCAAGAGTTAGTCCAATACGTCCTATCACTGTTCCAAGTTAACTGCAGCAGTTCCGGCTATAAAGATTGCCAAGTTTCTCGATACTGAACTTGAGTATGTGAACACGAAACATCATTTCTGGTGTGATAGTAAGGAGGTTTTGGGTTACATCGCAAACACTACAAAGCGTTTTCATATATTCGTCTCTAATCGCGTGGGTTATATTCACTTTCAAACGACAGCGGACCAGTGGAATCATGTACCAGGTCGATTGAATGTAGCTGATGTTGCCTCTCGAGGAATGTATGGTGAAGAATCGCAGTCAATCTAGATGGTTCTGTGGACCCAAGTTTTTATGGGAACCAGCTCTTCCCTCCTTTGAGCCGGTATTGCTGGAAGTTTGCGATTCAGATCTCGAGGTGAAAAAGACGTGTCTTGCAGGTGTCTCTCCGAAATCATTTGAATTGGATAGATTTTCTCATATTTCGAGTTGGATTCGTCTCAAAAGAGTTGTGGCTCTTATTCTTGTTTGGAAAGAAGCGTTAAGGTCACGGAGATTTAGCAAGGTTGTGGCTCGTAGTTTACATAAAGATTCACTGGTAGGAAGTGTAACCGCAAAGACTTAGCTGTAGCTGAAAAGGAAATACTGAAGGTTGTACAACACAATACCTTTCAGGAAGAAATTCATTGCATTACTGAAAAGCGGCCTGTCAGGTTACGTAGTGTTTTGAGCAAACTTTATTGGTTCTTGGAGGACGGTGTTCTCAAGGTTGGGGGCAGATTGCGAAATTCAATTCTTCCACAGAGTGATATTCATCCAGTCGCTGTCCCAAAGGATTTGTTCGTAAGCAAATTGATTGTTGCCCATTGCCATCAGCGGATCCTTCATCAAGGCAAAGGAATGACATTAAACAAAATTAGTTCAAGTGGTTTTTTGTATTATTGGTTGTAGGTCTTTGGTTGCGAAGCACATTTTCAATTGGGTGACATGTAGGCGCTTACGTTCTTCTCCAGAACAGCAAAAAATGGCAGACTTGCCTGTTGATCGAACTCAACCAAGTCCAGTGTTCACCAATTGTGGGGTCGATTTCTTCGGACCATTCCTGATCCGAGAAAACAGGAGAGTTGAAGCCTTGGGAGTGTATATTCACGTGCCTTGCTTCTAGAACAGTACATTTGGAAGTGGTGAATTCTTTGACCACGAGTTTGTTCATAAATTCATTGCGTCGATTTATTGCCATTCGAGGTCCAGTATCACTTCTGCGTTGCGATCAAGGCACAAACTTTATTGGGGCAAATCGTGAGCTAAAAGAAGCTTTGAAGGAAATTGACAGTGTTGCAGTTAAAAACTTTTTGATGGTCAATCAGTGCGTATGTGAGTTTCACACTAACCCACCCTCATCGAGTCACATGTCTGGGGTGTGGGATCGGTTGATAAGATCCGTACGTAGCATTTTAGCTACACTGTTATTTCAAAATGGAAGTCAACTAGATGATGAGTCATTGCGTACTTTTATAGCAGAAGTATCAGCCATCATGAATGGCCGTCCACTCCCTTTAGAAACGATCTCCGATCCCAAATTTCCCGAACCACTCACGCCAAACCATTTATTAACGAAGAAAAGTAGTATCATAGTTTCTCCTCCAGGTGATTTTAAGCGAGATGACATGTTTTCAATTAAGCGATGGAGAAGGGTACAATACTTAGTTAATCAGTTTTGGAGTCGCTGGCGTTCCGAGTATATACATGTGTTGCAAAGCAGGTCCAAATGGCTTCGGTCTCGTGGCAACATGTCAGTAGGAGATATAGTCCTGATCAAGGACGATCAAGTACCCCGCAATTTATGGCGTTTAGGCATGGTTGTTGAAGTTAAGTTCTCTGCTGACGATCGTGTCAGAAGTGTCAAATTAGTCACAGGCGACAGGGACTTGGATAAATTGGGTAAGCATGTGGATAAGACGTCTTACCTGGAACGTCCAGTACATAAATTAGTATTGCTGGTTCCTTCGGAAGAGACCAAGTAGGGGTAAATTCCCCGCCCAGGATAATAGCCACTATTAGTTCATAGAAGAATTGGTATCGCACGGGTTTGATGTGATTAGGGTATTGAATATATTATGTTAATATATTACATTATGTTGTAAAAGGCTATCATATTGTATTTGATATTTTGCCGTTGACTTGTCAGTGTTGATCTGTTTTGCCGTTGACTTGTCAGTGTTAGGTAAACATAGTATCAGGGGTAATATTAAATCGCATGTGGCATACTGTGCATGATTACTGTGTTTATCAAAAATTATTTATAATTTTGAGGAGCCACGTAACGAACACAGGTGTCTTTGATACCCATACTGAAGTTTCTTGAAAACGCGATTTTAGGTTATGTTTACTTTTTGATGCGGGATCATTCAACAAGTGTTTCCACCTTAAGCGGGGTTATTAATCAAGTGTTCTTTTGGCCCGAGCCTACAATCCACGTGTGATCTCGTATTAAAAGCCATGATTTTTCATGCTCGGCTCAGTTGTTTGTTGGTTCACGGTAGTATCAAGTGCCATGCTGCTTCGAGGATCATGGGCGAGCGATAGTTGGTAAATATATTAATCTTGTACTTTTCATGTACTGCGTAATCATGCTGCACGAGCAGCCATGTAATACGAAGTCGTGTATTGGTATTCTTGCTCTATATTATTTATGTAAGTAGAATGCCTTCACACCAGTGTAATAATTTTGTTGACTTTTGTCCATTAGTTTAACATGATTGTCGGACAAAAGATGTAATGTTATTTTCATGATGTTTCAGACGACCTTTTGTTCCCGAGTTCTACGTTTTTGAATAAAAGAGTCTTCACTACCTCGTTGTCTTCTTTGGCCGCCACAGTGGGAACAACCAAAAATTTTCTATACACATGCTATAAATTTTCTCTAATGTCTATGCTTGCTATAACCACAATATACTACACAAAACTGGACACCTATAGTGTACACTTTTCATCACAAATGACAAAATTTCTTCAATGGTTTTTTTTCTGCACTGTACATACATTGCTTTAAAATTGAAATAAGCCTCTAACATATTTGATAACTTAACCAAATAGATAAGCTTCTAACATATTTGGCAGCTATAACCACATAATACCACACAAAAATGGACAATTTGATCACAAATGGCAAAATTATTTAGTTGTTTTTTCTGCACTGTGCATACATTGCTTTTCAAAATTGAAATAGGCCTCTGACATATGTAAACTGTTACAAAAACATCTTTGTGTAAAATCTGTAAGATATATAACAGGCCATTTCGCAAACACCTATTCATATGCCGCGGAATAAGTTTGGAGACGATTTCATTATTTGTTTTCCCAGAAAGTTGACAATTTTTTGTCTTTTTTGGAGAAATCATACAAAAATATTGAAATCAAGTATTTAGTTTTAATAATAATAATAATAATGATAATAATAATAATAATAATAATAATAATAATACTTTCATGTAACGATTATTAATTATAGATGCTTTGCATTGATTGGTATTACAGTCATTTTAGGGCTATAAAATAGGTCTAATTGATAACGTGCAAAAATACATAAGCACCTAGATATCCATTATTGTTCGGTTCTTTATTATCCTTGGCCCTCCAATTGCGTGTAAACATCTCTTTAACTGGTAGAATGCGTACTAATTACAACTGGTGCTCAAACACCCTCCTGGGACATGCCTTATACATTGAAGCAAAGTACCAAATTGTGCGTGTACACTCCTAAGCTTCGACAGGTTCGTTTTATGCACTGCCCACTTGCATACTACGAGTTCCTCTTAACATCAGTCGCACCTGCGAACCACTCGGCCATCACGACCCAATAATGATTCCCAGTCATGAGCGGATTGTATCTACATAGCGGATTGCCCTACAGAACCACATTAGATTGGGACAAACTGCTATATAAGGAGTCCTTAGAAAAAATCTTTTCACCTAGTCTGTAATTACTTTTTACACAATTTTATTCCCAGGAGTTGAAGTGGATAATAAACATTTTGTACATTGTTGACTGGAAAGTTTTGCACTTGTTGACCCCATTTCTTTTCATCCGAGTATGTGACAGACACTGTTTTACCACAACCTTGAAGACTGTAGTTTTTAGTTGAGATTTTGTACGTTTGTTTTTCACATACGTCGCCCGTCAAAACTATGCTTAATTCATTATGATTTGATTCGTCTATGTCTGGAATGTCGAAAACCGTATATGCTACTCTACCAGAAATTTCTTCCCTGTATTTTACAGTTCGTGAATTTACTTCATGCGTTTTACGTTTCATAAATAACCCACTGATGTAATCAACATAATAAGACATGTTGCCAAGTACTTGATCTTTCTCAGTAGGCAAAGGCACTGCCAGAAGTAAGCTGTCTATCGCAAGTTTATCTTGACTGATAAGAGTTAATTTGCTTTTCAATTTATCCCTAGTTACAACTTGCATTTTGGCAGACTGTAAGCAATCTTGAGACAAGAACATCTCATCTGATTGTACCAAAGTTCTCGTTGTGGTTGGGAATAGAAAATCTGCATCTGGAGGCTTCGTTGGTGTACCTATATAGCGGAGCAGCTGCAATTCTTCATTTTCTTTTAGAATGCCAGAATTGCTGATTGTTGTGCAGAAGTATGCTATTGGGAGTGTTGGCATTCTAATCTTGTACAGGACACTACCTAAAACATCCCGAATAGCTTGACCACTTGCAGTTTTCTTTTGTTCTTTTAATTTCTCTTCTGCCCACATGATGCAATTATCACATATTTCTAATTCAGTTATTGATAATGCGTCTGATTCTAATATCTTCTCTAACGTTTGATGCGAAATATCTAAAAATGATTGAGATGAAAAGGCTCCTTTTGTGTTTTCTCTTATCAAAGTCATACTTTTTTTCGACAGTCCCTCTTCACAGAAGAACTCACTCTGTTCATATATCAAACATGCATTCTCTGGACGGAGTTCGTTTTGCAGAAACTTCACGCACATCTGTGTTAGGCCAGAAATCTGGTATTTCTTGGATGTATGCATTATTTGCATTACGTGATTGCCAGTTATTTCAGCATGATCAGTGTAGACATATCTGTGAATATAAACAAGAACTGTCGCAATCGTTTCAAATATATTCGTGATAAGGTATGTCAGGAACTTCATATTTCTAAAATATATCATTCAATGCCTACTATTTTCTTTTGGAACTGGAATTACTTGCAATAGGATTGACTGAATGGAACTGGATAGAGATATTGTTGTATACCATATTTATATACATGAAACATGTTTAATTAGAAAGTATTAACTTTGATATTAAATCTTAGTGTACTGGCTTGATAAAGTCAACATTTTAAATTTCCAGCTTATAGCAGATTTATGTGTTCCGAACCATTCCATCGTATTTGGTTCATAGCCCTAGTTTGCTATGAGCCAACCACTCATCCGTACCATTTTTAGTATATTTTTACACGTTATGACTACCCTTTAGCTCGTGACAGGCTCTTTATCTCTTCAACACGTTTCAAACTTTACCTTGTACATCTGGTGGCAAGTTATTCGTTATATACCATGTTATACCTCCCTTGTACATTATATTACAAAGATCGACCTTAACGTATTGTGACGAGTTCTATACGGTACATCACGTGAATAGCTTGTACATCCTGTGAAAAGTTTCTGAATCTCATGTGCTCATTATGTTACTGTGTATTACTTTATTAGCTTTGGCGTCTAGTGACATACTTCCGTACTTTATACAACTTTTTTTTCGCATTCTAAACTTCGTTGTGTAAAACAAGTCAAATAAACTTTTATTTGTGCTGAGCCTGCAGCCAAGAAAGTAAATTAAATGAAGAAAACTCTTGATATTGTTTTAATTACAATACATGACGATTTGGTCACCCAAATTATCACCTTAACATCTGGTAAAAAGCTGCGGGCTCGATGTCATGAACCTCAATGGTAGTTTCCGGGCGAAACTTGCCAGAGAAATGAGCAAAGAAAACTGGTGATGCTGAAATAAGCATGTGCTTATGTGCGGAAAACTTCTCTTGTTTTGCATCTAAAAATATTAGTGAAATTCATTATGCTTATTAAATCAAGATCTTTTTTAAAACGATGGTCGAAAGAATCAGTGGACATTAATTCTAAATTCCATGACAGGTGAAACAACCCACTGCGTTTGCTTAGTTAAGACAACTGGAGTGAAAGTCAATCTCGCTCTAACCATTCTGAGCTGGATTCCTACCCGGGACGTTTCAACCGAAATGTTGTGACGTTATTCAACCCAAAGGGTCGAATATGAAATCAAGATACTTATTACTAACCGTTTTGAGATAAGTCATCCTATATCTGACGGTACACGAGACAACGGAAAGAGAAAAAGCGGAAAAAAGAAGAGAAACTTCCGTAATAACTACACGATGTTTGCAAATGGGAATTATAGGAACTCAACTTAAAATATGGTCTACAAAGAAACCGTAAAGTTAAGCTGTTGCTGAAGATGATTTAGAAAAGTGTTAATAAAGCTCACACTCCTGATTTGAACAATTCCGCAATCTCTGCCATACAAAATTTTCTGTTGTTATGTAAAACATTATTTTAGTTAAAATCATAGTGAAAGGTTGAATAAAGCATCACCTGGGCATATTGCTTTGTTGCTGACCAGGAAGGTGACGTCAGTTGCAATGCTGTGCTCTAGCATGTAAGCCTGTCTTTCGGCCAGGGTTTTGTTTATCCGCCAGTCATTGCCATAACGCTCTTCTCCAATATCAGTGTTCGCCATTTCAAGTATCCTTCCCTAGTGTAAATAATCACAGTAATAGCTGTGTAACGTGAAATTTCACTTCAAGAAATTTTATTTTAAGTAAATTAGTAAACCCAATAAAATAATTTAATGTGCATCCTGCATTTCTGTTCTTCATTATTGTTTTTTTAATTATAAAAATGTCCCTTTGTAGATAGAAATGCTATTTGTGAACGGTCATTCACGGATTTAACACTTGCTTTGTAAGAAATCCTTGGTTTTCAACATCTTTTGATACTTAGTCTAAACCATGTATCCTTCGATATTGTCTATCAAACTGTCAAGTGAAACCTTTGCACACGGAGTAGTCAGTTATAACAATCAGATATATCAATCAGTTATATCAACCATCTATATCTGTCAGTTATTTCGTTCAGTTATATCAATCCGCCATAACAATCAGTTAATATCCCTTTCCTGTTGTCCAAATAAATTAATTTTAGTTAGACCAGATATCGATTAATAAAAAACTTAAATTATTTCAGTCAAATGTTTTAAAGACGAAAATATAAATCGGTTCTTACGCTATACATGGAACAGAATGCAGTGGGTGCATTCTTAAGATTCCCCCCCAACCCACTCAAGCATAGGTTGTATGCAATCGGTTACTTAAAAGTGGTTCGACGGAGATCTATAAATCGCATGTGCAAAATTATGAGAACTTTTATTGCCCTTCCCCCCTCTATATGAAAAATTTCAGTTAACCACTACATAGCAGATGTCCGTCACATTTGTTTCTCCCAATTCCAAGCGTGTTGAAAAAAACCGGTCAATTGGAAGTGTTTTGTATGAATTAATAAACTTTGTACATTTTCCTATCTCAAAGAGCAATATCACGAAAATGAATTTGGGCTTAGGCAAAGTTTTGATCATTGGTAATATTAATAACCAAAAGTTGTCGGCCGTGTTTATGAGGAATTGTTAGTGTTTAAAGTCACAATAAATATTAAAATATACATTTTTTTCTCAAGAATGAAACATACACTGTAAGCAAAGGATAGTTTTGTAAGATAAACAAAAGAAATCAAACCTCTTTCAGTAGTACCATTCAAACGGAAAAATGTTTTCAAATAAATTTCTTTACTTTTTCGGCCCCTTCCCAGAGAGACTATTTTTCCCCAGCCTGGCTCCAAGTATATGTCTGAAAGTCCCTCACCTACAACGCTCTAAACGCACTTCTAAAAGGCTCCAAACTATTGAATGCCGTTTTAACATTGATTGATAATTTTTATATCAAAATATAAATAAAGATATCAATAATTAAATGTAGATCTCATTAATTTATATTATGCTATCAATAATTAAATTTTATTAATTTGAAATAAAACAATCTTTTTGAAATTAAAGAATCGGTTTCACCAAATCTTAAGGGAGGCACCCATTTAGGTAAAATTTAACGAATCGTCAATTAATTTTGGACATGAAAAAATATTTTGATATTAATAATAACAACACAGTTTTTGATCTCAAGAACTGTTTCTTTTTTGTACATCAAAAAATTAAGAGAACGATTCTTCATACCGGCGCTAGTCATCATTTCATTCACACATGGTTCCTTCTGAATTTTAGATAAAAAATATAGACAGCTATTTTGATATCTAATATTTTTGCTGAGCTCAAAATTGATATATTGCCCTCAAATATTTCATTTTTGCTATCAAGAATTTAGTTTTTGATCTCAAAAAATCATTTTAGATATCATTAAATCATTTTTGATATCAATAAATATTTCTTGATATATCTAAATATTTATTGACATCAAAAACTATTTTTTGAGATCAACAATACATTGAGAGATATCAAAATACAATTACAGATAGCAAAAATTATTTCATGATGTCAAAATATGGATTTTATGAGATCAAAAATTATTTCTTTTCATCAAAAAATCAATTTTCTTGTTATCAATATTATCAATAATTCCCTAAAAAAATGGGAAAATGGCATTCCATAGTTATCTGTTATAATATTTTTGGTAATCTCTAAATTTTTTTGATCTCATAAAATAATTCAAGAGATCAACAAATATTAAGAGAGCTCAAAAAAATGTTTATTGACATAAAAAATGTTTTATTGGTCTCTAAAATTCATTTTTAGAGATCAAAAGTTCAATTCTTGATAGAAAAATGAAATATCCGACAGCAAAATCTATACTTTGAGCTGAATAATTCATTTTCCATTTTTAGATATCAAGAATTTATTTCAGATATCAATATTTCAGAATGACGCTTTTTTAATTTGTATTTTGAAATCTGCAAATGATTCTTTGATCTTAAAAATTGATTTTTGATATCAAAATATCAGTCTATTTTTAACTAAAAAATTCAGAAACACACGTCTGTAAATAAATGATGCCTGGTCTTTGTATGCAGAATCTTTAGTTACTTTTTTTACTGAACAAAAAAGAAGCAATTCTTGAGATCAAAAATTGTGTTGTTATTATTGATCTCAATAATTCAAGTTTTCATCTCCAAAATTTAATTGACGATTCGCTATCTTCTATCGCTATCTTTGGAAAAGTGATTTTTTATCTCAAACATAAATTTTTGCCATCTAAAATTCAATTACTGATAGCAAAATATAAATTTTTAAGATCTACATTAATTTATTGATATCTTTAATCATATTTTGATATCAAAAATAAGCATTAAATGTTAAAATGACATTCCATAGATAACAAATACTAATTACTCATATCAAATTCATATCATTTCAAACTGAATTTTTTAGATAAAAAATTTATTCTTGATATCACAAATCATTTTTTGAGATCGCAAATTAATTCTTTATATCAAAAATTGCTTAATAACTATGAAAATAGCACTCCATCACAAACTGCAACGCTTCATGCGCACGTCTAAAAATGCACTATACTGCAGGGGTATATATCTGACGGCTCCAAACTGCAAATCCTTGTGCGAACGTCTAAAAGGCGCTAATCTGCTCTTAATATTATTATTGAGCGGAAAATCACTGTAAGAGCTTCGAAAACTGAGGCTTGGTGAGGCAAGATCCCGTGTAACGCGACATGCATTTAATTTCAACAATTTCATTGAAGAGGTCTCATCCTGGCGTATTAACTTACATCTACTAATCATACAACCTTTATTTTTTTTAAAAAATCTGCAATAAAGAAAACATTTTGTTGCTTGAACCTATTCCAAATATAATACAATAATAATTTCATTATGTGATATGTCAAAATAAATATACAATACTGCTAAAATGTATATTAAATATTCAACTAAAACATTAAAAAGCGTGCTACATTTTGCCTTAAGAAAAGTTCATGACAGCATATTTTTCAACCTAGTACCAATTCTTCCTTTTTCAATATTTTTCAAAAATAACCTGACAATGATCATCTACAAGTGATGATCTTTTTATGCCTACGATATAAATGCCTCGGAGATATCGTGCGAACAAAATGGGGACAGACAGACGGACAAACCGACAGATGGAGAAGTTCATTACTGCCTTTACACGGGGGATAATACCCTGCCGTTACACAACTTCATTATATATACTTTCTTCTTGTACGATTTGATTTTCTTTCAATAAATAGTAACGGAGATATCGCACGAACAAAACTGGCTACAAAAACGAATAAGTCCCAAAACGTAAAAACGTCGAAATCTTCACTTTTTGTTTAAACAAAACTAAAAAATAACCCACCGTTGCACAACTTCACTGCACAGTCGTTCTTCCTGTAAGATTTGGTTTGCTTCCAATGAATAGTAATGGAGATATTGCGCGAACAAAATGTATACAAAAATGACCAAAAAAGTAAAAACGTCAAAATTTTCACACTTTTTTTTACAAAATTGAAAAAAAACCTGCCATTACACAACTTCACTATGCATATTTTCTTTCTGCAACACTTGGCTTGCTTCCGATAACTAGTAACAGAGATATCTCGCGAATAAAAAAAAGTGCGGACAGAGAGACAGACGGACGGACGAACAGACGAACAAGTTCATAACTATATCTCGGGGGATAATTACCTTTTGTAGTATTTTGTAGTATAACTGACATCACGACAACGTCCAAAACGTTTTACGTCATTACTGCGTAATTGCGATGTCGTAAAAAGACATAGCTTATGCAATAATATCCGCCGCTGCTACAGAATGTTTCTGTGGTTATGAGCAATCCCCAAACATTCAAACGTCGACGTCACAACAACGTCACTTAGTTACCCCACGTCATATATATATATATATATATATATATATATATATATATATATATATATATATATATATATATATATATATATGTAATAATTCCACTCCTGGATGGGCTTATATGGAAGTGACTGACATGTTCCCTCCGCTGTTATGTGGGAGTGACTAACGTGGTTTAATCTCCGCTGTTATGTAGGAAAAATGACTAACGTGGTCTAACTTCCGCTGTTATGTGGGAGCGACTAACATGGTCTTACTTCCACTTTTATGTAGGAGTGAATAACGTGGTTTAACCTCCGCTGTAATGGAGGAATGACTAACGTGGTCTAACTTCCGCTGTTATGTGGGAGCGACTAACGTGGTCTAACCTCCGCTGTTATGTGGGAGCGACTAACGTGGTCTAACCTCCGCTGTTATGTAGGAATGACTAACGTGGTCTAACCTCCGCTGTTATTGGGAGCGACTAACGTGGTCTAACCTCCGCTGTTGTGTAGGAATGACTAACGTTGTTTAACCTCCGCTGTAATGTAGGAATGACTAACGTGGTCTAACCTCCGCTGTTATGTGGGAGAGACCAACGTGGTTTAACCTCCGCTGTTATGTAGGAATGACTAACGTGGTCTAACTTCCGCTGTTATGTAGGAATGACTAACGTGGTCTAACTTCCGCTGTTATGTGGGAGCGACTAACGTGGTTTAACCTCCGCTGTTATGTAGGAATGACTAACGTGGTCTAATTTCCGCTGTTATGTTGGAGCGACTAATGTGGTCTAATCTCCGCTGTTATGAAGGAATGATTAGCGTGGTCTAACTTCCGCTGTTATGTGGGAGCAACTAATGTGGTCTAATCTCCGCTGTTATGTAGGAATGACTAACGTGGTCTAACTTCCGCTGTTATGTAGGAATGACTAACGTTCTAACTTCCGCTGTTATGTGAAAGCGACTAACGTGGTCTAACTTCCGCTTTTATGTAGGAGTGAATAACGTGGTCTGTTATGGTCTACTTGACCTATTTAAAGTCAGAAAGGCGACGCCAAAACCACTAAAAACAAACGTCGAAGAAATTTGTCTTTTTATACAGAAGCGATCTCAAAATCATCAAGTCTACATTATCTTTTCTTTTACACTTACCTCCTGAAGTACAACTGTGACGTGTCACAGTTTCCTGTTACTCCTGATACTACTGGTATTTTACGTACAGTGTAGCATTAAGGAGCGGTCAAAGCGTTCTTGTCCAACAGCCAACCTCTACGGCGGTTCGGTCTGTTTTGCGTAACACCAGTTTACTCCACAGACCCACTGAGAATTCCACGAAAACAGTACTCATAAAAGAGAGGAACTACTTTTTAAAATATCCATCCGATCCGTGTTTATACATAACAGATACAGATGCTCAGAGGTCAGCTGTTTTATTACAACGGAGGCCCAAGTTCTTGTGTTATCTAAAACACACTACAGTGCCAAGGCGCTGGTACTTCCGCTAATGCACATATATAAGCTATGTAGTCTATTTATAGCTGTTTCAGTCCACAAACTTTCGATTTAACTAAGCCGTAGTTCAAATGTGCGGAAAGTATATCAAGTATATGAAGGACATAAAGGACATAGAGTATTGACCGGCTCCTCCATATGTCATTTGTAACGAAAGGAAAAGAAGAAAAATCGTTGTTTCTCATCTTTCTTTTTTATTGACTATCTCTTCCTTTGCCTAAAGTTAAATCCTAATGTTTTCAACCAGCATTCTGCGCCAGAACATTTCAATATTGATATCCCTTAAGGTTTGTTGGGGTTGGGGGGGGGGGAGGGGACTGGGAGGGAGGGGGTGGGGTGGCGGGAAGGGGTTCTTCCATAATTTGGGCAGGGTTGGATATTTTTACGCATGTGGATATCTCTCATTGGCGTAGCCACGGCAGGTGTATTTGGTGCGATGGCACCCTCCTTTTTCGGGAAAAAAATAAAGGCTGTAAAACTTGGTATATTTTTAGAAAAATATCAAAGACTGGAAAACCACATATTTTTTTCAGAAAAAAATAGTGAAATCTCGCTCGTTAAAAAACGCACCCCCTTTTTTCAAAAAGCTGGCTACGCCCTTGTCCCATAAGGTGTAAATGTGCGGGGGGGGGGGAGGAGGGATGAGGAGGGGGAGGGGAGAGGTAGGGGTAACTTCCATAGTTTGGGCAGGTTCGCATATGAATATCCCTTGGGGCGTATGGGGGGGATGGGCAGAGCTAGAGGGAGGGGGAAACCTTCAGTATGAGCAGAGTTGGGTATGTTTACGTATATGGATATCCCGTGAGGTGGGGGAGGGGAGGATTGGGAGGTAGGGGGTAGAAAGTGGGCGAGCGAGGGAAACTTCCACAGTTTGGGCAGTGTTGGACATTTTTACGTATATGGATATTGCTTTGGGTGTGTATATGGGGCGAGGGGGGTGAGGGAGGGGAGGGAGTGGGTGGGGGGAGGACTTCCACATTTCGGGCAGGGTTGGATATTTTTACGTAAAGGCCGCCATCTTCACACGCTGGCAAAAATGTAAAGCAATCTTTTCGAATGCATTAACAAAAATAAATAAATGAGCCTTTTCTATTTTGTTCAGACCTATATCTCTTCACGACATCAACGGCTTAAGAAGCACAACCGAACGAAGTACCCCCCCCCCCATCCCCCCCCCCCATCCTTCGGGACAGGCATCCAACGTCTGTGCGACGGCTGTGGACGAAATTTCAACTTTCGGGAAGTGTCCGATGTTATATATAAATAATATAAAAAGTACACACGAAACTACACTTTTCATCAATATTTCCTTTATTCTTCAGCGAATATGTCACATTGGTTTCATTGCATATTATTCCTTAATAACACGAGCACATTCCTTGACAGGCAACACATAGTATATTTTGAGAATAAAATGTAGTTCTTCAGGACTCATTCTTTGCCTGATCACCAGAATATGACATGGTAAATCCTTCCGCTCAGGCATTGGCCTGCTTGGAGCAGTAACACCCGGGAACAATTCCCAAGTTAGAGCGCATTATGACCGAATGAGCACACATACACGTCACCAATTTAAAAACGATATATAGATTTAAATCCGCCTCTAAATAAAATTCATATGTACAAAATATAACATGCATTACTCTTTTTCATCTTAGAACACAATAGATAACAGAATAATAATCAGAATATGTTTGAAGCTCAACATTTAAATGGAATTCAAAACGAAGATAAGGTATTTTTTACTACTCTCTAAAAAAAATTCTACAGCTAAATTCAAATCCATAGCACAAACGATACCACGTGTTTTTTTTTTTAAAGAGAAAGAAGAAGAAAATGGAAACTGTTTCGTCAATGGGCAATGAAAACCCCAGTGGAAAGTCCCAGAAAACTGACACATTCAACCACCAGCAAAATATTTTCGATAGCAGTAACAAAAATGTCAATTTGGTGAAATTTATGGGAAATTAAATTTATTTGTCCTGATTTGATTAGGCATAGGCGTAAAACTTTCAATTAAAACGTGCATTTTCTTTGCTTGCAAAAACCTGCACCCCCAAAGAAGAAAAAAAAACTAAAATAAAACTAAAAATAAAAAAGTCATACACGATTAATATACAAAACACTGTACAAAAATTGGATCCCCACAAGCTTAACTGAAAATTAATTCCTGAGTTTCATCCTGAGCGAGATATGAAAAACTAGAGCGGTCAGTGAACAGCAACATCGGTGCACCCGAATATGCCAAACAGCTACACACTGTTTGAACTATGAAAAATTAAACCGTTGGTTTTTGTAGTGGACGACAGTGCAGCAAGATCTATGTGCTACGTATAAATACAAAGATGAATTTAACCCAAAAAAGTAGTTCCTCTCTTTCAGTGAGGACCATTTTCACGGAATGCGCAGTGCGTCTGCGCAACAACAAAAAAAAAAAAAGTCCGAGACACAACAGCTCTACATAGAGGTTGGCTGTTCGACAACAACGATCGTTTACCAGACAAAGTAAAAGAAAAACAAACTGAAATCACATCTACCACAGCCCGGAACAAAACAGCCTCTAAAAGATTAAAATTTAAAATACCAGATGAAAAACAAATGGCAACTTATAGACACAAAACAGCACATCAGTAAACACTTAAATTCCTTATAAAAGAACCCAAATAAAACTTGATACATTAATATTCCCTCAAAATTCAAGCCTCGTATTTATTTACAGGCTGTTTAAGGCAGAACTGGAAGAATGGTGTGAAAAGAACCAATGACAGCAAAGGTAGGGATCACGTGATTTCAATACAAGGCCATCAGTGTCAAGGTCAGTCATCACGTGACAACGCGCTGCCTATTCGCTATATACCAGATCAGTGGCCACGTGACTCCACTCGTTTTATTACACAGCACATCATAAACAATCACGTGGCTTTTTTATTTTTACAAATTATCACTCTCTTTATAGCACAAATTATCACTCATTTTTAAGGTGACAAATACTCAACGTGACCATTTTATACGAATTGCTCATGTGTGGAAATTGTAGTTCACACTCCTTCTTCTTCAAATGTGTTATTTTATTTCATATCAACAAATTTTATCACATTAACATAAGCCCGTGTCAACAACATAGCGAACTCATTCAGAGCAACAGCACAGAAAGATAACATTCCACCAAATAACGTTGAGAGCACATAAACATAAGCTTCCATCGGGAAACAAACAGTAAAAAAAAAAAAAAACACAGTATTTTCCTAGCAACCGCAACAGACCATAACGCCCCAATCACGAACCACAAAGCACAGTATATAACGTCCCCGTAGAGAACGTAAAAAGCACTTACGTATCTTTCCAACCATTGGTGTTTTAAGATGACATTCCGAACGGACACGTTGAAATTGGGCGAACGTTCCAACTTTATGGAAACATTAAATTTATTAATTACTACTAACTGACAAGGAAAACATTTGACTTAATATATAAAATTCTAAATTTGTAAATATAAATTTTCGTAATCAAATCCATACACAGGTATCAACAGAAAATATTTTAATATCGCCCAATAAACTTTCAAAGTATATATATAGTACTTAAACTACCTCAATAAGTACGTTAACATACTATTTGGTTAATCATTAAGTACTCATGCAAAACAATTATCCACCGTCAGTACACTATACTATACAGCTCTATATAGCAGTGTTTCCCTGAGACAACATGTGAATGTCCTGAGCTAACACGTGACTCATACACGTGACCTGAACACGCGACTTGTACACGTGACTTAGCAGTCAAAGTCAGCACTGAACTACGAGACATCATAACCTTGTAATCACAAGATCTATTTTATAAACTACACATTCGAATATGGTTTTATACACTGACAAACTTCAAAGGGTGCAGATCCAGGATTTTATCTGGATCGTAAACACACACCACAACCTATCAGTGTTTCCTCTGTGAGACCAAAAGATAACATTTTCCACATTTTGAGGTTTTTATGCCCAGATGAACACATCCCAACAAAAAATATCTCATCCATAAGTTCTGTGAAAATGTTCTGCTGCAACACGTCACGTAATGTGGTAAAAAATAAACCACACGCAATTTCGTCACGAAATGCAGTCAAATTATGTACTGAGTCTATCACAACGCCTACCCATGAAGGTGAATTGGTTTATGTCGTAAATAACATTCGCGTTCACCGAAAGTTTCCATCGGGATAAAAAAAAAGTCAGTTATGCGCGCTTACACGTCGCCATAGGTGCCCAGAGCGCGACCATTGCACGCTGTATTGGATGGGCACATTATGCGAGCGCATTTTTATTATGCTAAAACAAGGCACATTATGTTCCCATCTGGTTCACACCTTTCCTTCAAAACGCGTTCATGCTGATGGTGGTATATATCGCTAACGAAGCCGAGTTTAAACAACGTCCAAGCTCTAACAGCACTCATCGAACGCCGCCCACCGCAACCCCCTAAAATAGCATTTTTTGCCATTTTTGGTAATTCTGATCAAATCCATTTTTGTTTCTTCCAAAAATAAACAAAAAATATTAGAAACCATAGTAAGTTCGTTGAAAACACAATAAGAGGCCAACCAATGAGGGTCCTCAGATTTTTGTGGACTCAAGGTTCCATTCTGATTCGACGTTCGCAGTTAAACTTCGCTCATGTGACACGCCGATGAGAAAAATTTCCAGAGCGTCTCTGCATGCACCCGTTATACGGTCTTGATTTGGATGTTTTTTTAAGATTATGGTGAAAAACACAAACATGGCAATTGACTTTTGGCGGGAAAACCGAGTCACGTGCTATCCCTGGCGCGAACGTTTCTGTAGTAGTAAGTGTCTTAAGGAGTTCGCTTCTTCGCGGAGAGTAGCCACTTGGGCGCGTAATATAGCGTTCTCCTTCTCGAGAAAACTGGCGCGGATTGCGATCTCGTCCTCGCGCGCTTTCCGCGCGTCACGCGATTTCTTCGCTGCTTGGTTGTTCCTTTTTCGCCTCTCGAAATATTTCGTGTCTTTTAATTCGTCGGGTATGGCTTTCTTCTCGCTGCGGGGTCGGCGTGATGACGTCTGACTCAAGGCTATTGCTCTAGCGATCGACGAGGCTGTGAAGACATAAAATAGAAACAATCTTAAGGTGAGTCCACAAAGAAAACGTAACTCAGAATATTGGAAAAGTGTTAGTGATTAAAAAAGGCAGGTGTTAGCTAGACCGAGATTCCTCGGGAACAACTGAATAGGGGTCTACTCCAAGCTCCCCCCCCCTCCACCCCCACCCCACCTGGTTTTTATGTCTTTTTAATATCGCGTAAAAGTGGTTTCATTTAAAATGTTGATTTCGATTTTTCATGTTTTTTTTTTTTTTTTGGGGGGGGGGGGGGTATTTCTTTTTATTGTCGTTATTACTTTATTTACATAAGAACAGACACGGTGTAAGCTTGGGTGTGCAATTCCAAATCGAGCAGCATGTACTCAAATGTGATCATATCGTTACCATGGAGACCATTCCGTAAAAATGCAACCACACAATTCCAACTCAGACACTAATTTCCATTTTTTGTCACCCTGGGTTATTTGCCCATGTTAATTAGTAACTGTCTGTTCAATGATGGTCTTATTCACATCTACTGTTCTACCCCTAACCTCAAATCAATCAGGAGGTGAAAGGACTTACTCCCCGAACCAATGACCAAAATATTATTAGCTGAAGGGAAAAGCAGAAAAAAATACTGCCGCATTTCGAGCAAGTGGCATGCAAACTGATTGACATTTTGAGATCAAAACCCAGAAAAAATTGGAAGTTGGGTTTTTTTTTTTGGGGGGGGGGGAGAGTGAGAGTGAAGGGGGGGGGTAGGGGAAGGGAGGGGGCTATCGCCGGTTCCCATAATGCACGTCTCACAGTTGTGAACGGGGTTGGGGTGCGTGTGACAGCATGCCCATTGAAAACATGAAATCAAGTTGAAATGTTAAAAGAATGGTAGGGGTCAAACGGCAAGCGTTTGTCCCAGCAGATGTGCGGCCGACCGCCCTACAGGGGGGCTGGGTCGCTCAACTTCTTATACAAGCCCAATCGGGTGGTAGGGAGGAGAGAGGCCTAAGATGGTTTCACCAGGGGGTGACATAAATGTGCATTACCATCAAAATATCGCACCGCTCTCATACTTGCTAATTTTGTCAATTCGCGCTTTTTTTCAATTTGAATGGGAACGTAGATATAATATTAAGCGAAGTGGACATAATTATTGCTTGTAAAATAAAGTAACATTAAGTGGAGAGGGGTGGGGGTATCAAAAGCTAGCCCCGAGCAACGCTGCATTGTCCCGGGTTAAAAAGGAACCCGGTATTTTAAATGACATCTAAATATTCTATTTGGCGCAGTGATAAATGAGTTTGAATGATTTTTATTCAATTCCCATTTCCGCATTATGGGAGTACTCGTGAAATATAACCCAGCAAATGTACATTATTTTCTCGGGTCACTTTGTCTCGTCTTACGGCACTTTAGTCCTTTCATATTTTGTACAATTATTTAAATATCTAAAGCTTGCCCATTCTATTCCTTGTGGTGATGACACCGATATGCAAATGTGAGAGCTCCCGAGAAACAGAGAATAAAAAAAGTTATCTAATGCTTATTTATTATACTCTTGATTTGGGGTATTTATGCCTGGATAGAGAGTTTTACCAAGGTGGGTGGGGTGGGAGGTGGGAGGGGGAGGGCAAGGGTGGGGGGATGTAATGTGAGGAGGGTGCATATAGTTTCTACAAGGGCAGAGTTTTGCGTTACAATCGCTGATTTTCGCGTCATGAAGTGAATCAAAAGTGCGATCGCCTGCGATCTCAACCCCCTCCCCTCCAAAAATATCTTGGGAGGGGGACCTTGGCGATAAAGCATTTATACGCCCAGATTGTGATGCCTCTTTCACCCCGCCCCTACCCCTCCCCCCCCCCCCCACCCCGCGAGGCGGGCGATTGGACAGATTAGTGAACAAGTCCGTGTTTTAACAAAATTTTTAAAAAGACCCACATAGCAATCAAACACTACGGTTTATTCTCACACACAAAAGAACTTATCATTAACCAAATTTAGAGCACACTTGAGGATTTCCGATTTCTGAACAACGTATAATTTGTGAGGCAAAAAGATCAACGGTTATCAATTTGGCAACGGTGGACAGATGACCATGGCTTGCAGGTTCTAAAATATAATGGGAATCCTGGGATAAGACCAACTCGCAAGCATGACCACCCAGTAAATAGGATCACCCCGCAAATAGGACAACCTCACAAGTCAGATCACCCCGCAAGTAGGACCACCAAGCAAATAGGACAACCTCACAAGTAGGACCAGCTCACAAATAGAAACACCCAGCAAACAGGACCTTCAAAATAGGACCATCGCGCGAATGGGACCACAAATAGGATCTACCTCACAAGTAGGACCACTAAATGACCTTATTCTATATGAGCCTTCTGCTTTTATATTTTTTTACATTTTTTACATTAGCCTCATTCAGTTTATATATATATATATATATATATATATATATATATATAGATATATATATATATATATATATATATATATATATATATATATATATATATATATATATATATATATAGATATATATATATATATATATATATATATATATATATATATATATATTACCTTGGTTGGGTTCGGCTTGCATTCCTTGCCCCAGCGCTTTATGGTACGAACCTAAACAAAAAGAAAACATGCCTTATGTATGCTGGTCAATTTTACTCCTTGTAAAATGACATTTACGCGCAACTGGATTTTCCTGGATACGTCTGGTCCAATACTACTTTTCAATTTTTTTACATACTAGAGTAAGCAAATTATACGGATGAAGTCGTGTTTTTTTTTCTTTCTTTTTTTATCCCTCTTTGACCCTTTTCACTCTTTCTTTTCGCTCTTTCGTTTTCTTTCTTTCTTTCTTTCTTTCTTCTTTCTTTCTTACTCTCTCTTTCTTTGAGGTATAACAAGTCTTCCTAATTTTTATAACTTTACAACAAAACTGAAAGCGATGACTTGCATTATATAATTCATTCAAGTATACACAATTTATATTTAAATGAAAAATAAAAAAAAAAAACGAAAATATTTATATATTGTCCCATCGAAACGACAGTAAAAAGGAAACTGAAAGAAAAGACGAATCACGTGACTTAGTTATTTTTCAGGGCATCAACATTAATGACACATTAATATTAATAGTAACAAAATCATAGCAAACAGGAGTAAGTGTTGAAATGAATGCGAACAGCACTGAAGGGTGATCACAGGGACATCGATCAATACTTGAGCAGGAATTGTTTTTTATGAAACTCTGAAATGAAATATATATATTACTATACAAACTATATACTCAACTGTCCAATATTCGGAAGTAAAACGTTTTTTTTCTGATTAAAGGTTACGGTTGATATTCACGAAAAGCAAGTTTTTTTTCTTTTTTCTTTTCTTTTTTTTCTCTATTTATTTATTTATTTATTTATTTTGGGTTAAATCTTCAAAATGTATTCTGCGGTCGAGAGACCATCAGCACAGGGCAATTCGTGAATACCGATTTCCATACAGTGTAATTCAAAATTTCTGCACATATTACACAAGTGGCAGGTGATAAACGCCAGGACACGCAACAAGAACGAAAGACATATGGCGTTCACAAAAGGAAACCTACTCAATTATTATTTCACAATTGGCGTTACAACACAACCTAACCAATAAAGTGAAAAATATAAAAGATATGTCGATAACAACCTGTCAATGTTGCAAATTTCTATTTATATTGAATTTCACAAAAGCGTTGTTATAACAGAATATTAAATATAATGACAAGTTAAGCCTAGTCTGCTCTTTACAAAGGGAGCCTTTATTATTGCGAGAATCACGCTGGGAAGTTGTTCAATTAAGTGATAATCACAGCACATTATGTGCTATCATGTAAGAGCGCGTTATTGTTATGGTCAGATTGTCTAAACGCCACAGGTATACGAGCGAGAAGTGTTGCTCTTGTTTCGTTACCCAGAAATTGTCCAACCAACTGCAATTGTTACATATTTTTGCATAAATGTTGTGACCGGATTGGTCGATTCACCAGTCAACAATTTTTCATTGTTGACCGGAAAGCAAAAGTCGATAGATATTGCAGTTATGTTCCCACAAATCACCAAATAAGCTTTGTGATTTTCTGAGTTATTTTCGAGTGAACACGGAGATAGAATAGCCTAGTTGGAAGTTTTTCGTCTTGCTGAATGGTAGTCCTGCTATTCTCACATGGAAGCGCAATAGCATCTTTTTTCTCAACTTTTAATACAAATAAAATTGATGCCATGCGACTCTTAGTTCAGCAGATCTGTGCCACCGCACTGGGTTTTAATGAGGAAGGCTGAGGGTATCGCTTTACCCACACATGTGAGGTCTAACACCTCGTAGTCTTGGGTCGCATCACTGTGTTGAATGTTTTCACAGAAACGTGTGTGTTTCGTCACAGACGATAGCACTGTACGTCACAGAAACGTGTGCACTTCATCACACACAGTGACATATACGTCACGTGTTGCACACAGAAACCTAGTATTAGAGTTCACTTTAGGGGACCGCAAAAAGACAACAAGTCCCACGCTGAATGACCCCCCCCCCCCCCCACGCCCCCACTACACATATTGCACACTGCCCCCAGAAAAAGAAAAACATCTAATTAGAAACCTCCAATGTCTCCAGAGAAATGAATAACATCCCATATCTACAATTCAATACACCAAATGGGAATAAGTTAAGATCTTAAAAACCTGTACATTCACAATTGGGTTTCCGTTGAAGAACGGCTGAATTACCATATTGAAAAGAAGTTCTGAATTTAAAAAAAAAAAGATTTGCACCATTGAAAATGAAAACCGCTAAGCGAGCCCATGACGCAATCAGAAATAGAAGAACGATTTTACTTAAACGCAGACGTATGTTAAAAATGCCAACTTTATTGGTCTAATAATCAAAGTTTTTCACACTTTTCATATCTCTAAAAGCGTTTACGTTTCTCGATTTTAAGAAGCACACTAGAGACACACGACCTGCAAGGAAACTAAAACACCTGTGTCATTTTCTTGCCCTTAAAATTTAATGGATTGCACACGTTATGGATTGTAAAACGTTATCAGTAATCAGGCTTTTTGCGTAACACACATATTTAGGAAGTAAGATATGCCTTTTATTTTAATGAAATTAAACGTAGAAAAAATACTGGTCCATTTATGGGGCTGTATGAGGGACGTCTTAATTAGGTGAAAGGAAAAAAACTGTTTAATTGGTTTTTGTCACATGTGGGCACTTAAACGTGCCATAAACACGTTGCATACATCTGTTGCATCTTTGGAGAAATGGGCGCTGTTTTCTTCTTCTCTCCATCTAATTCTCTCTCTCTCACCCTATTTCTCTCTCTCTCTCTCTCTCTCTCTCTCTCTCTCTCTCTCTCTCTCTCTCTCTCTCTCTCTCTTTCTGAATGACAAGGGCTTGTAATAGGAAGCCACACCGTCTAGATTTTAACTCATGATGACTTTAGGAGTCCCACGAGAGTTCTTTCGATCGGCATTTTAACGAAGTTAGCATCATAAAAACCCTGATGACGTCATTAAAGCAGCGTTAGTTAATCGCAATGAAATGTAGTCTGAATTTTTATGACCTGCAATGACAAGTCTATAGGATTATGACGAAATGAAATCAAATAGAAAGAACAGTTCAACAGAGTGGCAGTTTACTTCGCTTCCCCGTTTCCCTAACATTTGAAATAGGTGTAGATTTAAAGGACTGTATTATGAAACTAACAGCTGAGCCAGTACGACGGGGGTGGGGGCGGTTTTTTGGGGTTGGTCAAATGTCTCCCCCCAATACTTGAATTCTTTTCAGTTTCTCATTCGCACTGAAACAGCCGAAGCATTTTTTCTGCTTTATCTAAACAGAATGTTTGTGAATATGTGTTGCCTAATTATCGCTACAAATTTGCATGTCAGGAGGATCTATGGCTTGAATTTGAAACGATTGATTAAATCCATTCACTGAAAAGATCGACAATTAGTCACACGCCATTTCCTGACGAGGGAAACGTTGCGCGCGATTGATTGATCGCACACCACAATTGTCATATCAACGTCACAATTGGCGAATTGTGATTGTGACGTCATAAGAGAGCTGGAACGATGGCTAATTGAATTTTAATTGCTACTTGCGGGATTTGATCCATTGTTTCTTATCTAATCGGAGAATCCTCCCCATAGATACAAGCTCCATGCTGTTATCTGCCATTTCAATAAGTCAATTCAATTAAAGAAATTATTTAATGTCAGGTGATTTTAAGTACATTTATTGAAATGACTATTTGGAAAAAAAAAATAGTCCATAAAATTATATCTACTTCAAATTCTGACACGTTCCATTTTTACTGCCATTCATGAATAACCTTGACCTTGTTGGCTTCTAGGGAATGGCATATGCTAATGTTATGGGATAGAGCTCGCGTCACTAATGTTACATATGGATTGTGGGGGATGGAAAGGGTGAAAAAAAACCGCAAAAGTTTGTCTGACGTACAGTATGAATCAATGAATGAATGAATGTATGAATGAATGAATGAATGAATTAATTAATTAATAATAATAATAATAATAATAGTGAGTTTTTATATACCGATTAAACAGGTTAAATTAAGTAAAAATGTTTCAAAAGTCATCCCAAATCTCTAGTTTGCTTCTAAAGAAAGGGGATTTCTCATATATTAAATTTTTGGCCACACACGTAGTCAATACTCCTCCCTACCCTGAACTAAAAATAATATTTCCCGTTCGTTTGTCTGTCTTCAGCTTTGCCATACCTATCACTTACAGAGAGAATAAAAACTCGCATGAATAATGGCAAAATTACACAGCTGTCAACTCCCCCCGTACCATATGAGCAAAGCGGGGTGAACTATGATAGTTGATTTAAACTGTCGGAACCCCCCACCCCTGCACCTCAGATACGAAGTCGGTTATTTAGGGCCGAGGTTTGGTTATTTCTTTTGAAGCGGGCGTTTGTGAGTCAATAGGGGGTTAAACGGAGACATGTGCGGGGGCCAAATGTCACTCGAATACATCCGAACGATGTCGTCTTATTTTCTTCAAATTTATTGTAAAAAACCTGGTAATTATACAGGTTAAAGAGGCCTGTGGTGTTATTTTACAAATGCTTTGACGTGGCAGAAGCCATAACGATGCCCTAGCAGTCACTTCTAATGTTTGTTTCTTCCTCATCTCTTTGTCACACACCCAGGACTTCTGTCGTTCCATGAGCCGTCTCGTCATGCGAGGAATTTGATGTGTATTTCTGGGCATGAACCAATTGTTAAATGCAGAGTAACCTCACCGAGGTATAAATGCTGGTAAACTACAAAGGACAGAGCACAACGCCACGTAAAACAACAGACGTCACAACGTCGCTAGCTGCGTCACCACAATGTCATGACGTCATTGTTACGTCACTAACCAATCATATTTATGCTGACTCACTTCGTGACCACACAACGCTTTTTTAACTCATCTCCTTATCTTTTGTATTCGGATTTCTCTACAATTAAATTATCAAACACTCAAACTGCCTTTACAGAAAAATTCTTCTAAAAACATGAGGTAGAAATCACGTGTTTTTCCCTGGTTACCAAATTCTACAAAATCGTCATTAAAAAGAAATTTCAAAAATATCACTTTTGAAGTTGCAAAGGATAAAAGACTACAGAGAGTGTAATCATCATGAGCACTGCTCCTCTGGGGGCACATTAGGCGAGCTGACATGTATGAACGTGTAGGTATCAATAACCCCGGGTCACGACCCTGCCCCCAGAGGGTCTCTATGTGTCTTGTAGATTCTAGCCATCCCCTACTCTCCCCCTCCTCCTCCCCCCCCCCATGCCCCGGAGGATGTGAACAGCTGGGGGATATGTTTTCCTAGAGAACCGACAGTTTTTGGATTATTATGTTTCTGGGATGTGATGAGCACAGGGTGTTACATTTGATCTCTCTGCCAGTAAGGGGCCACCCATAAGGTATGTGCATAAACATTTCAATTTCTGACTCCCTGCCCCCCTCCCCCCGTACAAAAATTTGTAATGTCACCCCTTGACTACTGCAGTATGTACAACATCAGACCCCTCCCCCCATTCCCGCTGTGCCTACGCACTTTACGGATCCCCCCACCCCCCCTCCCCCCCGCCCACAACACACCCGCAGCAGTACAGCGGATAATCAACAGAAGATTATACTTCGTGAACTCTGAAAACTGATCGTTTCTAGAAGTACACCGCTAAACTGACCCGGGGGGCAGTTGGTGAATTTTGAACACTGATGAAGAAAACGTATCAAATTTCAGCAACATTTCAAAATCAAAAAGGAAAAAATATCTGCTGGAGAATACTGCTGGGTAGTAATTATACTGATAGGTACCCTGATAAGTACACATATACACCAGCTGTTTCCTACGTAAGTGATCGGAAACTGTGAACACGACACGTCACAGGCCATCATTTAAGAAACGAAAATCCCTCCTTGAAACCATGTGCTGGCCTCTTCAATTACTCAATCATAAAATGTAACCCTTCTTTTTAATCTTACGAAATTACCATGATTGCGAATCACTTATTATGTATTTCACCAGAGATTTTAAATTTCCTTGACAACTCGTACTTTGAATGTGTCTGGGTTTTTTTTCCATTCTCGTACTTGGCGATTCAAGGCAATTTTCAAAATCTAAATAACACCGAACCATCGCAAATATCAGAACAGGTTTTTTTTCCTTATTTCAACGTTATTTCGAATGTAATTTGCTCAATTTTCAGCCCTGAAATTAAAACTGCACATTCGAAAGTAACACCCACTACGGCTACAGAAAAAACATACCAACTGCTCCAAAGTTCTATCGCTTTTTTTAAATAAATTTACCTGAAATTTGATCCGGATCATTCTAGATCTTAGAAGAATCGTTTCCGCAACGCGTTCCCACCCCACCCTGCTCCCGCCCCATCCCCTCTCCCCACCCACCCCCACCCATCCCCTGAGGCAGTGCCAAGCTTGAGGTGTGACCCATTACAACGGACATTGACTTTCTCCGTTGTTTGTGTAACGGGAGATAACATTGGGTATAAGAACAGTGGTCAGATTACGCGCTTATCTAAACTGTTTATCATCACAAAATGTACAAATCCACTGACCGATGAGGTCTGCCCATTGATAGGGAAAAGTGGGGAAAATGTGTGGTAAATATCCGCATTTTGCCGGCATCTTGACCACTGCCCATTGTGCAACTTAATACTCCGTTGTTATAAAACAGCAGACCTCTGATGAGATCTATTTGTTATGTATAAACACAGAACGGATGGATATTTTAAAAAGTGGTTCTGCTCTTTTATGAGGATTATTTTTGCGGAATCCCCAGTGGGTCTGCGGAGTAAAATAGTGTCATACACAACAGACCGAACCGCCGAAGAGGTTGACTGTTGAACAATAACGCTTAATAGGCACATTTCTACAACTATTCACAAAGCCGATAATTTTTAAGAAAGGCCTAAATAATTCGTACAAATCCACTGCATTTTATTCACCAATATCTATCCAGTATAGCCTTGACCTTTGGTTTTGTTGTTATAATAGTGATAAAGCACCAACGAATCGTGGGTGTGTAACAGGGCCCTCTCGATACTTATTTGCGACGTCGTTTGAACGAATATTTTTTTATCGTCGTAAGAACGATATTGCTAAGAAACTCCCCTCCCAACCAAATGTCGGGTGGTTTTAAGGTTTAGACATGTTTATCGGAGAATCATGCAACAACTAATTTTGTCGGAAAAATGAGCTTGCCCAAAACTACGACCCCCTATCCCGGAGTGGTGAAGCCCTGGATTGGCTACGAGGGATGATAATCGGATCCGGAGGGACGCGATGGTCCCCCTCCCCCCACCATCCCAAAACCCCTCCCCTCCTTCATTCCGATCCAAGAAACCTAACACACCTATTTTTTTATTTAGCCATACAACAGCACTGTGTTGCACTGTGTTGCCCTGTGTTGCACTGTGTTGTATTGTGTCACTTCTTGGGGGAAAATATCCCACGTACAGAAGCGTGCGTGATAACAAAACATTTTCTCATTTCAGTGGGAGCCATCATACCACTTACAGACATTATGCAGTCCTATCATTCACATATGAATTCCTTATAAGCTCAATTAGTAATTCAAAATTTTGAATATTTCCAATTTTGCATACATCACCCTTCTCCTAATTTTTTTTCATGAACTAATTAGTCTTACGGGTCACGTTTTAAGATGCATTTCTCTGCCCTTTGCGCACACCCCCTTATTACGTGCGCTATTAGGATTATGGTAGGAGCTTTGCTGTAATTACAAAATTAGCAAACGTGCTTCAAATGCAGTAAGGTATCACCCGGGGGTAATGAACATGCTGCCGTGACGTAACTACAATCAAGTCCGCGAATTCTTACCGTGTGGTGCGCAAAAAACAGTGACGTAACTGAGGGTAAGCAGCATCGGATTTAAACCCATTATATGATAGGCCAGTCTGTTATGCTGTGTATTACGTCACGTGCTGTGAATTACGTCACGTGGTGTTGCTTATGTCACAGTGTTTGTGGAGCTTGATCGTCACGCAAACACGTTACCCGCTTAAAACCGCAGGGTCTGCTAGCGTAATCTTATTAACCCATAGGCCACGGCGAGAGGGTGCGAAGCCGCGATCAGATGACCACGGAGCACTGCCACAACCGCACCCACACACTTTCTCTCTGCCTCTCGCCCTCTCCGCCCCCCCCCCCTCTCTCTCTCTCTCTCTCTCTCTCTCTCTCTCTCTCTCTCTCTGCCTTTTTTTAGCTTTCCCTCCCACCTTTTATTGTGTGAATCGTCCGATGGATGCCTCTTTTCATCCAAGCAGCACAACTGCCCGCTCATACGCAGAGTCCAGTGTTCGCAATTTAATGTTTAACAGACAAGTTCCCCATCATCGTTAACATAAAGGGTATAGCCTCCACACCACGACACTCGTTTTTAATATGTGCTGTTCACCTTTTAACTTTTACGAACAGGGTAATGATTTTAACTTTTGGTTATTATCTTAGCTAGATAAACCAACTTATTCCATCAAAGTAATTCTGAAAAAAATAAACCACGCAAAATACTTAGCGAATAATCCTAAAGTATAGCAAAACAGCTTTTCATCCGCGAATCAATTTGAAGCCATGTTTGTACGGGATTATCCCCTACTTGTGCTAATCAGGCGTAACCGGTTCAAACGTTCAAGAACCGCACTTCAATTTCCATCCATGCAAGTTACATTAACTTGCAAAAACAAACATATATTTAAACTTGTAATAATATTTGATATACTTAACACGCTCGAGGAAATTTTGAATCTACCTTTTTAGTTCGTTTCAAAATTGTTAGCGAAATTGACGTGAAAGGGAACGTTTTTACTTCTGCACGCTAAAATACCCAATCAAGGGGGTCAGTTTACAAGATTTGGGAGAAAGATAATGGGAGAAGTAATGAACAAATTGTATCGAGTCTCAATTTGTGGGGATTACGGTACCTCTTCAAGGAGCTGAAATAGAAATGAATTTCCACTTTCCACTCATAACTTAAACAGTCCATCAAACCATAATTGTTACCTTGATTTACCCCCAACGAAAAAATAATGCCTGTTTCGAATCTTTAACCTGTGGAAAAAAGCGATATCATTTTGGAAAAATATACTTAATTTGTAAATTAACACATAAAAAATTCTAAAGCTCTGTGGTCGTTTTCACAGAAGTTAACTGCATAGCTAACTGGTTCTGTTAACTGCTCCGTTAGCACCCAGAATGTCCGAAAGTGGATTAATAAATTTAACCTATTAACAAACAAAAATGCACCAAAATTGTTTGCGTTATAGAGATAGGTCGACCGATTTTCGCTTCAAGGAGTACAGTTAACTGCAGTTAACTTTGGTGAACACCCGGACTGACAATTAATTTTTGGACTCAATTTTTTTATAAGAACTTACCTATCATTGCCATAGAAACGCTATCAGGTTGTGATAATAGCTGCATCGATTGTTGCTGGGCTGCTAACGCGGCCATCTGATTGGCTAAAACGCTGTTGCCGTTAGAAACCGGTGATTGTGACGTATTTGCTGAGCGTGACGGAACAATGGGTGGCGAATCTGACGGCATTTCAGTTTTTAACCCCGGAAACACTGGGCTAGACCTCGCCGGAAATAAGGACGGGTTCAGCTTAGGCGAGGGTAAAGCACCTGTTTGTTTTGTGTCCGTTTGTGGAGAAGATTCAGCTTTATATTTCAGCTGTTTAGCCGCTGGCGGGCTGAGGCCTAGCGGGCTCGTGCTTAATGAACTATTTGTAGGTGATGTGGTGTGACTGTTGTCTAACAATGACAGCTCCAAACGATCAGTATCCTTGGTAACCGTCGCCGTTGGGGCGGGGCTTCGTAACGGCGATGCGAAGCGTTGTAAATGTAGAGCGCTTTGCTGCATGTGCAATTCTTGAACTTTTGCCAACGCTTGCAAATGATTCGAATTTTGCAGAAGCATACTTAATTCCGCACTACTAAAATTAGGTAACCCCAGCGAACCGATACCCGATAAAGTACTCGCAGCGCTGGTACTGGGCAAAGTACCGAAACCCAACCCACCATGGTTACCACCAAGCGACATCATTTATAAACTAGATGCAAGGTTCCCTTGCAATTAGTTCGCAAAAAAGTGAACTTCAAATGTTTCTCTGGTGATTTTTTTTTCAATTGTTCAGTGAAGACAGTTACAGTTTTTATTCGCAAAATGTTGACCTGGTCCTCAGCAAACAGAATGTCTGCTCTTTCTGAATTTCAGTTGACGGTGCTGAAATTTGTCATCAAATCCACTGGGTTGATTATTTAATCATGCACCATAATACCAACCAGGTTCTTCATCAATTCGCCGATACTGTTTTTTGTCATACTGTTCCTTTATTAAGCAATGATTTATTCATGTCTGCATAACAACCGTTTATTCCATCGTAATTGAATATTCATAAACCGTTCACATGAACGCATCAACCACTGACCATCAAAGCCTACACAATGCCACTGTCCACTGTCCAAGCACGATCTCGAGTGGTCCTCTTTTTTTCTTCCCTCAGAAATATTTTTCTTAGAACAAATTCTTTTGTGTTCTCAATTTTCTATCACTTCTATAGAATGGCCACGTTGGAACCGATAATTCCCTGATAATACTTAGAATGTAACAGCTTGCAATTTCTAAAACAAAACAATATCTGTTTTAGAAAAAAAATATTGAAAAAAAATCTTGTTTTTCCCCTTGATTAATTGTTCTCCTTCAGTTGAAATAACAGCTCGTGCCACTGCGGTGAGGTTGAAAAGATTAAAAAAGCGCAATTTGTGACTAAATGCACATAATCCCATAAATTAAGTCCACAGCAAGTCTGATATTCTATTTATCATTGGCCGCCCGTGAAAAGTATTCCTGAACTGACGACGCAACAAAATATTAATCGACTATCTGGTGACCCGCGAATGACCGGTTATGGCATAATCAGTTATGCAGATTGATCAAATGATCAATTGGAAACAAAAAATCCGACAACACAATCGACAGATCAAAAAGTGATATTATCCATGAAAGTCGTCTGCGTTTGTTGGGTTAAGTCGTTCCCAATCTGTTCCACAAAGTCACCTGGAAAAGTAGAATTATGTTACACATATGTGACGGCATTACAGGTAGTCAGTGTATAGTGGTTATTGATAAGAGATTATCGTTTTGGTGTAACACGTGGTCACTTGTTACTTAACTGTTAATGGATTATTGACAAAATATGGCTGACCATTCGCTGGTAATGAGAGTCGAATCGATCAGTTGATCTGTCCTTTTCCCATAATGTTTCGTAAGAACTTTGGCCTACTTATAATAAGATTTGAGACTGCCCACGTGATGTTAGAACTGTCTATTTGGATGAGGTCAAGTTAACGTTTCAAAAATTAACAATCAGCAAAAAGTAATAATCACTTTAAATTGCAGTTAAATACCACATTAATATGTATTTATGTAATATTTGTTTTTATCTGTCCGTCATCTGACGTTTTTGTTTACATTTCTCGCTGCCCTGAATGGTCATCCAGCTATGTGTTGCGTAAAAGAAAACCTAAGTTAATATGGAGCAATTTATGGTGCGGAAATATAGCCAGTAAAAGTGACCACTGCTTACGAGATTATTACAGCGAGATCAATACTATCCACTCTGACCATATCCATGATAAATAACGCTGAAATTAGCCAAACACCAGCTCCTAATTGATATGCATTCTCACGCAAAATGGATGAAAATGCGCTTCGATTTTTCGAGATGTTCCACTTTACTGTGAAGTCCAGGGTATAATCTAGCGTAATCCGGCTGGTGTTATACCTGACCTACATTTATCTCTCTCTCTCTCTCTCGCCACAAACGTAACGATACTTAACTTCGTTGCAACAATAATGATTACCCTTACTGAGAAGGGACAGAAATATCCTCCCAACCACCCGCCACATCGAAAACATATCCGCAATCTATTATTTTACAGCGTTTGTTATTTGATTGCTCAAAAACCATTCAGACTAATGCTAAGATACTTTGGGCCACAATCTGGTTGGTGGTGAGAACTTTTTCAGTAAAAGAAGACAAGGGTTTTCATGGAAAATGCCCAATGTTGAATTCGAGCACTGTTTCTCCACTCTGAATATCAATCACCTCGGCAGCAGTGGTCAGCAGTTTTTTGTTATTTTCCATCGGTCGATCGCGTGCATTTACATAACCTTAAATAAGGTACACCAGGCCGTGGGTGAGCCTAGATAATGCCTTAATTTCCTAATTAACACGGCAGAAACTTGGACGTATTATTCCCCGAATTTAGATATTTCTTTAACCATATCAAAGAATTATTTCTTATCTTTTGATTTTGCCAAAAATAATACGGTTTGAGTTCACAAAAAACAATGTAACAAAAAAACAAAACAAAAAAAAACAAAAAAAAACAAACAAACAAACAAAAAATCAAAAATATATACTTGACAGTTTAAAGAACAACCCTTTCCTTCTGACAAGTTTGCGTTGCCTCCTCTTTGCTTCCAGCTTAAAACATTAGTTTTAAATTTAATTATTTAATTTCATTTAAAATGTAGTTATTTTCTTCTACCAATAATCCTCTGTTTTAATTTTAACGGTAACACTTATGCTGAATGCATTTACCTTTTTTAATTCAATTCGAATGGTTCAATAATTTCCTGATTATCTCCAATATCAGCTGATCGTTAATCCCATTCTGAGGTCTTTTTTTTTTATTTTAATATCAACTGCGCATTCCAGTGATGGTGTTACCACTTCTGAATAAACAACTCTGTCTCTGTATTCCGAGATGGATTCTCTAAGTTCGCGTAATGCACTTGACCAACGTTACTCAACGGACAACTGTAAAATCAATGCGGTCTCCTAATACTTTATATTGCTCTTATTTTCCCTTGACCAATGGTTTTTGGGCACAGCCTCACGACGCCTCAATCGCTCACACAGTGACACAACATCACTTGTCTGTGACGTCACAATCGGGGCCAATAAATAATGCACTGCGGTGGCACTGCGAAATAGCCACATTTGCTTGATTGTCCAGTCTTGACCAAGCAAATGTAACTCATTGGCCGATTTGAAAAGACCAGGTGGGTTGAACAGCAAATCGGTAAATGTTCTTGCGTTTGATAACACGGGCAATAAGCAGGGCAGTTTACTCTATTTTTATTCTATTTTCTTTCCAGCAGATTTTTACCAGTTTTTACCTATTCTGAATTTTTATGCTGAATATTAAGGCTTTAAAAGTGAAATATAATCAAGAAAGCTCAATAAGTTTTGATGTTAGAAATGCCTAGAAACGTTAACTTAGGCTTTATTTATAGGCAGAATATATATATATATATATATATATATATATATATATATATATATATATATATATATCTATAATAAATAACTGAGGTGGACCTAATGTAGCCATACTGAGTAACTTCTGTTATCAATTGAAGAAATCAAAGAAACAATAAAAATTTTAAAATAATCCTGACACTGAATCAACAAGCAATTATTTGTTTGAAAGCTATAAATAGAGAAAAATAATGGAAAAAAAATACATAAAATGGATATAAAGGGAAAAATAAGAACCTGATCTTTTTGTAATTTATTTGTTACATTTCAGCAACTTATCATTTTAATTGCCAATTTCTTAAGAAAGTCTTAAAAATGAAATAACTTCGTTTTCTATTTTCTGTCTCTCTCTGAAATATCGCTTCGGAAATTTGCAAGAAATTTCACGATTCTACAGGAAATTAGCCAATACGGGAATTTAACTTCAGTTTGCACTTCAACGGACTTTCTGTTGTGCTGACACGGTCGGTGCCTTACCGCCATAGCTGTGTATTTCGCAGGAAAAATAAGGGGTCGTGACCCGTAGACGTAATGTGGCAACACTGACCAGTCATTACACAGGAGAAATGCAGGCCACGCACGACAATTATGCGATTTTCGTTCGTATTGTGCTTTCAGAATCAAACACAACTCTTTCTGTGTGTGTGTGTGTGTGTGTGTGTGTGTGTGTGTGTGTGTGTGTGTGTGTGTGTGTGGAAGAGAAAGCGACAGATAGATAGATAGATAGATAGATAGATAGATAGATAGATAGATAGATAGAGTGACAGAGAGAGAAAGAGAGAGAGGGATAGGGGGAAAGATAGAGAGAGAGAGAGAGAGAGAGAGAGAGAGAGAGAGAGAGAAGAAAGGAGAGAGAAAGAGAGAGAGAGAGAGAGAGAGAGAGAGAGAGAGAGAGAGAGAGAGAGAGAGAGAGAGAGAGAGAGAGAGAGAGAGAGAGAGGCGAGAATTCTACGAAACAAGGAAACCTGCAGAGCAACAGGTTTTAATGTGACGTCACAGTGACAACTGCAATGTACAACGCTTTTCTTTCGCTTGGCCTAAGCGTCAATGCGCCTCAACAAGGCTGTCAAGATAACGTGATTGATGGCTGTGGGCTGGACAGCGTCCACCAATCTTTGTGTATCGTACAAAAATGCTTTGCGTTGGCGAGATTCTGCCAAGGAAAAGAACCCAAGGAACTGTTCTCAACTCTCGGACTAACAAATTCCGTTTCTTGCATTTTTTTCATTTATTAAGAAAGGGAAACCCCGGAATAGGGCCACTCTGCAAGT